>OU744306.1:20323053-20835553 GCA_916610205.1 Griposia aprilina
GTCATATTTCATGGTAAAAATTGGGACCAGGTGTACAGCTTTGCCAAAGAGGGTCTGCTCACAATAGCTAATGCTCTTGATAGGAACTTACTAATCTTAAACGTTAAAAAGACTAAAATTATCACTTTCTACAAAACCAAGAGATCAAGACCCACCCAACACCTAACTCTCACACTACATACTTGCTCTTATAACCCTAACACTCCAACTGGGGGCTGTTCATGCATTGAGCGTATACAATCCATGAAATACTTGAGAATTTCTTTAGACGAGAACTTATCTTTCAAACCACAAATACACGCACTATCCGGCAGAGTCAGGAAACTTATCTACATAATGAAAAAATTACGTGACTGCACACCCACTCCTATACTGCGTACTGTTTATTTTGGTCTATGCCAGTCCGTCCTCCAATATGGTATCTCAGTTTGGGGTGGCGCAGGGAAGGCCGCATTTATTGAAGCCGAAAGAGCACAAAGAGCCGTCATTAAAGTAATGCTCAAGAAACCTTTAATGTATCCAACTGACCATCTCTATAGGGATTTCCCGGTCCTCCGTGTCCGACAGCTTTTTATCCTCAATGCAGTTCTTCAAACACACAGAAAATTAAAATCCAGACCAGACTACACGGAGATAATCTCAAAACGTACATTTAGGATTCCCATTCCCCAAGCAAACTCTCTTATGGCAAGACGTTTTTCAAACTATCTACATCCACGAATATACAACGAAGCTGTTAGGAACTGCAACATAATAGACCTCAAAATATCCCTGTGTAAAAAGATCATAAAGTCCTGGCTCCTTACTCTCTCGTACGACGAAACAGAAAGGATTATCTACAATTAGCTACACAAGTAAGACTACACAAACTGACAACACTCCTAATCTCACTCAGAGACACACTAACACACACATACACAAACGCACACACGAATACACAACGCACACACACAAATTTAAGTCGAATATTGTTTGTAAGAGTATTATTACCGATATATATACCTATATATTACTTTTTTTATCCACTATTTCTTTATTTTATATATTTCTTTATTATATTTTTATTTTTATATTTATTATACTTTAATATATTATATATTTCTTTATTTTACTTTAATTCATTAATTTTTAGTTTGATTTTGTAAATAACCACCATAACGAAAATGTACAACTCTGATCCCCAACATACAGACTAACGTCTAGTTTGGGGATCACCGTTCAAATTGCTATGTATGATGAACTTGATTATTAATAAATCGTTTCATTTCATTTCACCTACAGTCTGTGGGTCGATTTCTGGGACATCCTGTATAAATACAAGTATTTAAGGCCCACTAGCATGAAAAACTTAAATCAGCTAGTTTTGACAGTTTGTCATATAATATTGTCAACTTAACCTCGTGTTAGCAACTAACTCTGAGTTAAGTTTCTCATGCATCCTTACTATATTTGTCTTAAAAATGAAAAACAACAAATATTTCTTGCTTTTACTACGTAATTTTTGTTTTCATATATCTCAGCAACTGTACTATTTATACAGTAAATACATTCCTTCTTAACAGCTACCTACCTAAGTATGTCGCTAAGTGACCAGACAAGCAATGTAAAAATTACAAAATTATATTTTATTCATGCGGATTCATCGCGTATCGGCCGCTGTATCTTGCGTGCGGCGAGTTAGTGATGTGCTTGTGCAGATCCACGAACGTGGTTATCGACAACGATGTCGATTGTCTATTGAATAAATTGCTATTATGGTTTATTCTTATATTTTTCAACCATTTTAAGTTTAACCCGGTTGGAAGACCGATGTCAAACATTGTTTACTACTCATTTTGATGTTATCATATTGCTTAAATTTTAGGTTACCTAATAATATATATTTTTAGCTACATATTCTTTAAATACAGGGTTATTGGTTATAATTATGTCGGCGATCCGTTAAAGAGATGTAATTTGATGTGTTATATTTTTTTGAAGATATCTTGTAGGTATCTTATTGTATCTCGTCGGATAGCTGGGAAGTTGTACATGTTTTCGGAATGTTCTGCCGATAAAGTAAGTAATTCCGTGTTTTTTTTTAGTCAAATAACCTGCTCAAAATGATAGAAAATAGTAACAATTTGTTAAACCATTAAAGATAATTGTCATTGTATGGTTGATTATTATGTATTGAAGTAGAAGCAGAAAATAATAATTTAATAAAAATCATGCATTGGTTTTTAAATTAATTTTCAAAGTTCAAAACCTACCGCTAAAAATATTAAATGACAAATTACTCGAAAATCGTTGACATTTCCATCAGGGGTCATTTTGTTGCAAATGACCTCTCCTACATCCCCTTAATGGATTGCCGACATATAACCAATAACCCTGTAGGTTATATATATTTTTTACATATCGCTTTTTGTTTATTTTATTATCAGGACCCCACATTTTTTTTTATACAAACATAATTGGAATAATCTATAACTTTCCGATTTAGTCAATCACTAGCGTATATGTAAAATGCACACACAACACAATGCAATGCAATGTGTTTTGTCAATCACTAGCGTATATGTAAAATGTACACACAACACAATGCGATGCAATGTGTTTTGCACAGCAAAACCATAGCGACCAATGTTTTCGTGTGAGTAAGTTGTACGGTGCATGGTAAATGCACGCTGTGTTTGTAGGGATAAGGTTTGATTTGATTCTGATTTATGAATTGCGAGTGTGTGCGCGACTTCATATTGATTCCTCTTACCGAATTGTATGTGTAGTTGTGGCGAGTGGTAGGGAAAAACTGGAGACACCGGCGGGATAGTTATTGCGTAACGAAGAAATGGCTTGCATTTTGACAGTTCAACAACATTCATTGCGTTATTTACGTTGTTGAGCAGACAATTTTTTTGAACATATGAAGCAATGGATTAGCACTATTGCTAATCCATTGCTTCATAATAATATGTTCGATAAATTTGTCTGTGTATCTATCTATCACTATCTACTATCAAACACAATCTGAATCATTTTGAAGCATAGGCTTCAAAATGGTTCAGATTGTGTTTGATAGTGTGTTACGCAATCAGGGTGCTGGTTCTGATACATTTTCAACTAGCAGGCATATCTTCTCATTTCTTATATCTATGTTTTCCTTCAATGTAGTCAGGCGAAATCCAAAATTACTTACGATATTTTGAATCTGGCGGGCGGTCACCTTAAGAATGCTAAAGTAGCCTTCAGACTTCAGAATTCAGATACCGGATAACAGTGCACAAGTGTTTGCGCATACTCAGATGTAGAACTCGGTACCTACCTTCTCTCTCTTTAATCCGATAAAAAGAGTTTTTTTTGTTTTTTAAAAAAACGTGTACCTAGGTATGAGGTACAAATTGGAGTGTGTAAAGGAAGGTGTTAAGTTTAAAATAATGGCTGGCCTACATGTATTGTCATAGATAATGGCGTACAAAGTGAAAGTTGAATAGGTAACATACACGAATAGGTAACTGTATGATAGAAGATAAGGAATAGATGCCAATGTATACGTTTTTATAATAAACTTCCTAGCCACTTTCAAAAACGAAGCCTGAATAAGTTCAAATCTTTTATAAAGCAGGAACTACTTATGTCAGACAGACTTTAATTCTGTTTTACCTGGTATACGTTTGTACCTACTACTGTTTGATTGGATTTAAATCATTTTTTTATGTTATTTTAAAGCCACATTTATCATCAGTTACGCTTAGCACCTATTTTCTTGGCCTCCTAATATTATCAATACATTATAATGATACACATACATATACTACCATTACCAGTGACTAATAAACACTTAACTATTTATTACCAAAACTGTAGGGGTATCCGTACAAAGCTGCAGACTTTATTTGTGAACATCCTCACGAGAACATATGACGTTGTAATACTTACAGAAATATGGCTAGTGCCGGAAATTAATAACAATGAATTCATTGACCAGCGTTACATTGTTTACAGGTGTGATCGCGATCGGGCTAGCACAAAAAAACTAGACGGTGGCGGTGTACTAGTGGCAATCTTAAAAACTATTCGTCCCATTGAAATTGATTTAAACACTCTCGCTAATATCAATCCGTTACACAACTATATCAAGCAAATTGCTGTTGAAATACCTTATGGTCAAAATCTAAAGCGTCACATTGTGGCTGCTGCTTACATACCACCTAACACTCCCTCGCTTGTATATGAAAAACACTTTGAATTATTCTATGACGGTCTAGGGCCCGTATTAATAAACGTTCCTCAGCCCAAGAGGTCGCACTTGATGACAACCTTGAGATCATGACCGTATTAATAAACATAATAATTTGTGTACTTAAGTTACGGCTTGGATTTACGTTATCAGCCGAGTGATGGACTGATTAATAAACGAAACTCTACACTTAAGTCTACAATAGGTGTGTTTACTCGAGATGTGTAAACCTGAGTGTAGGCTGTACGTGACTTAAGGTCGTGATTAGTAGCGCGAAACATGGAGTTTAAAAATATTTTGGGTGAAATTAATTAGTACGATGAAATAGAGTACCTACTCTGACGATATTTTATGACCGGTTTTATGCTACAGCATCATTTCAGGTAGGTACCTATCTACCTATGTAAATATTTTAAATACATTTATCTTAAGTATAATAAAAAATATTTAATTACTATTTATAGGTATAACACAAAGCGATTAACTCCACAAATGTATTGCTTTAGTTGTATAAAGTTTAATAAATAAATAAACTTTAAAAGCAGACCCAATCCAAAAAAAAAAAAAAAACAATAGAAAAAAAAAAGAGTAAATCCAATTAATCTAATTTTAAAACCCAATATATTTATGTGAAAATGTAATCTAATAAATTCATATTTCAGCTTGTTTATGGTGACCTAATACATTTATCACAACCTACAGCATCAAATATGGAAAAAAAAACCTTTTTTTTTTATTTTTTATTTTATTTGTTGGGAAATAAAAACACATATTTTTTTTACAATTTAACGCTTATTTGGGTAGAAAACAACTTTATAACGTGATACAGCGCTATCCATTAAAGTTTTAACAAAATACAAGTATTTCAATAAATCTTACAACATAAAATAATGAAATGTGATGCATGTCATTCTAAACTTCGGTCAATGTGACGTAATCGTTCACGAAATCAAGCCATCAAGTACAGCGCATTGAGGAGCTGATCTTGGTAACTGAGATACTGTATTCATGTGTTTATTAATTAGCAATGATCTTGAGATGCTGATATCGTAATAATGGTGTATCAAATGATTGCGCACTTGGGCACGTCATTGAGGAACGTTTATTAATACGGGCCTAGGTGATCCTAGCGTCGAATTCTTTTATCTAGTCGGAGATTATAATCTTCCAGAAGCAACATGGCACACGACACCTACCCTAAATACTCCAACAAGTTCACCTTTGTGTTCTGGCTCAACTGTTTCTTGTGATCATCTAAACAACTTCATGTCGCTTCTAAATGCATCTCAGTATAACAGCACACCTAACCCTAAAGGCAAAATATTAGACCATTTAATATCCAACTGCCCCTGTAATGTGCAGCAGGAGCCCTCTCCACTGCTACCAGCTGACGTGTATCACCCTCCGTTTGTCTGTGACATAAACATTAATGTTAAATATCGTCCTCTGGACAGGCAATCACTGCAGAAATACCATTTTTACAAGGCGAACTATGAAAAAATTAATGACATGATACAGAAAACTGATTGGCCCGAACTTCTCACATACGAAAAATCCGAAGAAGCCCTATCTTTGTTCTATGACAAACTAGATGAGATCATGCCAATAAACGCATTTTTCTTTCTTTCTTTCTTTTCATTAAGCTACACACTCCTCTGACTAGTTCAAAATCTTCCACTTTTCCAGTCTGGTTCTCACGTCCCCTGATCAGTACATTTAAAAAGAAACAGAAAGCCTGGATCAAGTGGAAGAAATATAAAAATATATATCTGACTATGAAACATTCACATCACACAGAGCTAGTTTTAGGGAAATGTGCGTAAAGTGTTTTTCTACGTACATTAAATCGGTAGAAGATTGCCTACACACAAATGTTAAACATTTCTGGCCATACGTAGCAAACCGAAAGGACAAACTGTGCATCCCAGCAAAGGTTCGTTACAAAGACACCCAATCCATTGAACCAGAAATAATCTGCGATATGTTCTCAAATTTTTCCACTCTGTTTACGAACCTGCCTCACCACTCTTGTCTCAATGGCAACCGCCTGCAGCAACTTCCTCAGCTAATGATATAATTTCTAACTTACACTTTGATGAACAAAAGATCCTCAAAGAACTTAAGTCTCTGGATCCTTCCAAAGGCCCAGGGCCTGACGGCATACCTGCATATTTTCTACGGTACACTGCTGCTCACATCTGCAAACCGTCAATTACAATTTATAATAAGTGCGTTACTGAGGGAGTGTTTCTAAAGAGTGGAAACGTGCAAACATCACACCTGTACATGAGGGTGGCACGAAGGGCGACGTGGAGAACTATCGTCCAATCTCTATTCTCTCCACCTTGTCAAAGGTTTTTGAGAGACTCGTCCATAATGAAATATATCCATCGTTGCACAAATCCTTTATACAGCAACAACACGGCTTCGTTAAACAGCGATCTACTACCACAAACCTTCTGTCCTTTTCCAACTTTTTGTTTGATAGCCTCGATAATGGCCTGCAAGTGGACGCAGTTTACACAGATTTTTGCAAGGCCTTTCACAAGGTGGACCATGAACTGTTGCTGGATAAAATTGCCTTCAGCGGAATTCGAGGTAACTTGCTGCGGTGGTTTGCATCGTATATTTCAAACCGCTGCCAGGTGGTGATCAACGGATACAGATCAAACACTATTGAAGTTACATCCAGTGTCCCACAAGGCTCTATGCTTGGGCCTTTATTATTTAACATATTTGTTAATGACATAGGTTATTGTTTTCAAAACACAAAGTTCCTATTGTATGCAGATGATCTGAAGGTCTACAAATCTATCAAAACCGTTAACGATTGCATTCTATTACAGCAAGACCTGGACAGACTATCACTATGACTACTATCATAGAAACAAACTAAAGCTAAGTATACCTAAATGCAACTACCTTACTTTTACCAAAAACAAGAACATTGTTAACTTCGTGTACACCCTTTGTCACGTACCTCTAACTAAATTAAACTCAATTCGCGATCTTGGCTTTATACTCGATTCCAAACTATGCCTAGATTTACACAAAAAGTAAAGCTTATCAATTGTATGGCTTTATCATGCGATCTACTCTTGACTTCAAGAAAACCGCGTCTTATCTATGCTTGTACAAAGCCCTAGTTCGCTCACAATTAGAGTATGCAGTGTCAGTGTGGAACCCCTTTTACAACAAATATGCTGAAATGGTTGAAAATGTTCAGTACAAGTTTTTACGTGGCATGCACTATAGATGCCATAAGTCCTACCTACCTTATTCTCAGTTACTCAGTAAGTACAAGCTCCTGCTCCTTAGCTCTCGAAGAAAATACCTTGAAGCCATTATTTTATATAAAATTGTCAGAAATCATTTCAATTGTATAAATCTAAATAACATGATTTGTTACGCTGTACCTAGAACCTTTCACAGGCGACAGGTACGCGCAGGTACTCTTTTTGCAGTGAACTCTTGCCGAACTAATTCTGACCAACGCTCACCTATCCGCCGTATGGTTGACTCATATAATAGTACTTTTGAAAATATTGATATCTTTAATTGTCCAATGAGTAAATTTAAAAGCCTCACCCGTTCCTGTTTATTAAATAAAACCCATGTGTGTACCCTTTCTGAAAATCTTCAAACTAACTAAGTCATATTTTATATTATGTTATCTTTATCTGAATGTTTACTTTATTAATGCAAATTATACATCTATGTAATTACTGCACGTACTGCTACTATAATTCCTAGCGATTGCTCTTTTTTTTTCTCTAAACTTTTATGCCTACTTGTGGACAGCGTTGTGGGTTATATTATTACTAAAATTATTTTTGTTAAATTAGCTGTAATTTCTTATAATGTAACTGCTTGCTGTTCCTTTCAATAAAAATAAAAAAATAAAAGAGTATACAGGGTGCCAGGAACATCAACATCGAAGAGCAACCTGTTACCATGAATTCAGTAGGTACACAATTCTGAATCCCCAGCGATGAAATTTCGCGCCGGTCATTAAAAAATAAATATTATGGCCGCGTAGGCATTGCATTTTTCTATAAAACAGCTGATTGTTATTTGATAACCGGCGAAAATTTTCTACGTTAGGTGGTCTAGAATCATGTGCTGAATTGATAGTTTCAGTTAGCGCGTCGATGTCGCTGCCGGACATTAAGGATTGGAGCTGCTCCAATAAATTTACACAGCGAATTTAGTTTTTTTTGCTACCATTGTGAATATGAGGCATATGTGGGTCATTGTTTCATTTATCATTGGAATTACATAATTAAAAAATGTAAGTAAAAACCTTTTTAAAAACAAGCTTTTAATTAACTAAAAAGTACTAGGAATAAAACTTACGTTAACATAAAACTTAAAAAAAAAAACTTAAAACCTTGCGGCTTATCTTATATTGTAAGGACGTTCACGCCTCAAGCTTTTAAGAAAATATTAAAGTTCTATGTTAATGTCAGTTTTATTTAGTACTTTTTAGTTCATAAAAAGCTTGTTTTTAAAAAGGTTTTTACTTAGATTTTATTTTGTACTTTTTAGCATTAGAATTTGTATAAATATCCGTTATATCACCTTCTCTTGAAAGGTAGGTACTTGTAAAGACAAATCCAACGAACCCAAACATGCCTTTACACAAGTCATGGTGTGAAGCCATCTGAATTGCACTATCCAAGTCATGCCGTACTTTAGAACGAGCTATCATCATAATTGAATGAGTACCTACTTATACAAAATTTCGTGCCTGTGCT
This sequence comes from Griposia aprilina, assembly GCA_916610205.1. Taxonomy (NCBI): domain Eukaryota; kingdom Metazoa; phylum Arthropoda; class Insecta; order Lepidoptera; family Noctuidae; genus Griposia; species Griposia aprilina. Next base: position 20,332,030 of record OU744306.1, read on the forward strand.
GTTGACCGTTGAGATCTCTCGTATGAAGCCAATCCTGGGTACAGCAGCCAGGTCATTGTGGACTTTAGAAGGAACTACCATACTTAAATATGTAGGTATATTAAATTTTCGCGTCTGTACCGTTGACCTTCGTCTGGGGCCAATCCTGAGAGTAGAATCTGGTCCTGCATCATAAATATGTCAATGTCGAATGTCTTCGAAACAGAATCAATGTGTGAAATTTCAACTCCGTAGGACAACAGGAAGTTGCTTTAACTCAGCTTGCAAGATTTGGCCCGAACATACATACATACTTAAATACAAACATTGAAAGTTAAATAAAACCTTGTAGTAAATGAAAAAATATCTATCCTTCGATAGGACAGCAACCCGACACCACCAGAGATCAGGCGCAGGGCCAACGCGCTGTTACGCTAACTGTCGATTTGAAGCCTCAAAAATTAGAGCTGTCAACTGTTTACGTCATCTTCTTATGGGGAAGGTCGGGCAAAGCTAATAATAGATGGCGTTATCATTCACGAGTTTGGTTTTATTTCAATATTTCGTTATTTTCGGTGATTTCAATACTTTAAATTTAGTATTTGACGTGGAAAGTATCAGAATTTTAAACGTTAAGTATTTCCTCGTAATCACTTTCTTCAAAATGATTCCGGCACAACCTCGAACTGTTTAATTTAAAAAAAAAAACTCCACGTATAGCTCTAAGCAATCTTCTAATTTTAGGATCTTTCGGGAAAAGGTGGACTCCAATTTCGGAGTACTTAAGTACACAACAACGCGTCATTTTCGCAAAATTAAAAATAAACTTGTGTTGGGAACTAGCTACGACAGTGACATTTTGACAGTTGCCTTTCCCATTAGCAGCTTCAACGCATCAGTACCAACCAAACTCTAAGCTGTCTGTTCGGCCTTCAACGCGATAACTAACATGAAAGATATTTACCTAATGGCGGGATGAGAACTGGAGGATGATGGAAGCTTTGCCACTTATTTCTCGAACAGGACGCTCTCGAACTGCTTGAACTCATAGTAGTTGTTGATGCTGAAGGGGTTGGCCAGCCACACCATGCTTTACATCGGGAGTGCACACAAAGAAACAGAAAGAAGTAAATAAACCGAGGAACCGAGAACTGGCGGTGATCACGATCTGACACTTGATTTGCTTTTTCGAACGCCTTCTTTTTCTGTAGTCATTGATTTTTAGCACTGACAAGTGGTTTTATTTCCCGCCAGTGTCGTATAATGGAAGATACTCCTTTCATAACATGAAAATAAGGTTTGAATCAAGTTTGAATAGTTCGGCAGCGGTATTAAGGTCTCTACATCGTCGAAACTGGAACGTATAGTCTCGAGTATAAATACCTTACACTTACGCAAAAGCGATTTCGTCATATAGTATTGAGTATTGGTTGAAGTAGGGGTGTAAGGAGGCACACCTACCATCTCACTGCCCCAAGTCAACCTCACCTGCTGCCTCTTCCTGTGCTGCTTCACCTGCGCGTGGTGAATGCTGAATAGCAAACGAAGCTCTGAAAGGAAGGAAGGCTCAGTAAAGGATTGCAACGAATCGGTAGCAGGATCCTACGGGTTTGGCAGCAGAAATCATAGGGGGCAAATGCTAGTCAACTTCCTTGAGAAGGATGGGCTTCTTTTTGGTGAATTCCTTCTTTAAGAAACAGCCCCAAAGGAAGTGAACGTGGCGAAGTCCCGACACTATGACGAAAAATAAGATAGACTTCACCTTATGGTGAAGTCTATCTTATTTTTTTTTCTTTTTTGTCGATATATATTCAGGGATGTCTCGGTGATCAACAGGCTCAATACCGGCAGTGATCACAGACTTGTTAGAGGCTTTCTGAATATCAACTTAAAGCTTGAGCGAACTCGTTTGATGAAGTCTAGGCTCCGTCCAAATATGCTTCAAACTATGCTAGGATCGAAAGCGTTCCAGTAAGACCTGGAGAACCGATTCGCTGTCGTGGAAACCACAAATGACGTCGACCAGGCGCTCGACCAAATAGTAGAAATCCTCAGGGACGAAGGTAGGCGATTTTGCAAAATGCAGCATACGGGCAAAAAGTCCAAACTTTCGGAAGGGACTCTGGATCTTATGACGGAACGACGTGAAGACCCACGTATCACTTCGTCAAAACAAGGGGCACTCAACAAAAATATTAGTAGCCATCTGACGAAATTGACCAAATCTAGGGGAGATATCGTCTATTCGAAGCTGAAGATCCTTTCGGAAGTCGAAAACTTCTAAGGCCAATTGTACGCATCCCATGCATCTCGACCTGATCCCGAAAATGAGGATTCTAGAGCCACCTTAACCCGCCATTTCACGGAAGACCTGCCAGAAGTCACCCAAGATGAAATCGAGGCGGCTCTTAACTAGCTTAAAAATGGAAAAGCCCGTGGTGAGGACGGGATAAACGGGATTACGACCGAGCTCCTAAACGCGGGAGGAAGTTTTATTTATTTATTTATTTATTTATTTATTTAAACATGGAAGACTTACAGCTTAAAAACTTAATAAAAAGGGAACCATATACAGCAGGAAGCCAATTACAAGTCTTCGCGTGTAGAATTAGACTGGAAAATATGTGAGCATACAACAGCAATACGTAATACATTGTGTTGTTTAGCAGGTTACATATTAGTGTATAACTATTTGGTTTATAAGGAGAACAAATTAAATTAAATTAAGAAGGCAAATCGAAACTATTTGAAAAAATTAAGGGTTAAACACCTTCTAGCTGACGTCACACTAGTCGCAAAGGGATCCAAGTCATGTTGCTTACATATTTCATTGAATTGTTTGCTTGCACGCACAATATAACTATTCTGCCTGTAATTCGTAGAGGTATAAGGTACAAATAAGGGCGGATTAAAACGAAATGATTTGCTTGGCACATTAAAATAAAATTTTGATAATAGCTCTGGACTGTCAATATTATTGTTAAATATCTTCAACAGAAACAGACAGTCAGCAATCCTACGTCTATCCTCAAGTGGCAACAAATGGTACTTCTTACAGAGTCGGAGATAATCGATTGAATGGTACGGAATCTTTTGATGGTAACAAAGATATTTAATAAAGCGTCTTTGGATATTTTCGATGCGGTCGATGTACTGATGATAACGTGGGTTCCAAATCTGAGATGCATACTCCAGCTGACTTCTGACAAAAGTGCAGTACAATATTTTTAGTGTTTTAGCATCTAAGAAGCATTTAGAGAGACGCATTATAAACCCGAGCAGTTTAGAGGCTTTTTTGACAATGGCGTCAATGTGTGTGTCAAAAACTAACTTACTGTCTTGGTGGATGCCCAAATCAAGAATAGCATCATACCTCGGCAAAGTTTGGCCTGATAGAGTATAAGTGGTAGCTAGGACTGCCCGTTTCCTAGTGTAAGTGATAACAGAGCACTTAAATGGATTAAGATCCAGTTTGTTAGCCCGACAATACTCTTCAAGTCGACATAAGTCAGCCTGAAGTAATAACCCATCTTCGAGAGATGAGATCCTGGCAAAAATTTTCATATCATCGGCGAAACATAGTAATTTGGATGAATGCAGACACTGATCGATGTCGTTTACATAGACCACAAATAAGAAGGGACCGAGCAATGAACCCTGAGGCACTCCGCTGGGTACAGATACCCATCCAGACATGTAGTTATTGAGTACTACTGCTTGCGACCTGTTATCGATATACGACGCGAACCACCTCAGGAGGTCTCCACGAATGCCTATATACTTTAGCTTCTTTATCAGGGTGTCGTGGTCAATCCGGTCAAATGCTTTACTATAATCAGTGTAAACCACATCGACCTGCCTGCCGTCATCCATAGCACTAGTAATAAAATCGTTAAATAGAATAAGATTTGAAGTGGTAGACCGTCCTTTCAAAAAACCATGCTGGAAAGAGCTGAACGAGTTAGCAAGGGCAGGATATACCTGATTATAGATAATCCGCTCAAATATTTTAGCTATAATGCACAGTTTAGATATAGGCCTATAATTAGTTACTTCACTTTTAGACCCCTTTTTATGTACGGGTGTAATAAACGCAGATTTCCAAACTCTGGGGACAACACCCTGAGATAGAGACTTGGAGAACAAAATTGAGATAGGTAAGGCAATGGAAGGCGCACATTCAATGAGAAATTTTGATGATATATTGTCAGGACCTGCACCTTTCGATGAATCCAAGTTGCGAAGTAAATCGGTCACAACGTCGATCTTAACTTCTATGTGACAAATATCAGACGGGGGTGTAGTGGTGACAGAGGAGGAAATAAAGGCTGAATTAGGATTATTAGTTGAGGTGGAGTTAACGAAGGTAGACTGAAAATAAGAAGAAAAAGCCTCACAAACAGAATCACCAGTGAGCAATAATTCATTGTTGTAATTTACTGTATTAGGAATAGCATTAGAGTTATAACGATTTTTAACAAAGGTCCAAAAGTACTTAGGGTTATTTTTTATTGATTTTTCCGTTTGATTGAGGTAACAGTTATAACATGTAGCTTCCATAGTCTTAACTCTTTCGCGCAGGCATTTAAAAGTTAAATCATCGGATTTATTGCCATAAGACTTAATTTTTTTCAGATATTTATACTTTTCCTTAATAGTTCTGATGAGCGAAGTACTGTACCAAATTGGGTATGTTTTATTACGTATAAGCTTTTGCGGTATATGCCTATTTTGAAGTTCTTTTATAGTGTCCATAAAGTACGACACTGAATCGTCCAGAGATCGAGACGAGAACTGAAACTCCCAATCAATGGCATAAATGTCGTTATTTATAGACTCAAAATCACCTTTGCTATAGATATACCGTAACCGCGGTGCATGGTCCAGGGGAGGTAATTCAAAAATGTCGACATTAATTAATAAAGCGGGATGATAAGGGTCAATAGCGACTAGAGGGTCAACGCACTCACTGACACAGGCAAATTTATTTGAGAGGACTAAATCCAACAGTTTCCCATACCTATTGACAACTCCGTTGTATTGTCCAATGTCCAACGTACATAACTCGTCAGCGAGTAAACATTCGTCATTAGTGGTGGGGTTCACTGGGACCCGCGAATTAATATTGTTACAAGGAGCCCACGAGATTCCACTCATATTAAAATCACCAAGAACTAAAAACACATCGGAATTGTTATTCAAAGTTATATGGTTCAATTTAGTCAGGAAATTATTAAGCTGATTCGAAAACGAAAAGCCTTTGTTTTGTTTACATAAATACAGAACACAAATATATAGGTTTACGTGATCTCGTGAGTTCAGTTTTTTAAGTCGTATGTTAATCCAGAGATCCTCTGCTGCAGAGTGAAGTAGCGGTTGCGGGGTAACAGGTAACTCCCTACGCGTCGCGATAAGTACACCGCCACCTCGCGTTTGTCCAGTCATAGCATAATTACGGTCACGACGCCACACCATATATCGGTCATCAAACAACTCGGAGTTTAAAATACCATCGATTAGCCACGTCTCTGTTAAAATAATGATATCATAAGAATTTAATGACACCTGACGGTAGAACGAGTCCGTTTTTGTTCGAAGTCCTCGTACGTTTTGGTAATAGACGGTCAGACGCTGTCCATTATTATCAGCCATTAGCAAAATATACAACAATAACTGTGTAAGCACCAATATAATGTAATACGATTAGCCAATTCATTTCGAAACAATAATTAATTACGTCTATCAGAGATAAATATTTAAAAAGTGGGTGGAAGCAAATTAAAATAGCAGGAACGTATAAATCGTTTGATACTAAGCAGAACACAACTGAGCGAGCAGTCAAGCACCAATACAAGACGTGTGTATGCGCAAGCGAGATAGACATGTTATTATGAGTTGGATCACAAATACAAATAGCGCGATAAGGAGACCAATAGAAGCTAATTAGCGACGCAGAGGTGTTAAACCCTTTACAATAACAAAACAAGAAACAGTTAAGTTGAAATCGTACATAAATATTAAAACTAAAACATAAAGTTGAAAAAAAGCAACTACTTAATCGCAACTGCACGTAGTAGCGGTTTACACAATTTTGTTTAAATCCGTTTCTTTTCGAACTATAAAGGGTTTGCAGTTGACATCTTTGCGCACATGAATTTTGCCATGTTTCACCCATACGAATTCGTAGCATTTCTCCCTAGCGGTAGTTTTGGTTATATTCAAAAGTTTTTTGGATTCAACGCTTAAGTGGTCATTAACATAAACACGCTGTGGTGCTCCATGAAAACCCAAATCAGAGATGGACAGATCTTTATCAGCGCGTGCAGCCGCAATAAAATCTTCTTTTATGTACCTGTTAAGGAAGCTCACTATCACTAATTTCTCCTTGGAGTTTTGTATAGGCACTCTAGAGATATAGTTAATCTGGGTCTTAGGACAACTATATTTGATTTTGCGGCCGATGGCGTCAACAATTGAGAATAAATTCTCATCTTTCTTAAGAGGCACTCCTTTAATCTCCACGTTATTCAGCCGGGATCGCTGATCGTGCGACGAAAGCTCAAATTTAGACGAAGCTAACTCAGCTTGCAATGACGAAACTGAATCCCGAAGCTTCTCGAATTCGGAGACTTTTGACTGTAAAGTAACAAGTCGAGTATCGAATTCATCCAGCCGGCCACTAGAGAAATCATAGCTTTTCTTGAGCTCGGTCAGCTCATCCTTTATCGATCTTAAGTCGCTGACTAAAGATGGTAAGTCCAGTAGCTGTTGCTTCATTTCACGAATCTCACTCAGTACTATATCAAGTGAGGCAGTAGGTTGTGGAGAAAGCACAGCCGGCGACGATAGTCTACACGCAGGGCATTTCCATTGAGCTCTTCGGTCCGCACCCAATTTCCTCCATCCCCCCTCAGATATATTTGCACAAGTGAAATCCAGGAATTTTTTGCAGCTCGCACATTGAACACCGTCATTAAATTGATCATTACAACTTGCACACGTCTTCATCATGAATCAGATACGAAAATGGTTATGACTTTATGGAACCGTAAAAAGGTTGACGATATATTATTAGGAACGTAATGCCACAGTAATGCGTACCGCGCCAGTGCGTGCTCACACGGAACTGAACTTTTGTACTGAAAGAGCTTCGGGAGCTCTTCAACTCTGTCCTGTTTTCTGGGAGAACTCCAGAAGCGTGACGAAGGAGCGTTGTCGTTCTCTTCTTTAAAAAGGGTGATAAGACCCTTTTAAAGAATGAAAGACTGGACCGGAGGATGTGTTTAAGACGCTGAACTGGGAAGGACGCGGCATAAACATCGACGGCGAATACATCTCACACTTGAGATTTGCAGATGACATCGTCATACTGGCGGCTGAATCGCTGCATGACTTGCAGCAAATGCTGTACGGCCTAGTTGATTCTTCTGTACGCATTGGTCTACGTATGAACTTGGGACAAAACCCAGGTTAAGTTCAACGAATAAGTCACTCCGGGACTGATTGCTGTCAATGGCTGTGCTCTGAAGGTTGTTTGAGAATACGTTTACCTCGGGCAAACTCTGCAGTTTGGGAAGAACAACTTTGAGAAGGAAGCTAACAGAAGAATTCGGCTGGGCTGGGCAGCGTTTGGAAAGCTTCGTCGAGTCTTCTCGTCGCGTATTCAACAGAGCCGAAAGACTAGTTTTCAATCAGTGCGTCCTGCCTGTTATGACTTACGGACCCGAAACGTGGACAGTCACGGTACGGCTGGTTCATAATTCAAGGTCGCTCAGCGAGCTATGGAACGAGCTATGCTTTGAGGCTCTCTAAGGGATAAAATCCGGAATGAGGTGATCCGGCAGAGAACCAAAGTTGTCGACATAGCTCACAGAATAAGCAAACTGAAGTGGCAATGGGCCAGCCATATTAGCCGTAGATAGGCCATATAACCGATGACCGTTAAGGTAGACGTGTTCTTGAGTGGAGACCGCGAATCGGAAAACGTAAAGTAGGACGCCCTCAGGCTACGTGAAACGACGATCTTCGCAGGGTGGCTGGTAGCAGGTGGATGAAAGTTGCTGAGAATCGAGCTAAATGGCGTGCAATTGGAGAGGCCTATGTCCAGCAGTGGACTGCTGTAGGCTGATGATGATGATTGGTTTATGTTGTTCCGAACATAGTATTATCGAAACTGAAGTATTTTATGAAATAGATCTTTTCTTCAAGTTGCAATAGTTATTTCAAGACAAAAATACGCTTTTGATTTTTGCGTAACTAAAGTGTTGATGCTCGTGACTGTACGGTCCCACAAACCCATCTTCAGCCTTTTTAAAGGCAGTCTACGTACTTCCGGTGTTACTTACAACTGATTTGCGGGTGAGCGTACTGAGCAAAGGGCAAAAAGACGAAAATAATAAATGAATTTAGTTGTTCCATCATCAACTTTATTAAACTTAATAACTATCACACAGTATGTGTCGGGGTCATTCGAGTGTGCTATTATATTATATACAGGGTGGCAGGGACATCGACGCACAACCTGTTACCATGGATTCAGAACACCCCTGCGCTGAAATATATCGTCGGTTATTTTTATAAAAAGTTAGCTCTGCCATACATTTTGACCGCGTAGGTATTCCACTTTTCTATAAAACAGCTGTTTTTTTTTATAACTGGCAAAAAACATTACGCTAGTGGTCTAGAAGTTCTAGAACCATGTGCTGAATTCATGGTTTCAGTTTGCGTGTCAATGTCCCGCCACCCGGTATTACAATCACTTTAAATAGTTAAATAAATAAAATTTGTTTCGGCCTTTCTTCTCAGAGTAGTCAGATAGGAAACGCCGACCTCATCTAGTTTTTAAAATATGATTGACGTGTAAAAGTGTTTGTACAAACCTATTTACAGAAATAAAATCATTTATCATTTAATGACTGGTTACAATGGTGGCCAACAAAGTACACTGGATTATTTTAGTAAATATGAATTCATTGTTTAGTTTCAAACTAATAAAATTAACTGCATGGAAATAATATTTGGAATGATCAATCTAGGCACATAACTGCTTAAAACTAAAACAGATAGACGTATTTATTCAATAGTTAAGTTTTTGGTCGCCATGGCGGCTTGTAAATCACATGAACAAATATATATTTATTACCTAAAGTACGGATCTGACAATTTGTATCAAATTCAAAGATCCGACATATTTACGAACTGACTGTCCTCCTACTTATTGTAGTTACATAATTGTTATAACTATTCAAATACAGCATTACACTATCCATCAATACATGTGTCTACACAACCTTGGGACTTACAAGCCTCGTATTTACAAAATTGTACGCAGCAGCTGGAAGAAATTGCTTACCCTCCTTTTGGTCGCAGTCGGGTTAAAACAACTGAGTGTTGAAAAAGTTGATGTTAAGATTTTCCCAGCAACATTTTGGGTTTTGTTGGAAACAATGTTTAATAACCGCTGTTCAACTTTTGTTTGCCGTGAATACGAACATTCCAGTGTACAGGGCGTCCCACGACTTGGCCACATGGGGGTGAAGTACCTTAAATATTGAAGATAGAATCAAATACTGTATGAATACTTTATTTTTAAAAGAATACGAACTGCATTCAAACAATTTTAAATAACCCCCTGTCTTAACCGGGGATTGAGCCCGCTAAATGTGAAAGTCGTGGAACGACCTGTATTTCACAACCGTACAATTTCGCGTTTACAAACATATTAAGACGCGTCACTATCGTTCGGTTCCCGACTTGTCGAATGTTTCCTAGTCCTACACGTAAGCCATGCTTCACTTATATTTACTTGATGTCACTGATATCAGTATACTTAAGGATGCTACAAAGTCCATTTTATAAAAAAATCTTATTTACTTATTCGAAAGAGCCCCGTCGGCTAGATTTGTATTTTACTTTTCTGTATACAAGGTGTCCAATAAAACAAGGATTATTTAACTTTTTACATACCTGTATTATGTACCAATGAGACATTGGAAACTGAAGTTAAGACAAGGCCCTATCGAATTATATGACCGCGACATTCCTGATTATTTAAAATAAGTACTGATATTTCCATTCAAAGGACTTAATTGACAAGATACAAAACTATTGATTTAAATACAAATTGAGCACAACATACCTATGTCTGATAAAACTTTACTGTTCAATACTTTGACAATTCTATCCAAGGCTTGTGGACCGTATCTACATCTAGGTTCTACGTATCAAACAAACAAACAAATAAATAAATAAATAATAAAATACAATATATTGATTGTGTAACCGCAGTCGACGAAAACCACTTAAAAGATAGTGGAAACACATATGTATGAGTCGTGCGTTCAAAATTATTACATAGGCATGGTTACAGCATACTACATTCAGTGCCAGCAGACTTCGCTCCCAGTGACACATGAATACGAACCTGCATAACATTGAATTTGGCATGTTTGTAAACACCGCTTATGCTTTACTAACTTCTAACCACGGATTTACTATTTACTTTCAAAGGACGGCTGTTTTCTATATTCTTTAAAAGTCTCCTACTGCTTTTAATCCATAGTGGCCAATGGGCATCCATACAACATCTCAATTTTGTATGGATGCCCATAGTTGAAATCATTAGTATTTTTCAGAGGGTCAAAGTACTCACGAATACAAACAATTGTATGATAGTCAACTTTTTTTTTTTTTTTTTTTTCATACATTCCGACTGGTTTATTTTATACAAAAATGTAATGCATCATCCATAAGCGAAGCGCTTCGCTGCTCAGACGCGTGCGCGGCACTGCAAACGGCCTCCAGGACGCGTCGACAAACTGGTGGGATTCTCCACTGTTGGAGCCGTGGATGAGTGCTCATGCGAGGGGCGCTCAGCCCGGCGCATGCTTAAATTAAATTACATGAATAAACTGTACTAACACTAGGCTAAGTTTATTGTTACTAACACCTATGGATGTAATTTTTGAATCCGAAATAAATATATTTTTTTGATTTGATTTTAAGTACTGCATTTTTGTATGAAATGTACACTATTTCAGAATTTGTATTATACTAAAATTGTTGTTCATATCCATGAGTAAAGAGATAGTGAAAGTATTCACCCGCTGGAAGGATATCAATGATTTCAATTACACCCTGTATAGTCAAGTGACTTGCTGAGCGTCAGCCTTAGTCTTCGGAGTGATTTGACAATGAAGTGATTTGTAAATTCACTTGACTTCTTAGTCACTTCATTTACTGATTACACTGTAGATTGGTTACATAATCAAGTTCTAATGTACAAAATAAATAATTCGATAGCTCTCAATTTGTTAAGGGGTCACAATTCGAGCACTAGGTAACTGAGCATAACATTACCTACGTTAGAAATTAAATATTTATATAAATAAACTAAGTCCCGTATTACAGAAAGTCACTCAATACTCAAGCATTATTTAAAACTAGTTTCAACCAATCAAATGACTTGAATCTAGTTTTAAGTAATGCTTGAGTATTGAGTGACGTTCTATAATACGGGCCTAAGAGTCGAGAAGGAACATTCATTCAACGGTGTAAAAATAAAATATTCGAGCACCGGTGAAATAGGTATGTTTCCTATTTATTTAAATCGTGAAACAAGACGATGTACAGTACAGCTCGTAATTGCTTTACCGCCCTATGGTAGAATGTCACTTGCACGTCTTAAAGCAACAATATGTCTGTGTGACAGTTAGGTAGGTACACCCTTAATGAAGTTTAAATTCCCTGGCAGTTTTATCAGAGGTGGTAAAGCACTTACGAAAACATTACGCAAATTGTCAAGCATCGTTAATGCTGAAAACCGAGCAAAATTCTTAACATTATTACACACGTGAATAAATTAGTAGTGGAGAAAAAATCGACAAAGTGAGGGTAGAGTAGGTACCACAGTCTAGATATTAACTCCTTATCTACATACGGTCAACGCAAACGTTTTCGTCTGATCTTGACTCAAATTGCATATATGCAGTTTGGGATATGATTTAGATAAAGTTATAAATGTAGACATTTCTCATATCTTAACGTACCTATAGGACGTGATAACTCACCGTATACCTACGGTGAGTTATCTAACTGCGACACGGGTCATAATCAACGTGGCGGATTAAAGAACTACCACCAAATGTTCTGCAATGACAGATTCTTAGTATTTTGTCTTTATAAAGAGTACAGTGAACAGCACATCTGTGTTAACAATTTGATAGTGATAGCGCCTTTATGTTATAGCAGTAAGTGCGGTTTTCGTCGTGTCAGCGCTGCCACTGCTTTGCGGTTGACTGTACTTGAATTTTATTTCGAAACTACATTTTGAAATACGCAGTTCTACTCAATTCAATATTGCAGTCATTGTAATTGATGAAGTAACATTTTGGGTTAATTGAAAGAAAAATCGACGTCGAGTTTACAGCGGTGCCATCACGTTAATTATGACCGATGTCGCAGTATATTTGATGCGGTGCGGAGCGCCAGTCGCGCGCGGCATTACAGTCGCGCGCCCGCTACAGCGTGGCGCGGCGGCGCGTGCGCAGGCGCGCGCGGCATTACAGTCGCGCGCCCGCTACAGCGTGGCGCGGCGGCGCGTGCGCAGGCGCGCGCGGCATTACAGTCGCGCGCCCGCTACAGCGTGGCGCGGCGGCGCGTGCGCAGGCGCGCGCGGCATTACAGTCGCGCGCCCGCTACAGCGTGGCGCGGCGGCGCGCGCGCGGCAGTACAGTCGCGCACACGCTACAGCGTGGCGCGGCGGCGCGTGCGCAGGCGCGCGCGGCATTACAGTCGCGCGCCCGCTACAGCGTGGCGCGGCGGCGCGTGCGCAGGCGCGCGCGGCATTACAGTCGCGCGCCCGCTACAGCGTGGCGCGGCGGCGCGTGCGCAGGCGCGCGCGGCATTACAGTCGCGCGCCCGCTACAGCGTGGCGCGGCGGCGCGCGCGCGGCAGTACAGTCGCGCACACGCTACAGCGTGGCGCGGCGGCGCGTGCGCAGGCGCGCGCGGCATTACAGTCGCGCGCCCGCTACAGCGTGGCGCGGCGGCGCGTGCGCAGGCGCGCGCGGCATTACAGTCGCGCGCCCGCTACAGCGTGGCGCGGCGGCGCGTGCGCAGGCGCGCGCGGCATTACAGTCGCGCGCCCGCTACAGCGTGGCGCGGCGGCGCGTGCGCAGGCGCGCGCGGCATTACAGTCGCGCGCCCGCTACAGCGTGGCGCGGCGGCGCGTGCGCGGCAGTACAGTCGCGCACACGCTACAGCGTGGCGCGGCGGCGCGTGCGCAGGCGCGCGCGGCATTAGAGTCGCGCGCCCGCTACAGCGTGGCGCGGCGGCGCGCGCGCGGCAGTACAGTCGCGCACACGCTACAGCGTGGCGCGGCGGCGCGTGCGCAGGCGCGCGCGGCAGTACAGTCGCGCACACGCTACAGCGTGGCGCGGCGGCGCGTGCGCAGGCGCGCGCGGCATTAGAGTCGCGCGCCCGCTACAGCGTGGCGCGGCGGCGCGCGCGCGGCAGTACAGTCGCGCACACGCTACAGCGTGGCGCGGCGGCGCGTGCGCAGGCGCGCGCGGCATTAGAGTCGCGCGCCCGCTACAGCGTGGCGCGGCGGCGCGCGCGCGGCAGTACAGTCGCGCACACGCTACAGCGTGGCGCGGCGGCGCGTGCGCAGGCGCGCGCGGCATTAGAGTCGCGCGCCCGCTACAGCGTGGCGCGGCGGCGCGCGCGCGGCAGTACAGTCGCGCACACGCTACAGCGTGGCGCGGCGGCGCGTGCGCAGGCGCGCGCGGCATTAGAGTCGCGCGCCCGCTACAGCGTGGCGCGGCGGCGCGCGCGCGGCAGTACAGTCGCGCACACGCTACAGCGTGGCGCGGCGGCGCGTGCGCAGGCGCGCGCGGCATTAGAGTCGCGCGCCCGCTACAGCGTGGCGCGGCGGCGCGCGCGCGGCAGTACAGTCGCGCACACGCTACAGCGTGGCGCGGCGGCGCGTGCGCAGGCGCGCGCGGCAGTACAGACGCAGCAGCACGGCCGCGAACACCAGCAGCACGCCCAGCGCGGCGGGCGCGCGCACGCGGTGCCCGTACACGGCGCACGACAGCAGGATGGACACCGCCTGCACGACAAAGCACAAACCCGGATATAGCTTTTAATTAGTTTTATGACTTATTTAAACTTTTTTACGACTTGTGCTTCCCTACCGTGATGAAAAAGATTTCCACTTGGGAAACTCCGCGATGGATACCTAAAGGCATCATAAACTGTAGTAAACGGAAAAGAGAGATGTTATGGTTGTACAGGCGATCACCAAATATTGAAAATAAACAATTACTTAAACAATATTCAAGACGATTAAAAAGAGTAATACATTTGACACGAAAGTCTCAAAACAGTCATATTATAAATAACGCAGAAAATAAAACCAAAGCTACGTGGAAATTAATAAATAAGTGTAAATCCTAACTTTCCTCCGGAATCTGTAAAGCAATTTTTTTGTTGGTGATAAGCTTTCAATGATTATTTTATAGATTCGGTACATCCTGAAAAAATTGTACAAACGGTAATTTATTTATTTATTTATTAATAGGAGAACCAACAGCCATAATAGATGGATAACAATTGATTGTATAACACAGAGCCAGTTCTCACGGATAAAAACAGAAAAAGTAGTAGAAATCTTAGGATCACTAACAAGCACGATAGTCGTATATATAATTATTTATGATACAATAAGTATTAAGCACTTTCAAAAAAGTCGGCATTTAGCCGAGTGTGTGCAGAATAGGTTTTGGGGTTAAATGGGTCAAATGAGAACTCTTTACAAAGAACATTAAAGTCCTTACTCGCTCGCACTATGTATGAGTTTTGCCTGTAGTTAGAAGAGGATAAAGGAATGGAGATAGGCGGATTAAATCTAACTGATTTCTGGGGAACATTGAAACGCAGTTTATGTAGGAGATCAGAACAATCAATCTCGTTAGACATAATTTTTAAAAGAAAAGTGCAATCTGCTAGTCGACGAGGATTTATAAGTGGCTGTAAATGAAATTTCTTA
Organism: Griposia aprilina; assembly: GCA_916610205.1. Taxonomy (NCBI): domain Eukaryota; kingdom Metazoa; phylum Arthropoda; class Insecta; order Lepidoptera; family Noctuidae; genus Griposia; species Griposia aprilina. The sequence continues at coordinate 20,347,057 of OU744306.1, forward strand.
CAAAGATTTATGTAATTATCAGAATGGTATGGTATACGCAGCCGAAAACATAGAAAACGAATAAATCTTTTTTGTATACTTTCAATACGATCAATGTATTTGCCATAACACGGGTTCCAGATTTGTGACGCATATTCAAGATGACTTCTCACAAAAGAGCAATAAAGAATCTTAAGGGTTTTGGCTTTCTTGAAACACCCTGCGAGTCTCATAAGACAACCCAGTGACTTCGAAGCTTTGGCCACTATTTGCTCGATGTGCACGTTAAATAGAAGCTTGGAATCATGAAAAACGCCTAGGTCGCGCACACCGTCGCACCTCTGTAGTAGCTGCCCTTAAAGTTTATAAGTTGTAGGGAGAGGGACGCGTTTTCTGCTAAAGGAGATTACTGAACATTTAACAGGGTTCAAATCAAGTTTTTTAATCAAGCAATAATCATCCAATCGCGCCAGGTCAGATTGGAGAGCATCTATGTCATGATCTGATGATATTGCAGTAAATATCTTCATATCATCAGCAAAACAAAGTAAATTTGAGTTACGGAAACACAAGTCGATGTCGCTCACATAAATGATAAAAAGTAACGGACCCATCAAGGAACCTTGAGGAACACCACTTAAAGCTGAGACCCAGCTTGACATGAAGTTGCTGATAACGACAGCTTGAGATCTGTTTTCAAGGTATGAAGTAAACCAACGAAGTAGATCTCTGATACCATTGTTAAAAAGCTTTGTTATAAGAATATTATGGTCAATTCTATCAAAAGCCTTACTATAATCCGTGTAAACGACGTCGACTTGTGTCCCATTGTCCATTCTGACCGTAAGGAAGTCATTGAGCAAGGCCAGGTTAGATACAGTTGACCGACCCTTAAGAAATCCATGCTGAGAAGGGCTAAAAGACTGCTTCAGCGCTGCGTAAACTTGGTCGTAGACAACCCTTTCAAAAACTTTAGCTATTATACACAATTTGGAAATAGGTCTGTAATTAACTATTTCATTTTTGTGACCTTTTTTATGCACCGGGGTTATAAAAGCAGACTTCCAGATCTGGGGAAGAGAACGTGATGAGTGATTTTTTAAACAATAGAGATACTGACAAGGCAATGGTTCTAGCACACCCAATCAGCAATTTAGGTGATAAGTGGTCCGGACCAGCAGATTTAGATGGATCAATTTTACCAATTAGCTTAACTATGGTGTTTAGGTCAATCTCAATAGAGTGAATATCCGGGGACACATTATAATTTATAGCAGTTACGGGAGGACAATAATTAGTAGGCACATCATTGGTAGGACCAAGAAAAGGAGAATAAAAGTGGGCAGAAAATGCATTACAAATAGACTCGGGAGAAGAAATCGTCACATCACCATACTTGAGAAAACTGGGTATTGCATTGGACTTTGATCGCTGCTTAACAAAACTCCAAAAGCGTTTTGGATTCTTCTCCATGGAGTCTTCTGTATCAGCTAAGTAGTTGGTGTAACAAACCGCTTCAAGTTTATTAATCCTCTCCCGTAAATGTTTAAAGGTCGCCTCGTCTGAAAGTCTGCCATACATCTTAAACTTACGGAGATATTTAGCCTTCTCTTTAATCAAGCGTTTAAGTGCCGGGGAGTACCAAATAGGGTATGAGCCGTGAAAAACTATCCTAATAGGAACAAACTTATTTTGAATATCCGCTATAGTATCATAAAAGTAGTTTACGGCATCATTAAGCGACATGTCAAGAAATACGTTCGTCAAGTCTATAGCTGCAATTTCCCTGTTAATGGCCACCAAGTCCGCTTTACCGTAAAGGTAACGAGTAAAGGGTGCAGGAGTTAAATAGGTGTACTCAGCAAAGTTCACGTCGATACATAGGGCCGGATGATATTTATCAACAGGTAATAAAGGCTTCGAACATTCACACACTGAAACAATTTCATTACATAAAACTAAATCTAGAATCTTACCATATTCATTTAATATTCCATTATATTGACTGAACCCTAAAACACGCAATTCGTCAGTTAGCATGTACTCGTCACTACTACAAATATTCACAGGTAATGTGTTGTTGTTTAATTGCCACAAAATTCCACTGAGGTTAAAATCACCAATAACTATGTAATTATCGTTTGGATTGTTTAGCACTGTACTACTTAAGCTATGGAGAAAATTTGATAATTGGTCGGAAAACGAGAAACCACGATTTTGCTTACATAGATATATGACGCAAATATTCAGTTTAAGGTGTTTTCTTATATTAGGCTGACGAACACTTAAAGTTACCCACAAGTCTTCGGCCGAGGAGTGAAATAAAGCTTGGGGAACCGCAGAGATACACTTACGGACAGCTATCAAGACCCCACCTCCCCGAGACTGACCTGTGAGACAGTAATCCCGGTCTCCACGCCACACAATATACTGATCACCAAATAACTCCGAGTTTGATATGCCGTCGACTAACCAAGTTTCCGTTAAAACAACAACATCGTATGAACATAGGCATAGTTAACGAAAAAAGGAATCAGTCTTGGTACGGAGCCCACCAACATTCTGATAATAAACATGCAGTTTTTTATTGTCGTTTAAAGCCATCGATAATTTACACGAGTTGTAGCAACAAAATTACTAGCACGATAACAACCAGTCATGTAACAAAACGCAAGACTAAAGATTGCAGTGTTTAAGACAATGTTTACGGATAATAAATACTCAGTTATTGTAAAATAACAAAATAAAAGTTTATAATAAACTATTATGCAGGGTAATTAGACTTATACAATTTTTAAATGGCACAAACAACGCAGCAATATCACAGGTGACTGTGCGAAGAAGCAGGCAGTAATTAGATTCAATAATGAGTGCGAGCGAAATAAGCATAGATTGGGATGTTCTAATGATTAGAACAGCGCGATAAGAGAAACATAAGGCCCATTTGCGAGAGCATAAGCGAGGTGACGAAGCTTCGAGCACGTCAGCGATGCTCAACCTTTTACAAAAACTAAAGTGATAAACAGTTGCGGTTATTAGAACATGAATTTACTTATAGCCATATGTATCAAGATATTATTCTGACAAAATAACGAAAACCGAAAGATTCGCCACTCTAATTTAGCTTGTTTAAATCTCTTTCTTTAAATATTACAAAGACAGCCGATCCTTCTTGCCTGCGGACATGAATCTTTCCGTGTTTGACCCATACGTGCTTATACTCCTTCTCCTTAGCTATTGTTCGCGTTTTGTTCAGCAACTTTTTGGAGTCAGGGTTGAGGTGATCATTCACATAAACCCGGTTCGATTGGTCGACGAAGCCAAGGTCATGGGTGGATAGCGTCTTGAAAGAGCGTGCAGCCGCAACAAAGTCCTCCTTGACATATCGGTTCAGCAAGCTGACCACAATTGACTTGTCCTTTGTGTTGAACAAAGGAATCCTGGATATGTAATTGATCTGGGTTTTGGGAAATGTGTACTTAACCTTTTGGCTGATCTTATCCAAGATAGCAAACAGATTTTCGTCCTTCTTTAGGGGAATGCCCTTAATTTCCACATTGTTTAGCCTCGATCTCTGGTCGCTAGCGGACAGCTCCGACTTAATAAAATCAACGTCAGATTGAAGAGAGCAAACAGATTCCTGAAGATGCTCAAGACCAGCAACCCTAGTCTCAATGCCTGCAAGTTTGACAGAGAAATCATCCAGCCGTTTCCCATCGAACCCACAACTGACCTTGAGTTCTTTGAATTCCTCTTTTATGCATTTGACATCAGACAGCGTCGGAAGGCCAGCCAGTTGAACCTTGAGCTCACGAATCTCATTCAGGATCGTTTCCAGAGACGCAGGTTCAGGTGTTGGTAGTGGAGACGGGGAAGGGGTTGGTGCCGGTGAGGAAATTCGGCACTTAGGACATTTCCATGCCGCCCTTCGGTCAGCTCCAAGTTTTCTCCACCCGCCCTCCGTGATGCACAGCTAGCACATACAGATAGCAGATAGCACAGCCAAAATCGAGGTGCCGCTTACATGAGGCACACTCAACGCCATCATTAAAGTCAGAATTGCAGCTGGCACACTTCATCATAGTTGACGTTGAAGTTAGAGGATGAGTAAAATGTTTACAACCACTGATAAAAAAGACCGATCACGTGAGGCGCGCAGGGACTTGCGTAGCAATCGCGCAAAGTGCGTAGCGGACGAGCGAAGTGCGTGCTTGCTTAGTGGGTGACCGCGGGTAACTGAACTGAACTGTAATGCTACATCTCTTGTAAATCACTACCCAAAACCCTTTTTTATGACACCTACGGATGCTATGGACATTTACAAAATCATAAATTTGCTAAAAAATACCGACAGCACGTCGGTATTTTTTAGCAAATTTATGTGGATTTGGTGAAATTTCTACAATTTTTTTAAAATTAGTGTTGCATATATTTGCACCTGTACTAAGTTTCATAATTAACCTATGCATAGAACATGATCACTTTCCAAACTTTAAAAAAAAAAAAAATTAGGCCGCTTCATAAGAAAGGTAAAAAAGCAACAATTTCAAATTACCGTTCAATAGCCTTAATACTGGTAGTATCAAAAATATTTGAGAGAGTGATTTATAACTCCCTTAACTCGTTCTTTGAAACAAATTAAATACTCGCTAAACAACAATATGGTTTTCGCAAAAATAGGAATATTAACAACGCAGTCTATGAGTTAGTTGCAAAAGTCATTGATAATGTTCACAAAATAAATCCTATTGCCGCAGTACTCATGCACATGTCTAAGGCATTTGATCACGTGGATCATACAGTATTACTGGGAAAATTAGAACGCTATGGTGTCCGAGGAAATATATTGAGCCTAATCAAAACGTATTTATGTGGAAGAAAACGAATCACGGTTTTAACTAGAATTTGTCCCAACTCTAAGCGAGAAGTTGCACACAGGTCATCCATTAGGTATACAACTTGCGGTGTACCCCAAGGAATTGTCCTTGGGCCCTTGCTGTTTCTCATTTTAATAAATGACTAGCACTTTGCCCGCGACTTCGTCCGCGTGGATTTCGTACTTTCCTCTAAAAATTTTAACACCCCCTTCACTCTCCTTGAAAGGTAGTTTACGAAAATGTATGTTTACGATCTTTATTATTTATCTAGAATCTAGAAAAATTGGCCCGAATATTTATTATATCTAGATTCTAGATAAAATAAATATTCGGGCCAATTTTTCAGTTTATAGATCGAAGGAATAAGAATAATTACAAGTAGCTAGTAAGTTTCCATTGTATGATTTAACATTATTCATATCCATCTTCGAGTTAATTGAAGCAAGCAGTAAAATTCAAGCTTTTTTACCCTTTTCCACCCTATTAGGAGTTCATTTTTAATAAATCCTAATACACATTCTTTTTATTTTTTGGTTTAAGTATAGTGCCGAGTTTCGAGTTAATCCGAAAGCACGTTAAAAATTTTCCTTACTTATTAACTTTGTCACCTCACAAATCATCGGTGAGGGTTTTTTTTTAACTAAAAGTGACAGTCTTTATTATTTACTGGGGCAAATATTGCCAAATTTCAAATTTATTAACCAAAGGAATAAGATTTTTCATATTAGCTGTATCCCGTCTTTTCATCCCCACAGGGATGCAATTTTGATAAATCGTGTGTTGACGACGGTGTCGCGGTCCGCCCGTCTTATTAAATATTAGTTAGATTTAAAATCATGTATCATTTAAAAGTATGTTTCTGTATGCGGTTGTATTTTATCTGTAAAAATAAAATAGATAACCATCAAGAACGGACTGCACACGGGCGCTCTCATTGGTTGACGTGTGGCCCCCCTCACCCCGCCTACCGCTGCGGCCGCCATTGCAATGATATACGCATACGATTTAGTGCCAAAAAACCTCGCGACGACTCCACGCATAAAAGAGTGCGCCCGCGGCATTCCGTCCTAGTCGGTCTGATTTTCTAAAAAGTTTGTTTTTCATTATTTCTCACCAACCTAAACCTAGCGTCTACAAAGTTGGTCCATCGAGCCGCATTGTTGATCGGTAGTGAGAAGCAAAACCTGTGTAGCAGGGATGTCGTTGCTCCACACGCCGCGTGTAGTGAAAACACGTGCACAAAAAAAGAAGGAGCAACTGACTAACGAAGAAGAAAGAAAACTTGAAGTCAAATCAGATCTGCTGCATGGCAGTACGGATGCAGTAAAAGAAGTCAGGAAAGTGCATTCAGCTATAGCCAGCCCACGTGCTAAGTCGAGCTTGAAGCAACAAGATGGCAGCGAGTGCAAAAGTATTCGCAACTCACGCGCGTCGTCGTCAGCAATACGGCGACAGCAACTGGAATACGAAGCCGCTCAAGTCAAAGTCAAAATCGAAATGGATGAAATTCAAACTAAGGCTCGCATCGAAAAAGAATTGGTCGACAAGAAATTGGCCATGGACTTAGCCGAGTTGGAATCGAAATCGCGCTGCTCAAATCAATCTTCATCAGCTTCCTACAAAAGCAAAGTGGAGAATTGGCTGGAAAAGTCTGTTGCTGAACCCGGCACGTCGCACGATCGTAACAAAGCGACTGTCGGGGGCGGTGAGTGCCACCGCAACGTTGACGGCCACGAGATGGCTATGCCACCTACTACCGCGACAAGTACCCATCGCGTCATCGAGGAGCTGACTAACGCGATTAAGAAGGCTGTCGACTCATCTAATTCAAACACGGGCAATAAAGTGCTGTTGTCTAGGCTGGCCCCCTCAAAGGATCTGCCTTTGTACTTCGGGGATCCGTTGGAATGGATTCAATTTCGGGAAGCGTTTTATGAATCGTCACGGGTATGTAAGTATAGTGATACTGAAAATGTGTGGCGTCTACGGCAGTGTTTGCGCGGCGACGCAAAAGATGCAGCCGCTGCGTTGCTGATGGGAGCGAGCTCGCCCCACGATATCATAGAAACACTCGAACTAAGATTCGGTAGACCAGAAAACGTCATGCGGCAAGTGATACCACAACTCAAAAAGTTATCACCACTACCACACTCATACCACGCCGAAGTTGTGAAATTCGCCATAAAAATAAAAAATTACGTCACCGCCATAACTACATTGAATGAAATAGATTACTTAAAAAGTCCAGAGTTGTTAACAATCGTCATATCCAAATTGCCTACAGGACTCGCTAACAAATGGGTAGAATACCTACACGAAAACCGAGTACACACTGAAACGCCTAAATTAGAACTGCTGTCCAAATTCCTATATGGGGAAGCGCAAAAGGTTGCAGAGGCGGGAGTTAGCCACATACAATACCAGATCCAGAAAAAGCATAACGATCATCATTCCGTGCTAACATCTGTTAAGGACAGTGACCCCGACACTGCCGGCAAGTGCAAGTTTTGCAGAAGGAACAAGCATGCGTTGCCAGACTGTAGTCAATTCAAGCGTGCCATGAGAAAGGATAGATGGCGATTTGTTCGAGCAAACAACTTATGCTTCAAATGTCTCTGTGCTCGGCACCCGGATAAGAACGAGTGTACTGCGAAAAACTGCAACGTCGAGGCCTGTGGTGGGGCTCATCACCAGATGCTGCACTGGACGAAACCAGAAGTGGCGCGCCGTGAAGCTCCCGCGCCACCCAACGATGCCGCGCCGCCCACCTCCGCTAGCGCCGCCGCCAGTGAGCTCGGCTCGCACGCCAGCACCCGCGCCGCGCAGTGTCACGAAGTGTCAGTGATTAAACCAAAAACAAATGAAGTTCTTAAAATAGTGCCGGTCACTATTCATGGACCCAGGTCAAGTGTGGCCACGCATGCGCTTCTAGACGACGGCACAACAGTGACCCTCATCGCGGCCGACCTTGCCGATAAGGTCGGGCTGCACGGGGAAAGGGTCACAATGCGTGCTTCAGGTGCATGGGACTCCGAGTTATTGTGCGAGACTGAGATAATTAAATGTAAAATAAGTAACAGTGACGGTAACAAATTCGACTTGCGTGCTCGTAAACTCAAAGAACTTAAGGCGGTACCCCGACCAAAACCTTGTCATAGTGCGTTATTCAGAGGCTATTAACTCATTCACTATGGGTAATAAACTACATCTAAAAGCAAATTATTAATGTTCGATATCCTATCATCACATTGCACGTTCTTATTTGCTTTTATGTGTTATAAATACATCTAAAATCTCCTTGTAAAAAAGTGACTAAAATTATTGATTGCATGCATCTTTTGCTAAAGGTGACGTTCTATTCATTTGAGGATTACACTAATGGATAGATAATTAAAAAATCTAAATAATACACGTTTTATTTTATTTTAAAACTTCACTTGTATTTTTTTATTCAAATAATTTCATTATTTTTGTGAATTTTATGATAAATGAGCGTGCGGAGGGAGCGAGACAGAGCGAGACTCAGCGACGGGACAGAGAAGGACCGAACGCTCAAGGTCATTTGGTCAGGGAAGCGCCTTAATTTGCCCTTACAGTTGTTCACCTCTAATGTAAACTATTGTGAAAACATTTCTAGTAATAGTAACCCCATAATATGTGACAGCAATGTTAAACCTAAAATGTTAATTGGTCAGGACAATTATGATTTAATTGCACCTATTTACTGTAAAAGGTATAAGCCGGGCGGACCATACATCACGAAAACTTTATTAGGATGGTGTGTACACGGAGCTTGGCAAGCTGATATTACTGGTAAGCGCGCCGAGCACGTCAACAACATCGGCAGCACGGGCGGCGCCGGCGGCGAGCCAGCCGAAGCGCACGGAGCGGCGACATCGTGCACACTCAGTCACCCAGGTAAGAAGTCCCGCTCGCGCCCGCGCTGCAGTTTCTCGGGGACGGGTCGGGGAGCGCGTGCGCGAGCGGGACTTCATGTTTTGATTTTAGTAAATGTGTAAATAAACCATTGTGTCAGTCAGCTGTCGTTAAAGATACCTTCGAATGTAGTACAGACATTGATTTAATCCAATTACACGATTTAATTCGCTGTTCATTTTCACTCGATTCAATTGGTATCAGTAACAAACCACGTCAAAATATTGAAGAATTACGAGCCGTAAATATCCTTAGCGACTCAGCTGAGTTAGTTAACGGTCAATGGTCGGTCAAGCTTCCATGGAAGCATGATAAATTTGTTATGACGGACTCATATCCCGTAGCATTAAAAAGATTACATTCGGTAGAAAGAAAAAACTTTTTGACAAAAAAAACAACCGACTTCCAAAAAAAACACTAAAAGACGTGAAAAATAACTTTAATTTCGGAAGTCGGTGCCTTTGGTTTTGTATTTTCGTGTTTGGCCACCGACTTCCGAAATTAAAGTTATTTTTCACGTCTTTTAGTGTTTTTTTTGGAAGTCGGTTGTTTTTTTTTGTCAAAAAGTTTTTATTTTTCACTTTTTAGTGGGTTAGATAATAATGTATCGCAGTTACAATGGCCTAATGTCAACTGCTCATCACCTTTTACAAAATATTTCGTTTCCCGATGCAAGGAATTGAGGAGTTTATTGTTGAGGATTTCTCTTGGTAAAAACCAGAAGAACTGGAGCTGATGGTCAAGCCACCATCAGCTCCATTTCACCGTATGCATTGTGACAAGCATAAATTGCTTAGCAACCAACGAAAGAGCATTGCTAGAGATGACGCGATTACGCAACTTAAATTCAGTCTCAAATTGACGCATCAGCATGACTAGTAGGTGGTGGTTGCCCTATGAAAAACTTCAATCTTAATTGGGTATTATTTTTGTACGACCTGAATATTTTGGAATATTGAACCGTATGAAGTAAGCCCAACAAAAGGTAACTGCTGTAAATCGATGAGGAATTCCCTCGACTGTCTATGGTCTCCATCATCAGACCTGTAATGTCACTTATAACCCATATGGGTGCAAAGTTCTCATCAATATAAATGAATTAAGTCGAATCACAAGGTAGCTACTGTAAACCGTTGAGGAGTTCCCTTAACTGTCCTTCGTCTTCATCATCAGACCCCTAATGACAGTCACAACCCATCTAGGTGTAAAGTTCTCATCAATACAAATTAATCAAGCCCAAACACAAGGTAACTGCTGTAAAGTGTTGAGGAATTCCTTCAACTGTCTATGGTCTCCATCATCAGACCTGTAATGGCACTTATAACCCATATGGGTGCAAAGTTCTCATCAATATAAATGAATTAAGTCGAATCACAAGGTAGCTACTGTAAACCGTTGAGGAGTTCCCTTAACTGTCCTTCGTCTTCATCATCAGACCCCTAATGACAGTCACAACCCTTCAGGTGTAAAGTTCTCATAAATACAAATTAATCAAGCCCAAACACAAGGTACCTGCTGTAAATCATTGAGGAATTCCCTCGACTGTCTTCCGGCTCCATCATCAGATCGATTCCAGACCTTCATTAAATTGTAGTTCTTCAAAATACTTAATGAAAAAATTAACAAACGCACTAGGCGCTCCTATGATTTTCGAAGGTTCCCCTCGATTTCTCCGGGATTCCATCATCAGATCCTGGTTTCCTTATCATGGGACCACCCTTGACGTATGTCCTTTCTAACAAAAAAAGAATCATCCAAATCGGTTCACCCAGGAAAGAGTTCTGAGCTAACACACATAAAAAAAAAAAAAAAAACATACAGGCGAATTGAGAACCTCCTCCTTTTTTTGAAGTCGGTTAAAAATGTCATCTAATCCAGAATATGAAGTTAGACACCGCGAACGTAAAACGCGAAAAAAATAAATAAAAAAAAACACGGGCGCTGCCGTCACGACAACATCGCTCCGTAATTCTTTATTTCTTATTAATGCAAAAGTTGTAATATCACGATGAATTAAAACTAAAGTGACTTGATTATACGAGATACATCAGTGATAGTGTTATTTAGCACGAAAAAAGGACACACAACAAATGAACAATGTAAGAAGACTAGAACCGTGGAATTGACAGTGTTTTCCTAATGACATAAAAACTATTCTTACACGGTGTAATACCCAGTCAAATCAGTGAAGAAGTGAGAAAAGAGCACTTCAAGTGAGAGCGCTAAGCAGTGAAAGTGGTAAGCCGTGTAAACAATTCAAATCACAAAACAAATCGTTAAGAAAAGTATTTTGAATAACGTCATTGGAATAGTAATAATGTTAAAGACTTAACACAACGCCATCTATATCATAAAAACCATATTAACTCAGACTTCGTAGCGTCGATAAAACAGAACATTTACGAAATGACTGGAAGGACAAACCGATCAACTAATTTGGCATGACTACGTAAGCGTTCGATAGCCGTGAAGCGTAACTGTGTGCCTTAATAAGTGTGAACGTAACATCGTGGGTTAGAATCACAGTCAAACAAATTACTTTTTGGAAGCTTAGAGACACTTAAAAATGAATTCTGATAGCTTAAATAATATAACGATGTGTCATAAACACAAAAAAAAAAACAAAAAAACATCTATGTCAGTTCAACGACTATGTTTAACCAGCCCATCGTCATCTGAGAAGTCAATAGCAGACAGTCTACCAGACAAAAGTTCAAACTACGATGATGACCACACCAAAAGTTTAAAAGAACAAATAAAATCACTGACTGATCAACTTAATAGCGCACACGAACAAATTGACGAGCTGTTACTGGAGAATGGCTCACTTAACAAAGTAACCAAGGAACAACAGAAACAAATTACGTACTTAAAAACGATATGTACAAGCACTCCCCAGAGCACTAGCTCCGCCCGTAAGAGAAAAAACAAAAAGCAGTGTAGGAAAACACTTGATCTCGAAAGAGAAGATAGTGATACGGTACTCAAGGACTATGACACAAGTGAAATTAAATTAAAAACATCACAAGAATAAGATCAACAACTTTTACAGAATCAAACGAATAGACAGGCGCGTGATGGGCCGAGAATAATCATTTTGGGAGATGAACAAGTTCGAGGACTCTCACAAGTATTAATAGATAGAAGGACAGATAAATGGAATGATGGTTACACGGTCTCAGCAATGATTAAACCAGGTGCAACATGCTCCGAAATACTGTGTAATGATAGTAACTTAGAATTATGTAACTCGGTAACCGAACAAGATATTGTTATACTTTCGGTAGGGACAAATGACAATAATCCATGCCATCTCCAGAAAGAAGTATGTATAGCCTTAAATAACTGGAGAACGTGTCAACAAATATATTTACTAGGCGTGCAGTGTAATAATTATTTAAATAAGAATATGTTAAACCAAAATTTACAACTTCTGGCGCAGAATTTCACAAACTGTAAATTTATAAATCTAAATGAATTCTCCTATTATAAGCGATACTTTTATATTAAGCAAAATAACCGCACCTATCTGAATGAACTTAGCTCTAAATTAAATATTGAAATTGACTATCTTAAATACGCAAAAGAATTTATCATGAAAAAGCCTTCATTAATCACTGTACATAATCAGGAAAAACGGAGGGAGTTAACTAACCTATCGTGCTGTAGTCAGAAGACAATTTTGGATTATTTTAAGCCAATGGCATGTGACAGGAACGTAGCAATTATTACCAAAGCACAAGTTGATTCTGGAAAGGTTTCTGATTCAGCCTGTGATAATCTTTTTCGTGTATGAACATATTTTTGTACTGCACCAGAATATTAATGGACTTGTAAATAAATCTGACTTACTAAGTGTGCACCTTAATAATTTTAAAGATGAGGGTAAATCGGTAGACATAATATGCATAACAGAAACTAACATGAAAAAAGACGACCATGTACATCTTCACGTACCTAATTATACACTATGCACAGATTATTCACGAGAAAATAGGAACGGGGGTACATGTATACTAATGCGGAATACTTTATTGGGACAAAAACTAGATGTAGGAAAATGGTGTAAACCGAACCTTATTGAAGTTTGCGCGGTTGAGTTGCAGAATCACCCCGTAATAATTGTATGTGTGTACAGACCTCCTAATATGGATAAAGCCTCAGTGAATACATTTCTCCTTGGTTTAGAGATGATTCTTGATGAAATATGTTTTAAACGGAAGAAAAAGATAGTTGTGTGTGGTGATTTTAATGTGGATATTTTGAAAGATAACTACGCCTCTCGCAGTTTTAAAACCCTATTGCAAAGTTTTAATTTGAAAGTAGGTGTGCTTACTCCAACACGTCTTTGTAGTGGAACGTGCATTGATAATTTTTTTGACAATATAAGGGGAAGTAAATGTGTAACGGTCGAATTGGCGTTGTCAGATCATACAGCGCAACTACTACAATGTCCTGTTAAAAAAACTTGCGTATTTCCATATTGGTACATATTCAGACGTAGTTTCTGTAACGAAAATATGCAAAAGTTTAAAAGTTGCTTACAAAATTTTACATTTACCGATATTTATTCCTCCACAGAACCTAATGATGCATTTAATAAGTTCCACGATACATTTAAACTGTTTTATGATATGTGCTTCCCGCTTAAAAAATTAAAACGGTATGCAGTAAAATCACCTAAGTGGATTAGTAAGGGTATAAAATTATGCTGTAAACGTAAGCGAGATATGTTGTGGCAATTTCGGAAAGACCCCAACTCCAATAATAAAACAATTTTCAAAACGTATACGAAACGCTTAAAAACAATAATTCGTCTGACTAAGAAATCCCAAAATAACCACTACATTAATAGTGCGTCTAATAAATGTAAAGCTACATGGCAAATAATAAATAAGTGCAAAAATAATAAACCGGTCGAAGGAATACCAAGACTTAGAATAAATAACGTAGATATAACTGACCCGAAAAGTATCGCCCAAACTTTTAATGACTATTTTATTGAAGACATTGAATTAGTAAGTGACAGTAATATTATTAATCAAAATTTAAAATTTGACATGCATCCTGACTCATTATTTCTAATACCCACAGTTCCCCCCGAAATTGTAAAATTAATCAATTCCTTAAATAACACTAATAGCTCTGGTTATGATGACATCACAACAAAGGTTATTAAATCTGTTTCTACCATTATAGCACCAGTACTTAGTTATATAATAAATATGTGTTTAGAATCGGGTGTCTTTCCGGATAGGTTAAAATTAGCTGTTATAAAACCACTATTTAAGAAGGGTAGCAAACACGATCCAGCCAACTACCGACCTATTGCCCTACTACCCATATTCTCTAAAATTGTAGAAAAGGTGATGTACAATACATTATATACATACTTTGAACATAAAAATCTTTTTGCTGATGAACAATACGGTTTTAGATGAAAAAAGAATATTAATATGGCAATTTTCAATCTCTTTCAAAAAATTATAACTGGCATTGATAGCTGAAGTCCGGTAGCGGCTTTATTCATGGACATGAGCAAGGCATTTGATTTTGTGGATAGAACAGTACTATTAAATAAGTTGGAATGGTATGGAGTTAGGGGCAATGCTTTGAACCTTATGAAATCGTACTTGTCCGACAGAAAACAAGTTACCAAAATGGATAAAGTCTGCATTACCTCAAAGACCGAGCGTACGTATGTATCGAGTCAGAGGGCTAATAACTATGGTGTACCCCAAGGAAGTATTTCAGGATCTTTATTATTTATTATTTACATTAATGACATACCCAGAGAAACACATCATCCGATGGTTTTATTTGCTGATGATAGCACGGTCGTTTTTAGTGGTGAAAATGATGCGACGACACTTGAGGGAGAAATTAACCACTGTCTCCAAGTATTCGTAGAATGGATGGGCGACAATAATTTAAAAATTTATATTGACAAAACTAAAATAATGACTTTTGAACAAAGGACGAATCATAAAAAACCTGACATAAAATATGGAGACAAGACAATTTCAGAAACTACAACTACAAAATTTTTAGGGCTTGATCTGGATAGAGACATGTCGTGGAAAACTCATACTGACAGTTTATGTAAACGCCTGAGTCAACATTCGTATGCTTTACGTAATCTCACAAAGGAGGTAAATCAAAAAGTTTTGCTTACAGCGTATCATGCATATGTTACGTCTGCATTACGATACGGGATTATATATTGGCGTAACTCCACCAACAAGGAGACAGCATTTAGAGCGCAAAAGAGGTGTGTGAGGGCAATATGCGGTACTCAAGGCACGGAAAGCTGCAAACCGTTCTTTTTGAATTTCCGTATATTAACGGTACCATGCCTATACATATATGAGGTGGCCGTATTTGTCAAAACAAACTCCCACCTGTTTGGAAAACTACACAGTTTGCGGCATAGAAATAAAATAAGCAGCAGGCAACACAAACAATCAGTATTCCATAAAAACCTCCTAGGAATGGCACCACATATTTATAATAAATTACCTAATGCTTTGTTAAGTATTAGAGATATCCAGTTATTTAAGAAGCAGCTCAATAATCTATTGATAAGTAAGACATACTACACAATTAATGAATACCTGTCGGATAGAAATTTGGGTGCATAATGATAATATAATATAATTAGGCTGAATACTGGAGTCCGATTTATTTTTTATTTTTATTAAAATTATCTTATTTGTATTGCCAATTATGTGTTGACTGTATTAGACATTACTTACTTATTATGACATTATATATTCTGACATTGCATGCTTATTGATTTGAATTTATGGCATTGTGTATGGTATTATTTTGGAAGTGTATAACTATAAGGTACTTATAAAGTGAATTAAAAAAAATGGTATAATTTTATTGGTGCTTTTAATTTTAATAATAATTTTGCATGCCTGAATTGGTGCAACACAGTGGACTGCGCATTCACTTGAAATTTTCTAGTTAATCGAGCCAAGCAGTAAAATTCTCTCCTGTAAAATTGACTACTCCTCTTTACCACCGGAGCCCCCCCCCCCCCCCCCCCCCGCGCCTACGCGGGGTTGAATTGCCGTGAGAGAAATCATGCTTGCTGCATGTTGCATGCTCGCTTGCATGGTGTATACTTGTCCTTTTGTTGTTGTAATGTGATAGTCATCTATGAGTCTTTCAATTATTATGGATATGAAATGTATGCCAAGAGATGATTCTAACTGTAAACTTTCTGAGATATGATAGTTCTGCCTTTTAATGACTATCCTAAGGAAATGTATGCCAACACACGATTCTGACTGAACTTTCTGCGATATGCTGGTTCTACTTTTTAACCGACTTCACAAAAAGGAGGAGGTTCTCAATTCGTCTGTATGTTTTTTTTTTTTTTTTTTTTTTTTTTTTTTTTTTTTTTTTTTTTTTATGTGTGTTAGCTCATAACTTTTTTCTGGGTGAACCGATTTGGATGATTCTTTTTTTATTTGATAGGTGGTGCTTCACATGTGGTCCCATTTAAATTTGATCAAGGTCTGTCCAGTAGTTTTTGAGTTATCCTTAATACTGCAGATTTTTTCCACTTAGTTTATATGGATGATGTGTTAATAATTTCCTGTCACTGTTATTTACACACCAAGTAGTGGTATACGAATTTGTGTGGGGTAGGTACCGCAACTAAAAAGTGAAAAATAAAAACTTTTTTACAAAAAAACAACCGACTTCCAAAAAAAACACTAAAAGACGTGAAAAATAACTTTAATTTCGGAAGTCGGTGGCCAAACACGAAAATACAAAACCAAAGGCACCGACTTCCGAAATTAAAGTTATTTTTCACGTCTTTTAGTGTTTTTTTTGGAAGTCGGTTGTTTTTTTGTAAAAAAGTTTTTTTAATTATTATGGATATGAAATTTATGCCTAAAGATGATTCTGACTTACAAAATTATGAGTTTTGAATGTATGATCGATCACTGACTGATTGACATGATATTATTCTATTTGATATTTTTTATTACTGTAACCTTGTTGACATTTGACATTTTTGTATTATCGTAACATTTTTACTGTAATTCAAACGATTTGACATTCATTTTTATTTTTTTAATATTTTGTTTTGTTAAGTGTTATTTATAATTATAATATCTTTACAATTTTGTAAATTAAATAATAATATGAGTTGCATGCCCATGACACGGTAGAACATGGAGGACTCTTATAATAAAACATCTATGTACTAAATACCCACGTTTGCAAACCAATAAATGATTTGATTTTTGATTTGATAAATGAGTGTTTGCCAAACGATTTTCTGCGAAATGAAGTTTATGCTATCCGGTGATAAGCAAAATAATATTATAACATAAAAAATCTGCTATAAAGGGTAAGACCCGTGTGTGATACTAGTGAAAAATAAAAATGTAAACAAGCACGATTCAACTTCATTACCACTACTAATTTAACTTGAAGAATTGGTGAATTCGTCAAATAATTAAGTGATGAGTTAATCACTTGCCCCTGAAGTGGAGTTTGGATGTCAGATATTTTGAAGCCGCGACCGCCACTGTTGGAGGGTTATTTATCTAGTGTTAACACTATGTTTGCGATGAGATTTTAGGTACTGTGCGCGGGTTCATTCATTACGTGACGCGACCTAGGAGAGCATCGTCGCTGAACAAGGGAGTAAGGACTGGCCTGTAATACTGGTGGGAGCTGTTTAGGTACTGTGCGCGGGTTCATTCATTACGTGACGCGACCTAGGAGAGCATCGTCGCTGAACAAGGGAGTAAGGACTGGCCTGTAATACTGGTGGGAGCTGTTTAGCTAGTTCCACGAGGCTTCATTGGAGATGTTTTTTCCGGAAGGAGATCACTGCACTTCACTCACGATTAATGTTCACCCAAAGTTAATAGGTTGCAGTATTAGCAGCCCTACGTTATAGCGGTTAGAAAATTTCCAGAAATTGTGTGCGCGCGCGCACTTAATCATGAATATGTGCGATTCCAGCGCTGTCTTGATGCACAGTGGTATTCGCAGAAATGTCGACTCCATGGCGGTTGCGAACTGCTTCCGACATTAGCTGGAGATGGCCGAAGTGCGTCCTCTTGTCTCTCAATCATTATGGGAGGGAAAGGGAAGAGGTAGCGACCGAATGCTCATCATAATATTTTATTTTTATTTTATAAATTAGTGATTTATTGAACGAGGCTTTTTAGACTATAGGGGGCAATATTTTTTTTGCTTTAACGACTGTCATGAAAGTTGTGATTATCTCATTTACGCAGTTGGATTTTATAAAGTTAAATTAATATACTTGCCATATTAGCTTTTTATCAAACACTTTTAATTTATGCACACTCTTAAGATTTGATGGCTAGCATATCCAAGGTATCGTGTATCGACAATCTGGGTCCACTCAGACCCACTACCAAGCCGGCAGAGGTTCGTGTGTTCGAGTTAAACCGTGGGTGATTCCGAACTATACGGTTAAATAAAATTGTTACTGTTTTGTATTACTATAGGCTGTCTTGGTCTAAAAAATCATAGTTGCGTGACCGCGCATACCTGTCGCAGCGTCATGATGATCGTGAAGACCACGGCGCCAAACTTGGCGATGGTGCGGTAGATGAGCAGCTGGCCCAGCGCGGAGCTCACCGACAGCAACACGCAGTCGGCCGCGAACACCGGGTGCTGTGTGCGAAGTAGTGGGGTAATTTTGAATACAGATTTTTTATTACTGTAGTGTAAGTGAATTAACGCTGAACATACATGGGGGTGGTTCGGGAAGCCCTTGGAGAGAGGTTTCTAACATTTTAACTTTGGACGTCGTTTCACGAGCTGCCCTGAGTTTGAAGAACTAAATACTTCTTGTTTAGTGAGAACAAAAACATCTCAAAATACAGCAAACATATAGAAATACAGTTCTCTTCTCGTCCATTGAGCATTCTATACAAAAAGCTGACCAAATGAAATAATTCAATTTTACAGCGTTTCATTTGATGCCGCATTTTTCAAGCAAGCAACAGCTGCACATAAGTCCACGCGGTAGCTAGTGCGGGCGTGCACAGAGCCGGACGTCGCACGTACGTGCAGCAGGCGCAGCGGCGGCGCGCGGTGCGCGTGCGCGGCGGCGGTGAGCGCGCACGAGAAGGCGTTGACCGCGCACAGCATGTGCAGCTCGCCGCACTGGTAGCGCGCGAACACGGCGCCCTGCCACGACGACGTGAAGCTGTCGCACAGCATGTACAGCGCCAGCAGGGCCACGCCCGACATCGTCATGACACTCGACACTGGGAAACACATTTTAACCATAATGTTATCCACATCTAAATAATCGCCCTGTAAAAAAATTACCCACATTTAAATAATCATCTGTATAAATGTTACCCACGTCTAAATAAACAACCTGTATAATGTTACCCAAATTTAAATAAAAATTCTGTGTAGTATTGTAGAGGTTTTAGCCTGCATGGCTTTAGCTTGCAACCTTCTTGAATATACTAATATTATAAAGAGGTAAAGTTCGTAAGTTTGAATGTAAGAGGTAATCTTTGAAACTCCACATCCGATTTCAAAAATTCTTTTAATAATATTTAGAATGCACCTTCAGGGTGGACATAGGCTGTATAACGAACGACCTCTTACTGGGGGCGGGAGCGGGTGTTGAATTTTGCAGGGGAAAATACAAAATCCACACAAGTCGCTAGCGACGTGCTTAAATTTATAAGTTGATGACATGTATTATGAGATAAATACTATTTCATATTTAGAAGGATAACAAGAATAGAGGATCAGATTGAAGAGCTGACAGCGCGCGTCTTGATGTAAAGAAATAGTGTAACAAACATACAGCGCCATCTAATGTAACTTACCCTAAGCACTACGATGAGCGGCTTCATAAACTAGAAACAGCAACTACGAACGATTTCTGTAGATAAGTGATGCCATCTACAATCTTTGTGTGCAACAATTTGCGCCAGCGCCACCCGGCTAGTTATCTGCACCACAACTACAGACGACTACGTGTAGATATTGTGCACACATGTCAACTATCCGCCTTTATAAGCAGAGCTGTCTTCAAACAAATATCACCCCCCCGACCCTTGCTCGACGACGCGCCAGCCCGCGCCGTAGCTGAGCCTGTAGTTTTAAATTCCCCAGTTAATAATAATATAATTTAGATCCAGCCTGTCCCATCTTGCTGCCCTCCCCACAGTGACGCCCTAAGCCGAGGTTCGTACCCCACAGGGGGTGCCCTTAGCGTGCGGTCACCTAAATTTAAGTATTTTTCGCCCCTGGCTGGAGGCTTTAAGTTAGTAGCTTAAGGCACCCACAGGTTTGCCCGGTTAAGTAGCCAGGACCTTAGTGGTCACAACTACGAGCTGCCAATTAGGAAAAAAAAAAAAAACAAATATCATTCACTAGCTAGAGGTTCTGAGCCCGGTAGCCACGCAGCCAGCTCTGATCCTTAATACGACTAGTTCCTGCTTCGATAACCTAGCGGTCTTCAGGAAACTAGTCAGCTAACCAGCAATCCTACAATAGTAGATTGTTTGATAGAAATAATTACGATTACAACATAAAATACGCCTTTTATTTATACGAGCCGCTACAGTATGCGCCATCGCGCTTACAGTACTCACCCACGTTGTCGTCGTGGCTGCCGAACATGAAGAGCACCATGCCTACGGAGATGAGCAGGGCAGTGACGTACTCGTACAGCTCGTACTTGTTGCGCGACACCAGCTTGCCCATCAGCATCACCGGGATGACCTTGCACGACTTCGACAGCACCTGCCGAGACAATGGCTTCATTAGAACAAGTTCAACAGTATCTTGGTCAGATCTGACCAAGATTCTGTCTGGACTTTAAATGAGATTGTGACCTCTGAGTGTGCTTCGGTGGTTCTTCTCAGAGTAGTCGGATATGAAAATCTGAACTCATTTAATTGTATTTCTTTTGACGTGTAAGTGTTCTTTACAACCAATTTACAGAAATAAAATATCATTTATTATTTAGTCAAAAGAAAATGATTATAATGAGGGTTGTAGAAAATTTCGCAAAAAAAAATCACACTAACTTGGTTCTGCACATACAGGTTTGTGTGACTTGTGGAATTACACTTTTTATTTTTTATTAGTAGTTATTTATTTATTTAAGAGAATCTGCACAAGAGTTACATTATTAAAATATCACAAAAACATAAAATTTTGGTTTGTTAGTAACAAAAATTGTACCTAAAATTACGTTAGTATTGTTAGTACCTATATTATACCTAACTGATGCCCATGACTGTCCTCATCCACTGATTCTGGAAAGGACAGTCATAACGGGCAGCAATCGCATTCAAAATGCTGTTGCTGCTGCTTCGTAGACGGTGCAGCAAAATCTAATCAAAAAATCTAAATCTAAGGTAAATCTAATCTAAAATCTCCAGCAAGAACTTTCAAATGAAAGTGGAATTAGCTAGTTGGCTATGTTGTAAATTTACTCCACAAAGAATTGGCCGAAATACGGAGCAATGGCGCTCGTTGTACTCTACCAAGCAAAACTATGTCAAATAAAATGTATGTCATCTTGAGTTTTCAAATATCAACATTGAATTATTACAATATTTTTATTTTATACTATAGCTTCGGTATTTATTTACTTGAATAATTCTTAACGGTTGTAATTATCGTTTCGGAAGTGGTTCTTTCATGTTTTATATTTCAGTTTCTTTCCTACAATGTGATAAATTACGCTAATGTTATTTACTCAAATAGATTATATCCCAGAGCAGCCAAAAATTCGAGCGCAGTCCTCTCATCTCAACAGAGCGACGGCAACTGAATTGTGAAATAAAAATATGCTTGAAGTTCCCGCAACGTGCGACGGAAGATGACTTCTTCCACGAACTGAAAACGTCGTAAGTGCTAAAAGCTTTTAGTCATAATAACACCAGAAATAAAACGAATTTCAAACTCAAAGCATTTATTTCAATTAAACCATTTACAGGTACTTTTGAATTGTCAAGGAGTCGGTCAGTTAGTCAGAAAGTTGAAACTAGTTAAAAAATGACTGCACTCTTTTTTTCGCCTTGCACAAATAATCATCAAATTCTAATCCTATTATTCATTAACATATTAAGTGCAAATCGAAAATACGTGAAAATTAGAGGTAAGTACTTAACTTCGTGATGGTTTTTTTATCGAGAAAATTTTAATATTTGGCGTTTCTGTTCCACAATAAGTTTGGAAATATTTTGGTTATTTTATACCTAAGTCTTACAAATTTCATGAAAAATAAAATTGAAGATAGGCTATTTCTCTCGATTCCCCCTCTGAAGGTTATTTTTACATAGTGCATTAAACTATTACAACTCTTTTTTTTCATTTATGATTTTAGATTAGTCAAGAGAATGTACCTGCGTAGGGAAGCTGACGTACTTGAGCGCCTCGTACTGGCACCAGGCGCTGACGACGTTGGTGAGCGAGCAGAACGAGAACTTGTAGAGCGGCACGGGCGCCAGGCTCGCGCGCACGCACAGCAGGCGCGCGCCCGCCAGCAGCAGCGCCGCCAGCCGGTTCACGAACACCAGGAACTGCGAGTCGCTGAAGCGCAGCGTGCTGCCGTCCGACATCACGTAGCTCTGCAATACCAATACACCTGTTGGTACCGACACGTACCTGTTGGCGCCTGAATGACATTGACAGGGGCGTTGTTGGTAAACATTTGTGCAATACTTTTGTGAAATGTCACTTGAAATTAATCTTGGGCATCATAGTTCGCGACCTGGAGTGGGACTGCTCAGTTTAATTCGCAGCTCCTTAGCGAGCAGGTCGTTCTTTTAGTTCGTAAGCTCCCGTCTCGAACCAGAGACAGGCAGATCGTTCGCTCGCTTTGCTACTGCTCCTGCATTTGTCTTGCATGCGTTCTTTTGTTTGTTAAAGTAGCTAATTTGTTGTTATGTTTTACTTTACATTGTAATAGTAGTATTTTAATTTACTTATTTACACTAACTGACCGAACAATTGAACGAAAGATGAGAAGCCCATATGCACTATGTATGTGCAGTAAGTGAGCGGTAGTAGTGACGTGCCTAGATCGGGCGGCGCGGCGCCGCGTTCTCGCTCATTCTCGCTATTACAAGTCGGTCTTACCGAACGAACGATATCGCGACTACTCGACCCCGAGACATCTCAACCCAGACAACTTAACCCAGTCACAACTCGACCCTCACAACTCGACCCCAACCTTGACCGCAACAAGTTGGTCGTAGCACCTAAGCTAGGGCACCCCGACTAGATGGGTTAGGTTAGGTTAGAACTGTGACTAACAGCGCGCAAGCCGAGCGCTACTGCGGCTGAAGAAATATGAACGCACCCTTCTGTCATGTTGACGAACGCGTCCTTTTTCGAAATCTGAAAGTGGACTCCCGACCACGGGGCTCCTACCTGAAACTTTTCAAATATATTTTTGGTGTTTCCTCCTCAAGCCGCGCCAACTCAATCAAGTTTTCGCCCTGCATATGCTTCCTCAAAAACCCTCTGGGCTCCTTCCATACACATAAGTAGTCATCAGGTTATGAGCCCAGCCAGACGCCCGATTAGTTAAGCCGTAGGGAAAGTATTAAGTTTAAAGATAAAAAATCTGGTAGGTTAGGTTAGGTTGCTGGTAGCAACAGTGCCCATCACACATTTAGAATAATTACTTGAAAGAGATAATTATGGAACTTGGGTTTTTACTGTGCGTACATATATGGTGCATGAAAATCTTTGGAAGTGAATGTCGGGTGAAGAAGTTTTCATAAAAGTTGAAGATAGCAAGGCTCGAACAAAAATTGTCCTTCTGGTGGATGCCGTTAATTACATCCACATTCAGGACGCTATGACGGCAAAGGAAGTATGATCCAATTCACGTAAGACATTCGATGCCTTAAAAGGAAAGATCTCTTGTTACGCGAATTAATCACCACGGATCTTGAAAGTTGTGGTACTGATGAAGCTTACGTAAACAGGGTAATAACCTGTGCACACATGTTCCGTAATATAGGTTTTATAGTCGACTATGAGTGGCTAGGCACTCTTCTTCTCGCTGGGCTACCGAAAACCTACAGGCCTATGATAATGGCATTGGAGAGCCCGGGTGTGGCAATTAGCACAGATCTTGTTAAAACAAAAATACTACAAGATGTAAAAGGTACCAATAATTCTGCAGCTTTTTATTCAAATAACATACATACATACATAAACTCACGGCTTCTTCACATGGGGGTAAGCAGAAACTACAGAACGCCACCTGCTACAATCCTTACATACTCCTTTTGCCTCGTTTACGTTCATACATGTGGTCTTACACGCACGCCGGTTGTGAGTACTAAGCACCTGACCTTTCTGTAGAACATCACCAATAAGGTCACTATATGTCTTCCTAGGGCGTCCCCTCCCGGCGTTTCCACTCACATCTGCCTTGTAAATACCTTTTGTTAATCGCCCTTCATTCATCCTCTCAAAATGACCAAACCATCTTAGCATACTCTTTTCAATTTTTGTCACTACCTCTTCTTTTAAACCGCCCCGTTGCCTTATCACATCATTCTTCAGCCTATCATTCATAGTCACACCACACATGCTTCGCAAGGAACGCATTTCCACAGCATTTATTATACTTTCATGCTTCTTTTGCCACACCCAACGCTCACTTCCATACATAAGCGTTGGCACCAGCACACCATTGTGAACAGCCAGTAGTGCTTTTTTGGACATCAACTGGTTGGTCACAATTGCATGTGTAGCACCATTCACTTTATTTCCCGCATACCCTTCTTTCCACATCTCAATCAATCTTTCCATCCCTTGTAAATAGACTCCCCAAATATACGAACTCACTTACTTGCTCCACATTCTTATCATTTAATTTCACATCACATACCGATCCATCCTCTTCTCTTTCAAACACCATGACCTTCGTCTTATTCACATTTATATTCATCCCTTTCATTTTATATGATTCATCCATCAGTCACCATGTCTTGCAACCTTTCCGCTGACGATGCAAGTAGAACTTGTAGAGAAGGCATTTGACAGGCAACTCATTCATCATCAATCCATACTCAACCTCTTTCAAATCTGTCTGACAACTATCCATGTACAAGTTAAACAGCCATGGTGACGCTACACAACTCTGTCTAACACCCCTCGAGATGCGGAACCCATGTATGCCTCATTTATCCTAACACAAGCAATGGAATCCTTGTATAAAGATTTCAGTGCCCGTACTAAGCGCCAGTCCACACCGTACAAGGACAGTGTCGACCACATTTCTTCCCTCCACACACTGTCATGTTATTCAAAAAAAGGGGAATGTTACGTCTAACAAGCCATAAGGAACTCATTGTTTCAAGTGCAATAAATACGGGCATGTAGCAAAGAACTGCCGTTCAAGTCAGTAGTCAAAGCAAAATATAGTACAAAACAAAGCTAATGATGAAAATAAATCAAAAACTTTCAATTCTGTAGCTGCTTTTGCTGCCTCCCCAGCTTTGAACATTCTTTACTGGTACCTGGACTCTGGAGCTGCGATGCACATCACGAACAACAGAGACTGGATTTATGGTTACGGACTCCGCTTCAGTAACTTCCATCAAAGTAGCTTACAATCAGCAAAAGGCTGTGGTAAAATAAATGTAAAAAACTGTGATGGCAAGCAATTAATAGGAGTCATGTAGGTAAAAAAGGTCTTGTACATTCCTGATTTGGCTGTTAACTTACTGTCACATGTGATACATCAGATAACCCAGAATAACTGTGAAGTGAAGTTTGATAAAGATTGTTGTAAAATATTTCATGATTCAAAGTTGGTCATGACCGAATATGTACAGTGAGCAAAAGAGATAAGTATCCAGGGTCGCAGGATATAGTTGAAGTTTAGTAAGAAACCGATGAATTTCTCCAATAAAATTAAATGAAATTACTAAATAGAAAAGTAACTGGTCATTTTTTTTTCGATTATTTTAATGTACTTACTTAATGTGTTTTTATTTCTTTATCATTTTAGTTTTATATAATGTATGGACTAAGTATGAATTAAATTAATATAATGTTTTACCTGAAAATAAAACAGTTATTATATACGGAACCTTATTCTAGACCTATACAGTGAGACAGCATCTTTCCGGATCTGACGTCACGACCTCTCTTGTTCCCCATCCCACCCGGCTCCGCCCCACTGTGGCCGTGAGGAGGGGGTGTGGAGCTTGCCCGAATAGTCAGGCGTACTCTTCACATTGCATCTCACTTCCGGTGGATTATGAGTCCACCAGGCAGGATTAAAAATATAGGTCTAGAATAAGGTTCCGTATATAATAACTGTTTTATTTTCAGGTAAAACATTATATTATACACTATGAACCGTTATTCTAGACCTATACAGTGAGATGTGTTTATTATCGCCTGGTGGCAAGCTAAGTCTATGCCAATGTGTGAAAAAGAAATTACTTAGGTATCTAAATAATTTTGTTTAATATAAATACAAGTATTAGAGTATTTATATTAAACAAAATATAACTGTGTGAGAACATTATTATTAGAAATAAAAACTGTATAATTTTAATAGAAAAAGATGTTTATTTGAACCATCAAAACTAGGAGGAACCACAGTCATCTTACATGTACTAAGTTTTGCCATTCACATAACATGATTAGCACCACAATGTATGCTTTAATGATATGATATTCGAAGAATTAAGATTTGCTTTGAACTAAAGTCACATTAATCATGCATAGCATACCTACTTAGATTAAATAAATCAATTTAACTTAATATAGCAATATGTTGCTTTGAACTGAATTATTTATTGAAATCACATTGATTAATAGGTAGGTAATCACATATTACTTAGAATCTACACAGCTTCAAATGTCAGAGATAAATTGTTACGACTTTGCGATGTGTTAATTTCGGCGGAATAGAACAGTGCAAATGTGTTGGGGACACGCGAGTTCCCTTTTGCCATGATCTCGTCAATACTGTGGCACTCAAGCCAGTTGAGAGATGCTGCAGCACTTCGAGTACCATCGGGAGTAGCCTCTACTCCTGCCTCCTTAAGAATAGTTTTAACCCAACCTCCAATCGCTGTTTGGGAGGCTGGCCTGACTCTGCCACGAGTTGATATAAATAAATGAATAATGTCATTGTTAATTCTACGTGATGATGATACTTCTATCAACTTACGCATCCACCATACAGGGCATATGGATTTAACTGTATGTGTGTGCAATTTCCATGATGATTGTCTGTGTGTATAGCTATCTGTCTTTGTGCCAAATGCTGGGTGTAAAACAATATGATTAGAATTGTCTTCAAAATGTGCACTATCAACCCGTAACAGTGTCAGGTCATGGACTCTACGACTAGAAGCGAGTAGCAAAATCAGTGCTGTGCGACGAGATACTTGGAATAAACTTGCATGAGGCGGCTGGTTAGAGCCATTCTACCACAATACGTGGATCCCAAATGAAAGAATTTTTAGGTTTAGAATCAACATTAGCAAGTGAAATAGCTTTTAACATTCTCTGAACGATAGGATCACTGCTTATGATTTGTCCGTTAGAACAGGCCAAAGTGGCAACTGTTGATTTATAAACTAAAATAGTTTTATAGGACAGTTTAAGAGTTAAGTGCAAGTATGCTAGGTACTTAGCGACTTGGGCACCAGAGAGGTTTGTACGGTTGAAATTATTATGAGTACACCAATTTAACCATTTTTCCAAATTCCAGCATACATTTTCTTCGTAGAGGGTCGCCAGCTAGCATTAAGTAGGTCTATTTCGTTTTGAGACCAATTTGTTAATTCGGCACACCATCCTTCACTAGCCAGGCCTCTAGATACATCTGCTCCACGTGAACCGGAGGCAGAAAAGTCCGTGTATCTAGTAACCGCCGATGAAGATTGAATATGGGTAAAGGAGCGCTCACCGCTCTCCTCTTCAGGTCTGGCCGCCAAAACACTTTGGACCAGCGCGGTACTATTAGGATGTATCGACCCTTGCACAGGATGAGGAATGACAGAACTCGTGGAATTAGGTGTGGTGGTGGGAATATCCACGCTCGACGGTATGACCACCTTCTGCTGAAGGCGTCGTGAAATTCTGCGTTCGAGTCTTTGCAATCTCGTAAGACGTAGCGCGCAAGCACGTGTGCGGTTTTCGAGGCGAACAAGTCGATTTCGGGCATTCCGAACTTGTGAAATACCTCTTGATATGCCTCTTCCATTAGGGTCCACTCCCCGGGTAATTTGAGCCTTGACAGCATGTCTGCTTCTGTGTTTACCTGACCGGGCAGGTACTGAGAGACCAGGTGAATCTTGTTCTCGTCCGCAATCTCGAATAACATGCAAGTTAGCCGGTAGAGGTTCTGTGATCGGAGACCCCCCTCGTTCCGCATGTAACTCACCACACTCTTGTTGTCTGACTGAACTAGCACGGTTGAATGACGTCAATATTGCTGACGATTGGTTAAGGCCTGTATAACTGCCGACATTTACTTTAAATTGCTGTGCCATTTTTTCTGTTCCGGGGACCATAATCCGCTCAGACAAGCGTCGTCTACTATGGCACCCCAGCCTCTGGCAGATGCGTCCG
This sequence comes from Griposia aprilina, assembly GCA_916610205.1. Lineage (NCBI taxonomy): Eukaryota > Metazoa > Arthropoda > Insecta > Lepidoptera > Noctuidae > Griposia > Griposia aprilina. The sequence continues at coordinate 20,375,463 of OU744306.1, forward strand.
TCGTTACATAGTGTTTGACAGGATCTGGATGTATCGCTGTTCCTGTAGACAGAGCTCGTAACCACCACATTAAGGTCGTCGACCCTGCCGACTCGAGTGGGCGTTTTACGTGTGCCTGGTCCTTTGGAAGCAGATTGCAAGCTACTTGTAACGGGCGGCAATGAAGCCGACCTCTGGGTACAACGAAGGCTGCAAAGTTTAGCATGCCTAGCAAGCTTTGAGCGTCGTGCAAACTCCATCGATTTACCTGTAGTATGTGGCGTATCATATTGGAGATTTTGGAAAACTTTTCCTGGGGCAAATACTTGGAATTCAGTACGATATTCCATTTTATGCCAAGATAGTCTACTGCCTTGGTAGGGATCAATGTGGATTTTTTGTAGTTAATCATCCATCCCAAAGTTGTTAGGACTCTTATAGCTTTCGCAGCATGGTCCATTAGGGTTAATAGATCTTGGTCCACTATTAAATAATCGTCCAAATAGACGATAACTCGCATGCCCTTCTCGCGCTGCACGTCTGCTACCCAATTTGTCACTGTCGCAAATGCCCTGGGTGCTGAGGACAGCCCGAATGGCTGATCTGAAGGAGCGTCGGGCTCGACTTCTTTTCTGTTGCGTATAATACTCGCAGAAATGGGTGATGACTGGGGCTGACTGCTAGGTGAAAATAGGCCTGAGAAAGGTCTATTTTGATCGCCCAGTCGTTCGGTTGCAAAAAATCCGGCACACGGTACATATTTATTAAACGAAACTTTGTTTGCATTACATAGCGGTTTAGATTTTTTAAATTGAATATCGGGCGATTGCTGGTATCTGACTGTTGCACTAAAACATCGGGCAGACGTAACTTGGAGATGGATCTACTCGAATCAAGATTTTCTGTTGTTTCAAAATCTCGATTTGTTCCGACATCAATAAGCTCGTTGGAGTTTGAAAACGTGTTAATAAGTCTGGACTTTGAAGTGGGGGTATTTTGAAAAAGGGAATTCGGTAACCAGATATCATTTTTATAATGTTCTCTGGAGCACCGTAATTCTTTCAAATTTGAATGTAATTTTTTAACCGCCCGCCATAAAATAAAATTTCTTGAGGATAGTCACTTACGATACTGATCGGATTTACGATTGCCGCAGGACCGCTTTTTGTTTTCATTATACCTTGTACCGGATTTATTGTTTCCCGACTGTCGGCCTCTACTTTTGGAGGGCGCTTGAAAGCTCGTGGGTAGCTGGGGATTGAACCCAGGATTGTCACCGTGATAGGGCTTGCGTGGTCGCTTAGCTGGAGAGCCACCCTGTCTATTCCGCATAGACATGGTATGAGGCTCTTCCGCAGAGCGCTTTTGGGCAGAGAACAACTTACTTGTACCACCAGCCTTTTGTAAAAAGATAGTTAAATCCTGTGAATTAAAAAGGTTATATTCTGTTGGGGGATCTTTTGCAAGTCCACCTTTACATATTTGTCCTTGACACCCGACAAAATGCAGTCACGACGTCTTTGAATGATATCAGCACGTCTTCCACAACTCATTTGCAAGAGATCCTCGGACACTTGCATTTAAGATGAGTTTTCGGAAAAAGAAGCATTAATCTTTTCAAAAAGCGTGTCAGCGTTAAGTACACAGCCACGCGATTGCGCCCATTCTATGATTTGCTGAAAGTTGTTTCTTAGCATCTCATTTTGTTGTATAAGCCCATGAGTAAAAGCTCCAAACGATGTATCAAGTAATCTAAGCCAAGAAGAATTTGTATCACAATGTCAAAGTTCAGTGTTAACATCGAGTTCGTAAAAACCTGGCTTAGCGACATACTTTTGCTCAGATTCTAGGTATCTAACCCTTTGCCGATCATTAGTATCAAAGTGGTGTAGTTTATTTAGCACATGTAATCTATCCTCCGAGGCATTTTCAACAGTAGGTTCTTTTAGGTTAGTGGATACCGGAAATTCGAATACTTTAGCCTTCTGTGGTTTACTGAGAAGGTGATCATTTCCAAGAGAAACCTTCAAGCCGTCAGATGGATGTAAGGAAATATCAGAATCAGATTCGGCCTCGGTTTCTTTGTTTGAAAAGCGATCGTTATTTTTTAAGTAGGATAATATTTCACTCACTTGATTTGACAGCAAGTCTAACCTGCGCTCGTTTTCTCGGGTTTCCTGCCGCAGCTGCCGGCGTCTCCGACGTGGGGCGGAGCTGCTCAACGACGACGAAGAAGAAGATGCCTGCGGTGATGCAGGGGGAGGCGGGCGACTCCCGTCACCCTCGGCAGGCGCTTTCGTGGATTTTTCCATTAGGTATACAAAACACGCACTCAAAACTCTAATAGTACTCGAAACACTATTACCGAGTTTTCAAATAACCAATGAATAAAAAAAATCCACGAACTAAAAATGTAGGTAATTTCAAACACTAAACAGCAGCGCTGTTGCCCGCACTAGAAGAGATGTGATCGCACCGAAAAACGATGCCAATGTGTGAAGAGTACGCCTGACTGTTCGGGCAAGCTCCACGCCCCCTCCCCACGGCCACAGTGGGGCGGAGCCGGGTGGGAGGGGGAACAAGAGAGGTCGTGACGTCAGATCCGGAAAGATGCTGTCTCACTGTATAGGTCTAGAATAACGGTTCATAGTGTATAATTATTATTATAATTTATCGAATTAAATTTAATTCGAAAACATTCATCGATTTCTTACTAACCTTCAACTATATCCGGCGACCCTGCATACTTATCTCTTTTGCTGACTGTACATAATAATTTGTAATGAAGCTTATGTATTGTTAACCTCAGCACATTTGTGCAATCAAAGGCTGGGCCAGCAATTTTTTTTTTTGATTTGCCTCTCGTCATACTAAATTTATCGTCGGACTTTTCTCGTTCAGAGTAGGGTTTACGATACAACAAATGTGAAAATGAAGTTCGGTCGGGTCCGAACCGAGCGAATGAAATAGAATGAAGTTCGTAGTAGGAAACGTCCGAACATTCGGATTTATCAGTTCGGAGTAGACCGCAGGATACGGACGCTAAGAAATCTACACCGAGCTCTTGAAGAGCCCGATAGAAGCGTTCGTGAAGCCCCTTGATTTGCCATACCTCCTTGCGGTCATCGGTAGTAAGTAGTAGTACTACAGGTTTGCGCCAGTTCTCTTTAGCCTTGGAGAACGGGGTGAGTCCCTTTCCACTGCTACCACATCACGGTGCATAACCATTTTCGGCTTTTAAAAAATATTCCCTGACACGGCACACACAGTCATACACTGATTTCCCACACACTATTATTATTATAAAGCTAAATCCATTGGATAACATGTTTTTGTGAGTGAAATGTCGAGAAACACAAAATACTACTATTAAGCACCAGCCGACAGCCTGAAAAGGGGCTATGTGTAACCTGCGTCATGATCTTCTCCTGCAACAGTCCCCACACGAGATAGGCGGCCATGAGCCCCGTGAAGCAGAAGGCGAGCTCGGCGCCCTCGCGCGCCGTGCTCTCTTCCTTGCGCACCTTCGCCGCCTCGGGCAGGCGCTCGCCCGGCTCGCCGAAACACGCGAACAGCACGCGGTATGTGGGGCCCGAGTTACCTAGAGATAAGACGTGGTAATCATGAGTTATTTACGTCATTTTGATAATGAGAAATTATAGTTTATTTCTGTAAATGGGTTTTAAAAATCATTTTACATTTCAATAAGATATAATTTACAGGAGTGCAGGACATGCGTTTTGAGGGCTAAACTTTATGTACGTTTCTGACATTCTAAAGAACTGATTATCAGCCTAACTTGAATATATTATCAAGTCAAATATGTTTAAAAAAACAACATCCTTTTTGGTATTTTTAGAACGAAGTTCCGTAACGCACGGTACGGACTTGGCGGATGGGATCTAGCCGAAAAAAGTGCAAGAATTTTCCGTCACGACCCTGTCTTTATTTTGTTTGGGTGGTTGAACGCGCTAATCTCAGGAACTACTGTTGCCGTACTATGACGTGCTAATACCATCATGGTTCCATTGCGAAAAAGGGATAGTGCTGTCGGTCATATATAGCTCCGTCTCTCTTTCACGCTGGAACAATGATGGCTTTAACACGTCATAGTACAGCAGCTGGTTGGAATTGAAAACATGTTGTTATGTTGGATAGTTCATTTATCGAGGAAGGCTTTAGGCGATATAACATCACGCTAGGACCAATAAGAGCAGAGCATAACTGAAATATGCTAGTCGCGCGGTAAACTCTGCTTGCGCGATGCAGGAATTGCGTGACGTCAGTATGACGTGTAGCTCGCATGTGGCGATGTTGATACCGCTACAAAATTATTCCTTTAGAGAGCTTCCGTTGCGTGCGCTGCATAAACAGTTAAAGATACGCAAAAATCATGTATGACGAAAATTAATCCCCTTTAAAATTTCAAAAAAAAAGTCCGCGACAGCATATGTCTATCTTTTAAGGTTACTCAATATAACCCTCTTAATGGTAATCAATTTGTTCTATGTTCTAAATATTCTACGAAAGGTGTCGCAGGGAAATGGGGATGCCAGGGATTTAACGAAATCCCTAGGGATACCACGAAATCACTGTACTTATCGAATATTTTTGTTTATAACGTCTCTGTCGTAACTCTGTCTATTGATGAAACCCGCATTAAAATCCGTTGCGTAGTTTAAAAGATCTAAGCGTGCACACACGAAAAGCGACTTTGTTTTATACTATTTATTAAAGATTAAAGATACAATATCCTAACACTGAACCTAATAATAACAAACTAAATGGCGTCGAAAAGTTCCTCCGCATCACTGTCAACTGGTAATGTGCCCACGAGACTGGCGGCATTGCAACGTTGCACAATGCTTGACCTCTGGCCAACGCCTGGGTTTAAAATTTTAATGATACATGTTTAATTAAGATTCAATATTATTTACTATAGCCTCGATTGACAGTGACACAAACTAATATGTATGTTTATTAGAATAGATACAGACATTTATTTTATAGTTTCTTTTAATGTACACTTCAACTTACTTTTCATGTAACAAGATACTGGTCGTCGCATGCGCACGCGGCTCGGCTCGTATTACCTCTACTTCCTGTGCATCTGCAGCTAATTGAATAACCTAAGTTTACGTTATATTTGCAAACAAGTGTTTCATTTAGCATGTCTATACTTCATTCAGTATAACATGATACAAATAATGTTAAAATGCTAACGATAAGCGTACATTGAATTTCGGTTTTTCACAATAAATAAGTAAAACGCAACATAATCTATTTCCACCAATGTATTTGAAAATACTAAAATACAGTCATTTCAACAACATAGGTAATATTTATTGTTATTCCGCCTTTGTTTGTGTAATGTTATCCTATAAAGGAGTATTATTTAGTTTGGATGGACTGTGAGAGAGTGACAACACTTGTCTTATCTTATCAAGAAAGAACTTTATGTCCATGCAATAAAAGCGAAAAAGACGTCATTCGCCTCGTTTCAGTCCGGAACCCCGAACGACGCGGCGCGACGCCGCGCTCGCTGGTCTATTCGCTTTTATTGCATGGACTTAAAGTTCCTACTGACCGGCTCTAGCCGATACCGCATCGATAAGTGTGGTTACTTCCTAACAAGTAAGATTAACTTGTAATCAATCAACCAGCTCAATAGAAACTATTCACTTATTGCACGCCTAATAAGCGAAACGCGTGAGATAGTGCTCTACTCTCGCCTTACAAAGAACAAGTAATTCCTTGAGCTAAAAATGTCTCTATTTACTTCATATCGCACTTGTAGAATAATATTCATACACAAACGTCAAGAAAAAACACAATTTTCAACACTCATGTTATTTTCAAAAGACATTTTGCTATTTAAAATAATGAAAAAAAAACTGTTTTAAAAAAAAACTGTGGGCATCCGTGTGTCTGTATGTATTGCTCCTGGCGTGGTCAGTCCTTTCGAAAATCACGGTCTAATTCAATGTAGTTAATTGTAATTAGTATTATAAAAATACGACTGGACATTTCATTCGTTGTATATAGGGTGTTTGGCAGAACGTTGAACATACGAAAATGCTGGATAGGTGGGGTCATGTGCTACTTACTCAGCGCTAATTTATTTGGCCCTGGGCCACTGGACATTTAAAAAAAAAAAGTTGCTTTCTTCTAGTTTCACCACTTTCTAAACTTTAAAGTGTAATTTTTATTAAAAATGGGTAAAACAGGCAATAATATATATACATATATAACAGTTTGAGGACTCATAACTTTTTTTCTAGTCAACATCTGAATAAAGCAATAATTTTATAAGAATCTGCCAACATTAAAGATTATCTACCAACATTAAAGATTATCTGCCAACATTAAAGATTGTTTTACCCATTTTTAATAAAAATTACACTTTATAGTTTAGAAAGTGGTGAAACTAGAAGAAAGAAAAAATAAAGAAAAAAATATCCAGGGGGCCAGGGCCAAATAAATTAGGGCTCAGTAAGTAGCAGATGACCCCACCTATCCACCATTTTCGTATGTTCATCGTTCTGCCAAACCCCCTGTATTTTTTATAGAATTGAATGAGATTATGAGGCGTGCACTTTTGGATTTTCCAATGTTTTTTGACGTGTTAACATCTTATAAATCGATGTACGCCGGCTGCACGCACGAAAAACCATGACTTATTGTCTCGTTTCGCCTGAGCCAATGACGTTATCACATAAAATTATCGTCCGTAAACCGACTTAACATACAACAATTTTTTTTTTATAAAGAGTCAACGTAATCATTCTCTGATCAAAATCCTGACAAGAGGAAATATTGTAAAAAAAAAAAATATAACATTACTCTCCATCGTAATGAAAAATTCATCATACGGGGATATCAATAATTAAGAGAAAAAACTCAGATAGAGCGTAACTAATGAACTCGTTAAAACAAACGTCACAGCACTAATTAGCAGTTTGGCACAAATTTGATACTCACTTAGCTTATCAAAGTAGTTGATTTTTTCCAGATATTTGTACAATATGAACATGGGTAGTAACACGGTGGAGTAGCCCACGAGGTTTAGCAGCAGCCGGAACAACCTGAAATAAAACAATACAAATAAACATAATTTATTTGTACTATTAGTGGAGTTTGCTATGTATTACGAGTATCACCGCATAGCAAATCCTTTAAACTTGGAAAACCACTCTTACTGCTACGAAAAATAGGCAGTGTCAGTCAAATTGTTACGGCGAGCATTTGACTACACCATACTTGCCTATTTCTGCTACAAAAGAATAAAATTGTGCTTTGGTTTAAATTATATGGATGCTGACGTAAATGCAGACACATGGAACATTTTGTCCTTTGCATTTTGAAACTTATCTAAAGTTTGCTAAAATGATAAAAAAACGGCCAAGTGCGAGTCGTACTCGCACAGGAAAGATTCTGTACCACCATACAATATTGAACACTACATATTTTGACGTGATAACGTCTTATAAATCTATGAACGCCGGCTGCACGCACGATAAAGCGTGACTCATTGTCACGTTCCGCCTGAGCCGAGCAAACAAGCGATAGAGAGGCACGATCGGCTTAAGCGTTCGGCTTGCGACGCATCTATCTCTCTTCCTCTCTTTATGACGTTATCACGTAAAATTGACGTCCGTAAACCGTGATATTTTTTAAACATGTTTGTTGTATGTTTAATTTTACTTTAATTTTTATTTGTTTTTATTTTTATTATTTGGTTATAGCAGCAACAGAAATACACACTGTGAAAATTTCAACTGTCTACCTATTACGGTTAATGAGATACAGCCTGCTGACAGACAGACAGACAGACAGCAGAGGCTTAGTAATAGAGTCCCATGGGCCCCCTTATGTACGGAACCCTAAAAGTAAATGATTTTATTTCTGTAAGTAGTTTTGTACAAACACTTTTACACGTCAATCATATTTTTAAAAATAAATATTAATATTTTAATATTATATATTTTTTAAAGAAATAAAAAAGGTCAGTCGGTATAACAATATTACCTACTCAACAGAAGATTTATTTTAGATCTTATTGATGAGATAGTTCCTTCATTTTACAAAATTACAAATAATAGCTTACCATGAGTACTCAATGTCGCTGAGTGTAGCTGAGCGCTCATAGGCATCGAGGAGCAGATGGTACAAGTGGGAGATCAGCCACATGAACCCCAAGCATATCACCCCCATGGACCTGTTTCAGGAAACATAGTAATAATCAATAAAAGTAACAGTTCGTTCAACTGCATGTCAGTAGCAGCATTTTCAGATCTTGAAATAAGGGTGCTGCCAAAGGCATATGACTTTCGCAGTTGACAGTACAATCATTGAAAAGTTTTTTTTAATAAAATGATTGTTTTCTTTTTACTTACTACCTTGGTAGATTGCTCTAATAATATTTATACAAAACAACTGAAGATTTAGAAAGTAAATAGTGTATCAGATTTCACTACAAACTAAAATAATTAGGGACACAAGTACACAGGACTTGTCCTCCAAGTATTACTAAGCAGTGAAAAGGAGTGCATTTTATTTAACATGAGATGTTACATTTAAATTTTTCCGTCATCTAAACTAAACCAATAATTAAATAACTGTGCTGCCATGCCGGTGGCAGGTTCGCTTTAAATTATACGTAATCAGTTGGAGCTGCGTATCTGCCGAAACATAGTAAAGAAAATCGTGAAGTAGCAGTATATAATTAATAATTATAACGTCAAAATATAAATTCGCTGAGATATGCACAAGATTCTCGTTTATTGTGTACTTAATATTCATGAGTGTGATTGGTGTATAGTGCATAATTAGCCAGTTTTTGTAAGTTTACAGAGAAACTCACCATATCGCTATTCCAGAAGACATTGCACCGTTCTGTTTAACAAAACTATCACAAAAATATTTTTAACACATACGAAAATACTGACAGATATGTAATTAAATACGTTTTATTAGATTAATGTTAATTCAAAGTAATAAAAAAAAAAATCGTTTAGTACTCTAAACCTCCGGCACATACCCGAGCGACCCATAATTTCGAAATGTCAAACTTGACATGACAGGTCCGGACCGGGATGGAGATCTTATGACTTTGACAGCTGTGAATGTTGCAAACGTTACTCAATATTACTCAATAGTTGCCTGGAAACAAAAAAATCCTGTCAAGTTGACTTTCATTTTTGATTGTTGATTTTCATTTGGATCATTAAGTTCCCCTAAAAATGCATAGTCTTGCATAAGATTTATATTTGGCCTGCGCAAATATGATCACATTTCTGAATTTCGTACAAAGCTCAAGTGGCTTCCACTAAGTCTTCGCCGGAATTCTCATATCTTGTTTCAGCTCTACAGTATTCTGTTCAACCCTAAAACCCCCTCTTATCTTAAAGAACGTTTCAAGTTCGTTCATGACACACATAATAGATACCTGAGGTCATCGAAAAACTTAAGACTAGAGATGCTGATGCATTCCATCAGTTTTTATGACAAGTCTTTTACAGTTCAAGCAGTACGGTTATGGAATGCCTTGCCCATGTCGATGGCGTGCTCAATCTTTGTCCACTTTTAAAATTCTGGCTAAAAAACACTTCCTCTCTCCTTAAACATTGTCATTACATTTAGTTTCCTTAATCTTGTTTCATGTTTATTATTGTATACATTATATTATGTAGTTATTTATATGTTTTATGTATGTATGTATTTGTTGTATATGTAAATGGTACACCACTGACTACCTGCAATATTGTCTCTCCTTCTCCCTTGAATCCATCCAAAGGTTGTCTGTAAAAGATCGCTTTTAGCGATAAGACCGCCCATTGTGTCACCATATGTAAAATTTCTACTTTTATATCTGTAATTTTTATTTTGTACATAATAAAGAGTATTCTATTCTATTCTATTCAATTCTATGGTTGAGCTGAATGATACTGATTAGAGATGTTGAATATAACCATCAACCATCAAAATTAACTAATATTGAAAATTAACTATGATTCGTTAAACAAAATTAAGATTATCGAATAAAAATATCGTATCAACTTCTTCGGCGGAAAAGCGGCAACGTGGTGTCAGTATGTATCTTCAGTGAACATTAAAAATATTTATTCCTTAACATTATCGAAGAAAAATATCGTATCAACTTCTTTGGCGGAAAAGCGCCAACGTGGTGAAAGAAAGAAAGAAAGAAAGAAAGATAATTTATTTGTCAAACATGCGTATACATAAACTGACAAGGCAGACATGCAAGGTATTGAGTTAATATTTTGTTGTGAGCGTCCATGTTTTGCCAATAGCGGCGTACAAATTGTATAAGTTGTAAGTAATTAGTTAACAATTTCATTTAATTGGATTAACATTCATAATCATTTCATTAATAATTTATGTCAAGATTTAAAGATTATGGTCAAAAATAAATTAAATTATGTCCAGTATATATACATAATTATCAAATAGTATTTTAAATTCATTAGAAAATACGTAAGAAATAAACAATAAAAATAGATGTCTCGATTTTAAAGTCCAAAATAAATTAAATTAACTATGTCCACTATAATTAACTGTGTTCACATTATAAAATTGTATTTTTAACCATCTACATTAGAGGTCGGAATAGAAAAGTCCTTTTCCTCCAAAAAATGTAAAATAGTGTAATATGCTTTATTAATTAAAAAAATTCTCAGCTTATTTTTGAAAGGTGACAAGGGCAGTTCTCTCCAACTTTTAGGCAATTTATTAAATATCATCGGAGCCATACAGAAAATACTTTTGCGCATGAGTGATGTTCTCGCAGCATGAGAGCATATCCTACTGTTGTCACGCCTGTTACGTGGTACAACTTCATTTAATTGTTTAAATCGGTGTGGATTCGTTTTTACAAATACAGCTACCTCTAAAATGTAAAGACATGGCAACGTAAGTATTTTATATTTTTTAAAGTACGGCACGCAACTATCGGTAGGTTTAATTTTAAACATTGAACGGACGCATCTCTTTTGAGCCTTGAACACCGTTTCTCTTTCTGTTGAATTGCCCCAAAAGACGACACCATAGCGTAGATGGGATTCCGTTATGCCATAGTAGGCTGTAAGTAATGCCTCCACACCTATTATGGAAGATAATGTGTGCAGTGCATAAGCAGATTTGCTGATTTTCTTGCATAAGATTTCGATATGGGTTTTCCAATTCAGTTTTTTATCAATATGGAGTCCTAAAAACTTTGTTGTTTCTACCTCTTCTATAGGCTGCTCATCGTATTGTATATTTAAATTACTGTTACTGTCAATACGTTGACTAAAATCTATAACTTTAGTTTTAGTTAGGTTAATTTTTAAGTTATTATCATCTAGCCACTTTATCATTAAATTTATTGAATCATTTATGTCACTTTCATAAGTATCTACACTTTTACAAGGTATCGTTATGGTGCTGTCATCGGCAAATAGTGTCAGAGGTTGAGGGATGCCTTTTGGAAGATCATTAATATATATTATAAATAAAGGAGGCCCCAAAACACTCCCCTGTGGCACACCAAACGAAACTGTACGTTCTGAAGACTCAAATACAATGTCATGCTTACTTTTCATGTCAATTTGGTTAATATGTGTTTTTTGAGTTCTGTTATGTAAGTATGATTTAATTAGATTGTTGACATTTCCTCTAATTCCATATGCATCAAGTTTATTTAATAATGTATCAAAGTGCACATAGTCAAACGCCTGAGTCATGTCACAAAATACGCCACAGACTGGGTTCCTCTTGTCGACGTTATATGTAACATTATATAAAAAGTCGTAAGTGGCCATATTAACAGTTTTACCCTTTCTAAATCCTTTCTGTTCCTCGCATATAATATTATGTTTTTCTATAAATGAATTTATTTCCTTGCAAATGTATTTTTCAAATATTTTAGAAATTATGGGAATTATTGATATAGGCCGATAGTTCTCCATTAACTCCCTATCTGCTTTCTTGAATAGTGGCTTGACAATAGAAACTTTCAGAGCATCAGGATAGACGCCTGCACTAATGCTGAGATTGATGACATGACTCAAGTGACCACTGATTTCATACGCAACGTGTTTTAGTATAGAAGTCGCAATACCGTCATATCCCACACTGTTTGTATTATGCAAGGACATTATTATCTTTTTAATATCGTCTGGAATACTAGGGGCCATAAACATAGTTTTATCATTCTAGACTAGTGTACACGTCCTAGGTCTGCAGTCGACAGCTAGTTTTGGCTGTATTTTATCGATAAAAAAATTATTAAATGCCTCAGCCATAGTCTTTTGATGTGTTAGGACGATGCCACTCATTTTAATTTTATTTATGTTAGATTTGTGTCATTATGTATCGTCAGTGAACATTAAAAATATTTATTTCGTTACGTGCATTCAATTATATGCTCTATCTCTCTTACGATACAACACATTTACCTAATGTTAGGGATATTTTATTCTAAACAAACGTGATATTTTTAACAAATATTTCGGTCGGTTAATGGTTGATTGATTAATTAGGTTAGTTTTCATTAGTTTTGTTTTGTTACTCGAAAAAATATTCGATTAACTAACCAAAATAAATGTTAGTTAGTCCTAAGCGTGTTCAAGTATGATGGAAAGTTCATTGAGTTTAACTTAACAAGTTCAACATGCATTAGTAGAATAATCAACCAATAAACAATAAATATATTTATTAAATATTAAATATTATAAATAATATTTATTTATAGAATATTAATTTAACCATGTTGCAGATACCTACTTGAATAAAAATATTGACTAATATTCACAACCAATAAATTCGATAGACTAATATCAATAACCAATAATATCGATATTTTTTATCAATTAACTAATAACCAATAAACAATTTTAACCAATATTCTCTATAACTAGCGCTGATCCATACGTCATGTACGTGAACGGGCGCTGTCAGTAGGTAACTGTGTAACTGGCTTATTTAAATGACTGAATTGTTTTTTTTTGTTTTTTTATTTTTTATTACGGCCACTTTTATCGTGCACGGCTTTCTACATCGTTCTTACATGTATAATTTCAACATGAATGATGTAGCCAATTTTTTGTAACACTAATTCGATGTAAATTAAAAAAGTGTCCGTGGAGTGTCTTGCCCGTTCTTCTCCATTGGCACCTACTACGTTTGGGAATGGGCCGACCCGACCCCTTGACAAATCAAAAGTGCCTGTAATTGGTTTATTTGAAACTAGCTGCTGCCCGCGGGGTCGCCCGCGTGGACGTCGGAAATTATCCTACAGGACCGTGCTACCGGGATAAAAGTAGCCTATGTAACTCCTTATAACATCAGCTATCTGCCAGTGAAAGTTTCGTCTAAATCGGTCCAGCCATTTCGGAGATTAGCCGGCACAAACAAACAGACAGACAGTGAGACAGACAAAAATTGTAAAAAAATGCTATTTTGGTTTAAGTACCTTGCATACATCCATATGCATTTAGTAAAAGCGGTTATTTTAATATTACAAACAGACACTCCAATTTTATTTATCTAAATAGATGTATAGATAAATGCTTTGAGTTTGAGTTTTCATGTTTCAAGTTTCCATTCCGAGTTAAGGCTCCTACAAACAGGCGCGACACGCGACGCCACACAAAAGCACCGCCTAGCGCCTGTCGCGCGACGATTGGGGCCTTTGTGTCGCGTACGATTCGCGTCACGTGTCGCGCCTGTTTGTAGGAGCCTTTCTTCAGTTTGTCAGTGAGGAATAGAATTTGTAACCCTATGTGGTACTTATGACATTTCAGCGACTTCTCTGGTTGGTGTTGCTGTTGTTAAGATCATATTCATGACATAGACGAACAGTGCAAAGCGTTTTCGTATAACGCCTGGGAAAAGCACAATATGTAACATCGGTCTCAATCCGTAAATCTAAAACTTCATCTTTCTTTTAGTAACAGGCTCTTTGCTCTTTACTTTAAACTAAGTACTCTACGGTAGTGTACGGTGCTCACAGAATATATATATTATACCCCAACGGTACAACTCTGAGGTACAAAACTGATAATTAACTCCAGGCATATTTTGTCAAAAAGAAAACGAAATAAATAATGACGTCGATAGTCACAGAACATATATACCCCTACTCTTTGTCGATAGTTTTCTAACCTCTGTATTTTTGTTACACATTATTTTCAAAGTGGCTTTCGTAAATAGTTTTTTGTGTATACAGCAACTTATAACTCAACAACAAATTCAAATCATATTATCTATAATGTATAGAACTTATGGAACATCAAATAAATTATCGCTTTAGAAATGTGGTCTGAGGCTGTGATGTTTGTGTTGGAATTCTTAGCAGCATTGTGTGCAGTGGCTGTATGTGGACCATGCTTGCTGGCGTGTGCTCGGCGGCTCATCCTGGGCGACGAGCTGCTGCAGAGGGGCGGGCTGGCGATACGCGAGGCAGACGTACTCGGCTGTGACGAGCCCGCGTGCCCCTACTACAAGAAAAACGTTAGGTATCTCATGGTGCCGGCCAGAAGGCCGCGGAAATTCAACTCACCCACCCGACAATGTTCTTAGTTCTTTGAAGATTTATATTTTTGTTAGTTTTAATATATTCCTGTTTTAAATATCTTCTATGGCAGTTTCTTTAGAGAGTGTTTAGGTGGGACGCCTACGTTACCTACCCTCACATAGTTTAACCCAGGGTCGCAGACCGATACGGTGACAGCTGATAGGTATTTACTCTACTGGTGGTCAACTCAAACTGCGACTAAAATTAACATCGCCCACGTATTTTATCATCCATCAACTATTTAAGAGTCTGTAAAGTCAACAAGTCACTAGCTAGTCGTAGAGCGCAGGCAGTGCTAAAACGAAGACTACGAAAAACGCCTTAAATTAGTGCTAAATGTGTTTCTGGCAGTAATTATGTTTTAGCTTCTAGTCCAAAGAGCGAGTGTGAAAAATGTGTTCGGTCGACCACATTCAAACTCAAACTCAAATTCAAAGCATTTATTTCAAATAAACCAATTACAGCCACTTTTGAATTGTCAAAGGGTTAGTCAGTCAGAAAAATGAAGCTAGTTGCCCATTCCAAACCGTAATAGGTACCTATGGAGAAGAACGGGCAAGAAACTCCATGGACACTCTTTTAAATCAACATATAGTTACAAAAAACAATTGTTTACATCATTCATGTTCAAATTAAAAATGTGAGAACGATGTAAAAAGACGTGCACGTTTAAAGTATCCGTAATAAAAAAGAAAGATTATAGTAGGTACATAGTGCTCACACATGTGCTATGCAATTATACATTGTTAACAGATTGAATTTATATTATGCAAAGATAATTTTTACAATCTTCAGCAGCTCCAACAATATTTTCGAATGCTAATCAATTAATTTATGCGCCCCTGTGGAGCAAGACCAGCGTTGAGCCAAGCATCTTTGTCAGCGATGTAATCCCCCAACTTATAATATGCTTGGCTGCATAGTGTGCGTATTATACAAGATTTAAATTTTGTTTCATTCAGTTGGAGTATGTGGGAAGGTATTTTATTGTAACATTTTAAACAGTACCCCATGAAGGATGAGTCTACTTTAGCCAGTCTGAAACCTGGTTGAACTAATTGGTCCCTATTTCTAGTCATATAGTTATGTCTTTCACCTCTTTTACTGAAAAGATTTAATTTTTTTCTTACGTGCATGATGTTTTCATAGATATATTGACATGATACCGTCATGATGATAATATCTTTAAACAGTTCCCCTAAAGAATCGCGCCTGCGGAGGCAATATATTGCTCTGATGGCTCTTTTCTGCAGAATAAAAATAGACTCGATATCTGCAGCCCGTCCCCATAGTAAAATACCGTAAGACATGATACTATGAAAGTAACTGAAATAGACTAGCCTCGCGGTATCTACATTAGTAAATTGACGGATTTTTCTCACAGCATATGCTGCTGAACTTAGCCGTCCTGCAAGAGATGTTAAATGAGGACCCCATTGCAGCCTTGCGTTGAGCGTGGTCCATAGGAAAACAGTTTTATCGACGAATTCTAGTTTCTCTTTATTCAGTACTGATAAGTATGCGAACGCAGGGAGAAGTGAAACGACAGCTAGCTAGTAGCACACTAAGTTTATTTGACAAGCGACAAGACTTATATAGGAAGGATCGCAGCCACCCTCATATTCACAATAATAACAACATAACAAGTACTATGTCACAATCATTACTTTTAACATTCGGTAAAGCAAATCTTATGAATTTAGTTTTATTCCCATTTAATACTAAATTATTAGCAGTGAACCAATCATGTACCTGCAGTAGGGCGTTATTTACGTCGTCAAGATTTGATGCACGTCTATATATCTTAAAAACTAAGGAAGTATCGTCAGTAAATAACACCATTTGTGGTTGGTATTTTAATAAATGGGGTAGATTGTTAATATATACTAAAAAGAGGAAAGGACCTAATATTGAACCTTGTGGAACACTTATTTTTACTTTTAAACCACGTGAATTGACACCATTTATTTGGACTTTTTGCTGTCTATCATTTAAATAAGATTCTACTAAGCTAAGCGCAAGTTTATCTAGTCCGTAATGCTCAAGTTTTAAGAGCAAGGTTTTGTGTTCAACGCAGTCAATTGCTTTGGAGAGGTCACAAAAAAATCCTATGGCATCCCGAGCTTCCTCCCACGCTGTAAATATGTGTTTTAATAAAGTGACACCGGCGTCAGTCGTACAACGTCCTCTGGTGAAACCATATTGCTGATCGTGTAAGATTTTGTTGGTATTAAAATGATTAAGCATCTGATTGAGCATTACCTTTTCGAAAACCTTGCTGAATACCGGCAACACGGATACTGGTCTATAATTGTTGGTGTCTTTGCTGTCCCCAGATTTAAAATGTGGTATAACCTTACTGTATTTCATTAAATCTGGGAAGACTCCTTGATCTACACACAAATTAAATATCAAAGCTAGGTAAGGTGCTGTAGTCTCGATTATGGATGTACAAACTTTGATTGACATACCCCATAGATCTTCGGTCAATTTGATTTTTATTTGCCGAAAAGCTCTTATAACTATCATAGGGTTGATATGTTTAAATTTAAATTTAACCAGGCAGCCTGGAACGTTCGCTCTTAATAAATTAATTGAGACATCCGGTGAGGAATTTAAAGCTTCCGTCGTTTTATATGGTATATCGGTAAAGAAGTTTACAAATTCTTGAGCTACTTCTAAGTAAGAGCTTATGGCACCACGTGAAGTCTCCAATGTATAATCAGTGCTTCGTATTTTTTTCCTACTAGTTTCGTTATTTATAACTTTCCAAACTGTTTTTATTTTATTTTCTGCGGATTTGATCTTGTTGCTAATGTACAGGGCTTTAGCTATCTTGCAGGTATTCCTAAAAGTTTTGGAATATTTAGCAACATACTTGTTGAAAGTTTCAGTGTTAATGTAAGGCTTAAAGCCATATAGCTCGAACAGTCTTTCCCTGCTTATCCTAATACCTCTAGTTGCCCAGTCACTAAATATAAAGTTAGTGCAAATATTTTTTGTTTTCTTTTCAAAAGTTTTATTGAATTCCTTGTGCACTACTGAAAATAAATCCTGATACAATTTATTTGCATCGTTCATTTCAGGTTGGATCCACGGACTTCAGACAAAAGAAGGAGTCCGCGCCACGCGTATCAAAATTTAAGCACTATAAGTATAGAAAGTAAGAACGCTTGTACAAACATGCCTCACGCACACATTTACACTATAAGGTGCCATAACGCGGCACTACGGCGTCATTGTAGGTAGTGTTTTCGTCAATTACCTAATAATATAAAATAATGCCTTCTTGTGTTGTGAAATGGTGTTAAAATAATTCTACATCCCAGAAAAAGTGTCAAGGAATAACATATCAAAAGTAAGACACTTATTTACACACACACATAGATCGGTACGGGGCTTCATTTTCAATATGCGTGGCGTGGAGTCCTTTTTTTCTAGTCCGTGGTAGGATCAATAAATACTCTGTTACAACTAGTAGGAATGTTGTCACCAGTTTTCTTAGAGGCCCGATGCACCGAAACGCTTTGGAGGCGCAACCACAGGTCGTCATCCGGTCGTTATCTCACCCTTCTAGCCATTCATAATTTTTTACATAATCAAATCAAGTCTAACCATCCACAATCATACTCTAAACATTATTCACGACTTGTTCCTCATTCTTCCATCCTCCACAATGAAGGGTTAACTTCATTATGGCAACCGGATCGTCCAGCAAAAATAAAACAATCTTTACTTAGCTTGCAATTTTTATTGACATTTTGAATTACAATACGCTACAATTTTTATTGAAGAATATAAATATGAGACTCTTTCTTGATTATAGTTGCATTTATAGGATAATAATTAATCGTCATCGTGGGGACGGTATCCAATGTACTCGTTGTCGACTGCTATTTCAGGGTCGCGCTTGTACTTGGGCCGTCCGCGCTCTTCGTGGCGGCGGGCTGCGCGTGCGCACATGACATAGTCCGCAGCGAGCAGCGGGAGTGGGGTGAGGGGCGCGTCGCCTGACGATGGCGGCCACGCCGGCAAGGACTGTTTGGCCTGAAACAGACGAAACAGAGCATCAAGGCCCTAATTCCACAAATTTTCAAAAGTTCAGTGGACACTCGATCAAATGTGACAAATAGTTAAAAAACACAATCGACAAACAAACGTTAGTAATTTAGTGGAATCGGGGCCCTAGGGGTATGTGACAATAATCCACCGGTGTAAATGCTTCCACATTCGTGACATTAACGGTAACAATTCCTTCCAAGAGACAGTACAGTCTGCCCCAAAAAGATGTATACACGGACAAGGAACCATGTTATTGTCTACAACCTTTGTTCCATATCATTGTATCCACCGTATTGGTACAAAACATAGTATGCAATTTGCTTTACCAAAACTAAGTAGGTAGGTAAATGTTTTGTCCCAAAACATCTATACACCCTATATCCACCGTATCGGTACAAAACATAGTATGTAATTTGCTTTACCAAAACTAAGTAGGTAG
This sequence comes from Griposia aprilina, assembly GCA_916610205.1. NCBI lineage: Eukaryota > Metazoa > Arthropoda > Insecta > Lepidoptera > Noctuidae > Griposia > Griposia aprilina. The sequence continues at coordinate 20,394,521 of OU744306.1, forward strand.
GTAAATGTTTTGTCCCAAAACATCTAACTATACACCATATGACCAAAACCAGGTTATCTACATAAATCTCACAAAAATGTATAGGTACATCTTTTTGAGGCGGCAGGCCTATGTTGTTTCGAACGCCGCTGTTGCGACACACGCTGTTGCGAATTATTTTTCCACTGCCTCACAGGTTCGAAAGCTCATGGACTCGAATGAAGTAGTCGCGAAAGACGCTGTTTCGAAAAACATTTTCACTGCCTCATACGCTCGAATGCTTGTGATTTCGATTTATTTAGTCATAAAGTGTACAGAAAAGTATTTAAGCAGTAATTAAATAAAATCAACAAATTCGGTGTCAACATCAACATTTAATATTATTATTAAAGTTACGCACTATACTACACTGCAAATAGCAAATTGCAGCATTATTTGCTAGTAGCAAATAGTTACTAACTATTTGCTACTAGAAATCATAGGCGAGGTACTATAAATAATGAAATGGTGACTAATATTAACAGTAGGATAGGATGCAAGAGCGAGCGAAGCGAGCTCGGGACTTGGGGCACTCTGACTCGGACTGGTTAGGTTAGAAGGGGATGGCGGGGTCTGAAAGACCCCGCCGTCCCCTTCGTGGTTATTTTTTTTTAAACCGCCCAGAAGTAGGAGCCCCGCGTAGCGGGGCTCCGTCGGCTACTCGATGCCAGTTTAAATTAAAACAAAGCTAACAACTGATTATTAAGCTGCTACTTTCTACTTAAAATTATTCTTCACTGTAGCTGCCAACCTACTATTTTTGCTACCGGCTTTAATTATTGATGGTTGGTTGATTGGTGATTGTTACTTTGTTAATAATAATATTAAATGATGATGTTGACACCGAATTTGTTGATTTTATTTAATTACTGCTTAAATACTTTTCTGTACACTTTATGACTAAATAAATCGAAATCACAAGCATTCGAGCGTATGAGGCAGTGAAAATGTTTTTCGAAACAGCGTCTTTCGCGACTACTTCATTCGAGTCCATGAGCTTTCGAACCTGTGAGGCAGTGGAAAAATAATTCGCAACAGCGTGTGTCGCAACAGCGGCGTTCGAAACAACATAGGGGACCCTTTTGAGGCTGACTATACTAGCTATAAGCTTAATAGAAGGGGGGTGTCATTGTGTGATGCTGTGTCATACAAAATTTGGTGTTGCTACGTGTGTTGGACACGGTAACGGTGTGCGGTCCGTTGAAATGTCAAATGTGGACGCAGTTTTCTAAGAAAATTGTCCACCGCTTGAACAGCGCGGAGTACAAAAGCCCGTGTCATTGTTGACGTTGTGAACCTACTAAGCTAATCTAAACTAAAGTAGGAAAATATGCAGCCCCCACTGCTTATACCGACCGACCTGCCTACTGCTGCTGGAAATAAGTCCTTGCCAAGTTGCCACAAACCAGGGGGCCAAGTCTACTAATTTACAAACGTCACAATGGTGTCTGCATTGTGAGTTCGCCGCCTTTCGCGTATTCTGATAAAACAGAAACGATACAAAATTTCCTATAGGTACAAAGTATAAACCTACACCTTCAGTATTATTTTTACCTATTTAGTACACTGTGGACACCTACTATAGGGTTAGCTCGAAGGTTAGCAGTATCAGCAGTGTTAGCACATGACTGAAATTCGATATTGCAGTGTCGCCAGCCCGATAACAAACGATGGAGGGGAGTGAAAGGTCTCAACCGCTGCACTTAATGGCTTCAAGATCCGATTACCGATTCTAGATAAACTAGCAGAAGAATGTTAGGAAAACTAAAGATTACATAGATTTAAGTACTTATCTGGGATTACTTTAGTTGCTATGTATTGTAAACAGAATCTCGTTTATCTTTACAAAGCCGGGTAGGAATCGATGATTAGTCGAGTCGTTCCGTTCGCCATGGAGATGGAGATTCGCCAATCTTTTATGACTCTATGCAACAAATTCAAGCGTTTATAATAGGTATTTGAAGTTTGAATTCACAGGGAAGTTGTGTGGAACATCAATCATATCCTACTTTATTGGTGAAGCAAAACGTATCAAAAGCCTGTCCCACATTTTATTATAGGAATAAATGTCATCAAGCAGTATAACTTAGCCTATCATAGATGCACGGTGCCGTTCCTGACCTGCTGCCGCGAGTCACCTGGCGGGAGTATTTTGGCTGGTAGGACGGAAGGTTATCCTGCCATTTGCTGGTCATCAGAGCTCTTTCGCTAAGCAGTGGTACCTACGAAATGCGAGGATAATTATATGGTGGACACTTGCGGAAGCTCCTACATGCTATGAAGAACAGGTTCGTGTGTGATACTGACTGGGCAGGGTCCGGCACAGACGGAGGCGTAGGTCTGTTGGATGAAGAGCAGCACGACGGTGAAGAACGCGACGATGGCGTGCAGGATCCTCATCATGCCCTCGAGCCTGAGAACATTCCCTCGTCTGCAGAATCGCTGAATCTTTACATATCTCTGCGGAACTGGAGACGAAAGTTTTATAAAAAAAACGTGCGGAACGAATGATTTTTCATGTGATTGACAGAAATAAAATGAGTTTGAATAGATTGTTACTTATTTAATTTTAATTGCAAAAAAAAGGTTTGTTACCTACCTTGTTATAATCTTATCTACATAAAGTTAGAGTATTTATACAGGCTGACTTGTAATTTGACGTATTCCTTCCAGGACGTGATAGTGTGACCCATTTCCAACAATTAAGCACCCCATGAAGCACGAAAATTCATGGGATTCGAGAAAACCCATTTTTTTATCTATACCTATACTCGTATTATGTATTTTTGAAATATTCCCAGAATTCGTCTCTTAATATCAAAGTCAAAGTCAAAACGTTTATTGCGAACTAAGTGTTACAATGTTGGTGTTATCTTATGTTAGTACTCATGACTTAGCAGCCTTTTACAAGCATTGCAATTATCATTCGCCTGCCCTTATCATTCCAAATTAGCATGCATTTAACATTTTTAAACTTAATAAAATTATACAATAAAATTGAGAAATTTTAGTTACGTCAAAATTAAATGTCAATAATAATTAATTTAATACAGTTATTCAGCAATATTAATATCATCCTTTTCAGGCATTACAAATTATAATTATAATTTTATATGAAATTAAATAGGATAGACTAAATCTTATTGTTTGTATAGGACAGATCGCCACTTTTGTACATGAGAGAAAATCGTTATTTTGAGCAACACTCTAGATATTCTTTTACTGAGTAGAAACATTTTTGGATTAGGTATAATTTTAGCCTTTTCTGGAATATTATTACTGATTTTTCAGTTTTAAACATGTTGGGCAACTTATTATATATTTTTATTGCCATATAATACGGGCTATCACTTAACATTTTTATTCTTGAGGATGGAGCACATAACCTCTTTTTATGGCGAGTGTTGACGTTGTGCGTATCTTCTACTTTAGTGAATTTATCGATATTTTTGAAAACAAATACGCAAATGTCAAGTATGTATTTTGACGGCAGAGTCGGAATATGATATTTTATAAAGAATGGTTTGCAGCTCTCCGTATTATCTATTTGGGCCAGAATTCTTATACACTTCTTTTGCATTATAAATAGTTCATCTACGTTAACACTATTTCCCCATAGCATGATGCCATATCGCAACCATGAGTATGCGTATGCGTAGTAAGCAGCCATAGCTGTTTGTGTGTTAGTGCTTTGTTTAATTTGAAAAAGAGCATAGGAGAATCTAGAGAGTTTTGTTTTTATATATTCTATGTATGACTTCCAGTTAATGTGTGTCTATATTTATGCCAAGTAGGCTAAATGTATTAACTTCTTCTATTTGCGTGTTTCTGAATATTGTTTTTAAATTGAGAGGTGCTTTTTTGTATGATCTAAATTGTATTATTTTAGTTTTATTGCTATTAATTTCCAAGTTGTGGATCTGGAGCCAAGTATCTACAGTTTGGAGGGTATCTTGTATTTGCAGACTAGGGTTATTTACATTTCCACACTTGATTAATATCGAGATATCGTCTGCAAATAATACTGGTAAAGCGTTTTCTTTATCTAATATTTTGGGAAGGATAGAGATAAGATAAGATAAGATAAGATATTCTTTATTTGTCTAGGTCATTAATATAGATTAAAAATAGTGGGCATCCTAACACACTTCCTTGTGGGATAGAGCAAGTAATTTGTTTTTCTTGTGATCTAATGGTTTTGATGTAATTTTTATCATGGTCGTAATTTTCAATTTGTACTATTTGTGTCCTATTATTATGATTTGAACCACGCATAAGCTGGTCCTCGTACGCCGCAACCATATAGTTTAGTGAGTAAGATGTCATAAAGAACCTTGTCGTATGTTTTTGTCATGTCTAGTAGTAGCCCAATTACATATTGTTTGTCGTTTATATGTTGTAGCACTTGTTGAACATATTTATAAACTGCTAATGTTGTTGATCTACATTTTCTAAATCCATTTTGTGCGTCGTCAAGAATATTAAACTTTTCTAAGAACATATATAGCTGATTGCACATAGCTTTTTCAAATATTTTGGAAAAGGTTGGTAGCAGAGCTATGGGTCTATAATTGCTTGGGATATGCTTGTCACCTTTTTTATGTATTGGTTTTACTAAAGCTACTTTAAGTGCGTCTGGAAATTGGCCGTCTTGGAAGCTTTGATTGATTAAAAACATTAGAGGAATGGAAAGTTCTATTGCGCAATGCTTTAATAAAATTGGTGGAATGTCATTAATACCGCAGCTATGTTTATTTTTAGTTGACCTTATTATATTAACTATTTCTTTTTGGTCTACCGGGCGTACATACATTGAGCAAATAGAGGGGTTGACCACGGGTTCTCCAATAATAATAAATAAATAATAATAAACATTTATTTCAGATAAATTATCCATATTTCAACACACACATTTTAAAACAACTAATACACATTAAAATAACACAAACAAAACAAAACAAACACACAAAATAAAAAGCAGAGTTACACACATTAGGAACGGGAGGAACTCTCCACTGCTTACAGTGTAGTGTGCAAACGTATCCAGTGGCGCAGCAGTGGAGAGTCCCACCTGTCCGCGAACACGCTTATTAAACTGTTGCTACTGGACCTAACACGACTCAGCAGCGACGCACACTGCTTCCTTATAAGCGCATGAAACCCATCAGTGTGGGTTTCTGCGAACATAGTCGAAGCACTGCAGAATCTTGACAGCCCCAGCAGCACCCTAAACGCGTTGTTGTATTGAACACGTAGGGCGTTGTATGACCCTAGTGTGTAGTTAACCCACAAGCTGCTCGTGTAAAGTGTTTGGCAGTAAGACTTAAAAAGAGTCACTTTCACTTGATTACTGCTACGCGCTTTTTGTTTTTTTTTTTCCTAATTGGCAGCTCGTAGTTGTGACCACTAAGGTCCTGGCTACTTAACCGGGCAAACCTGTGGGTGCCTTAAGCTACTAACTTAAAGCCTCCAGCCAGGGGCACTGCTACGCGCGAACCTGCGGGCCAACATATTACACCGGACAGCCAACGCCCTACGTGCCCTTTCCACATCCGCGTTATCCTTTAGGATGAAAATATGATGATATGTTATTGTAGATGTGTTGTTATGTTATGATGTTTGGGTTTCCAATGAAATTGGTCGAGTTATTTGTTTAAATTTGCCCTACCGTTGCAAAGAATTCGTTAAATCTGTTGGATACATCTAACGGGCACGGGTACCACTTTTCTCTAAAATCCATCATTGCTGTGCCATTGGGTAGGTACCTCACAACTAAACTACTTACGTACTTACGTGACGTAAGTATACTTTAACAAACCTTCCGATGTAACCAACTTTCTAAAACATCAAACAGTTAAAAGAACAAGTTTATTAAACATTTTCAAGAATCGTACATGAAGTTTGACACCTGATACTTATCTAAAAAAAAAATACGAATAACGGGGAAGACATCTTGATTTAATTAGCTATCTAACGAGGTGTAAAAGTTAAAATAATATATTTAGAATAGCCAATGAAACAAATGATAATGCTGGCAAAGGTCGAATTTACAAATGGTTGAAATATTCAAAAATTGTGTGATAATCGAATGAATTAACTGGTTTATGCCATCCCGCTACTTGGTCATCTCCCAGCAGGCAGCAATCCATCACAAGTTAGGCACCAGGTTTTCATGACCGTGACAGGTCGTGGAACGGCTGCGGCGCGCATGTTGCTGTACCAGTGTCGGAGAGAAGGTATTAATTTGATTGTTGAGGTGATTTATTTATTTTGATTTTATTTGTATTAATTTTATTCGATTTCATTTTACATATTTGTTCTTTTTTACATTTAATTTAATTTAATTTGATCTTATTCGGGATTTTATTTGATTTATTTTATGTGATAATAATTATTAATTTATGTTTGGCAATGGGTGTTATTTACCTTAAATAAATAAATTTATTTATGTAAAAAAACATAAGCTGCTCGCCTGGAGCAAAAAGTCCGTAACATCGATTTTTTTTAACGATAACGATACATTTGGAATTTTGACAGAATCCATGAAATAAAACCGTTTATGCTTAAAATAGTTAAATTGTAAAATAATTACAATTAAGTAAATAAAAGAAACAAAATTTAGGTGTAAGTAATGATTTCAATAATAAAACAAAACAAAAAATCTAATTGTAAAATATTTTCACTGTAATAATGGAAAATAAGACAAACATTTCTTTGACAACGAAAATTCCTACATATTTCATGCTATGAAGATATCGATATGTCAATGTTGGTTTCATGTACCTAGGACCTCAACGTAGTCTCGTTAGCATTTTTACTAATAGACATAATGGCATATCAAGTGCATGTCAATTTTGCTGATTCCACGTATATTTTAATAATGCAAAAGAAAAATATGTTGAACTTTATGAACATAAAAATGAGATGTAGCGAGACTCGGTGACGTCACAAAAGTAATGCGTCGGAATTACCTACTCGATTCATGCCATGTTATACCTATATTGAATCATGGTTGAATTGAATCGAATGAAAAATCAAAATGGATGTTTAGTGGGATTAGAGACTAGAGAAGGTTGAAGAAAATACTCGTTGATGTATGAATGTGAATAATCATATATTTTCTAGAATAACACGACTCTAATATATACTATTTACAATATTTGACCAAACCGATAAAAACATCTACATTAAATGAAATAAAACTCGTACAAAATTATATATATTAATATTTCAAAAGTTTGGTTTGCTTTTGAAATTCGCTAAAAAGTTGTCATACTTTTTCTCTACGTTTTTTCTCAACGTACGTACAAAAACGAATGTAAGTTTTTCTTCATCACATATTGACCGATAACTGTTATGTGTGTGTAGTGCAAACAGTAACTATAAGTCGGTTATAATTATTTATAACCCACTTATATTTACCGTGAAATATTTTGTTTATTGATATAAACAAAATATTTTTATTGTAGGTATGTACCTATAGAGGTAGCTTATATTTACCTTAATCTTAGGCCCACGAGTCCACATTAGTGTGGGTGTTATTGCGAATTGCTTGGCGTACAATTATTAAAAAGGCCAGTAAATGTGAATGTCAGAGGGCAACGCTCAGCCGACACGAGCATCTAATAAAGTTGCTATCATTCACTATAATAGAAGTCATTGTTAGCACGTCTTATGTATAATCCTACTGTCTATGTATAGCGTTTTTTTCTTACTTGTATGAAAGAGTTGGTTTAATCATGAAAGTAGTTAGTACAGTAAGTTAAACCATATAGGTACCTTATCTACATGGTTTAGCTTATTTTTGCTAAATCAGAAAACTATGGGCTCGTATCCAGATCTTGGTAAATCTCAACTTCTAATCATATAGGTACTCACTTTCCAATGATCGCTTCTAAATTGAATGAGGAAGAGTGACCTCATGCCTGTTCTCTCACAAAAACCTTGTGGTTTTTACAAAGACAGTAGGTAGGTACTGGTAGTTATTCAAGTGATGAAAAGTGCACTTCAGCTTAGGAGTATTGTCCTCAGTTACGGACTGGAGGTTGTATCCATGCCTGACATGAGACTACTATTTATCTGCTGCTGCTGCCGCAATAAATAAAGGAGATTCCAACTCCACCTGTGGCCTGGAACTTATACTCCAAGACGCAACTACATTTCCAATCAACCAACGAATAATAAGTAATTCGCTTGATTTAATGCTATGTCAGTTATTCGCTATGACCTGCAGGCTTATGCCCATGTCCATGTGTCCGCCGGCAGTATATCTACGGACAGATGGCGCCACTTACTAGCCGTTTATTTAATGACCGGAATACGCCTTGATTTCGGCACATTCATAGATTTAGCCGACCTAAATATTGTTATAGGTGTTAGTTTCGCATAAACTTGGCATGCCCTATAATTGATGTCCTACAGGTACAAACGTGTACAAATTGATTACGGAAACCGTTATTTAAGCATTTGCATTTATATTATTTACATAGGAAAACAAATTGCCCGTTTACGTAATAGCAAGGGCGGATCCAGGGAGCAGTCATTGGGGTCATGACTCATGACCCCCCCTCCCCTGGGCCAGGTTGATTATTGATAATTTTTATCAATATATATGTACTTTGACACTTTTAATCTGATCAAATAAATACTTTGTATGACGGCTAACACATAGGCGAACGTCACGCATAATACGTCTGTTTGCTGTTGTTATAATTATAATTATGATGCACCAGTTCGTTCTTAATGTGTTCTGCCAGTTCTCAGTAAGGTGTTTAAAAAGTTGTTGCTCTATCCTATCAAATGGTTCGTCACTATTTAATAAAAAAAAATATTTTTTACAAGCTTTTATTTAGTTTCACCTGTCCCGATGCTTGTCTGTAATGTAATCTTGCAAGTTAAATTTGATCCACTTCCCGGTTACTGATTGAGCTGAAATTTTGCATGCATGTGTTAATCCGATGACAATGCAAAAGTATTATGACATGGAGCTGATCTCATGATGGAACCGGAAGGTGGCCATGGGAACTCGGTAATTATAAACGACACAACCCCATCGAGTTTGGACTCGTTTGATCCGTCTTGACGAGTACTTTGGTGCTTGATGGTAACCAGGGTCTGATGATGGAGCTGGAAAATGGCCATAGGAACTCAGCAATTAAGCAACACAACCGCGTCGAGTTTGATTCGTCTTCATGGGTGGACTGTGTCTGATGGGTGGTGAGTGGTGGTGGTTAGGTGGTCGTGAATTTGCGACCCCATCTTTGGAAAAATAAGTTTGTTCGTTCGTTCGTTTCGTTTGTTAAGAATTTGGATTCTGTCTTTGATTAGATGGATTAGATGGATGACCCAATTCTGTGTCTGAATGGTATGAGGGTGTATAAACATATCATATCACTAACGTTGCGCCTCAAGGTACCAGGCCGGATCCTGTTGTACTGAAGCCCTTATCCCCGTACAATGGACCTCTGGCGGGATGGACCGTTTTTGTCCTATACTCGTGGGAACAACATGAACAAACATCAATAATACTAAATGGTTAAAAATAAAATAAAAAGAAAAAAAAACTTTTTAAAAACAAGCTTTTATTACTTGTTAATAAAAAGAACTAAATAGTTAAAAATAATTTAAACCTAATAAGAAAAATGCCATTATATACATACCTACATTGCAACCTTTAACGATAATTAATCTTCTTCGTCTACGTCACAATAATCCCATATCGTACCTACATACCTAATTATATATTATTATTAAACCCTAAAACTTTGCACCTTGTATTCTCTCATCTTTGCGTTTTTATCACAGACCCAGTTTTTTATAAATAAAAGCGTGCTACATTGTAATTGCAAAAGAAAAATAATGAAGGTGTAATATGCTAAATGTTCTTTAATGTTCCATCAAAATTTAGCACGCTTTTATTTATAAAACATTGGGTCTGTGATGAAAACCCAAAGATTTAATACAAGGTGTAAAGTTTTAGGGTTTAATAAAAATATATAATTAGGTATGTAGGTAGGGTATGGTAGGATAGTCTTTTTTTTGGCTTATGCCTAGTTTATTAGCAACAAGCTTTGTAAACAATATGTAGAAGGTATGTACCTTCTACATATTTATTGTTAATAAAGTTTGTAAAATTAAAATTTTGTAATAGAATTTTGGGCTACTGTTATATTGAAGGTTTAAGTTACCCAGATTGGCTGTAATGAATACAAAATAATGTAAGACATTTTGAAACAGTAACGGTGAAGTTTCTTGCACATTCTTCTCCATACGAAACTACCTTTTGGAAGGGGCAACTAGAATCAATTCTATTTTTAACCGACTTCCAAAAAGGAGGAGGTTATATGTTCGATTGTATGTATGTTTTTTTTTTTTTGCATATATGTTCACCGATTTCTCGGTCAATTGTGGACCGATTTTGAAAATTCTTTTTTTGTTTGAAAGGGTATGCTCTCGAGGTGGTCCCATTGTCACCAAGTCAGAATCTGATGAGGGAATCCCATGGAAATCGAGGGAAATCCTCAAAATTTATAGGCACACGTATAGCGATTTGGGTATTTTTTATAGTAACTCGTGCATTTGTTCTTGGAAAGCACCATTTGGTGAAGTGGAACTGATGATGAAGACCAGAGGTGGCTACCTTCTCAATAATAAGTAAGTATTTCACGGCTTGCGATTCGATTTTAATTTGGCTGCTAAGCAATTTAAGCTCGTCACAATGCATATGGTGAAATGGAGCTGTTGGTGGCTTCACCATCAGCTCCAGTGGTTTTGGTTCTTAACAGGAGAACTCCTCAACAATTAACGTCCCTGCGTCGGGAAAAGGAATATTTTGTAAAAGGTGATGAGCAGTTGAGATTAGGCAATTGTAACTTAGATTTATTAATAACAGACTCACTAAAAAGTGAAAAAGAAAAACTTTTTTAGAAAAAAAAAACAACCGACTTCAAAAGAAAACACTACAAAGTTAAAAATAACTTTAATTTCGGAAGTCGGTGGCAATAAACAAAATACAGATACAATGACACCGACTTCCGAAATTAAAGTTATTTTTCACTTTGTAGTGTTTTTTTTTGAAGTCGGTTGTTTTTTTTATGTAAATTTTGACGTTCAAAAGTGCCTTTTATGTGCCTATGTGTCAGGTTCGTGAACGGGCGCCGTCAGTAAGGGCTGGTCATCTCTTAGCTGCCACGGCTTATTTTAATTTAATTTAATAGGGCATAATTTCAACATGAATGATGTAACCAATATTTTGTAACCATATTTTGATTTAAAAGAGTGTCCGTGGAGTTTCTTGCCCGTTCTTCTCCATACCTACTACGCTTTGGAATGGGCAACTAGCTTTATCTTTCTGACTGACCGACCCGATCCCTTGACAGTTCAATTGGTTTATTTGAAAGAAATGTTTTGAGTTTTGTTTTTTTTTAATAAATGAGTTTACTTTTTGAACAATAAATATTGTTCACACGATACCAAAGGAGATGTTTAATTTTTGGGTAGCACTCGTACATTATATCAAAAAACGGGGGAAAAAAACACTGAATTTAAGAAAAATATTATTCCGTGAATTTGAGAATGTTATCTTTGTTGTACACACAAATGAAAGTTTTTCAATTATTGGCATTGTTGTCGTTATGGCCACACTATGGCGGCGTCCTGACAACATGCGTTCTGAAATCAGAATGGATCTGAAATTAATGTGAAACCGTAAATACAAAAAATATTAAATATAAGTATAAAAAGGTATCGCTGTATTATTAATTCTTCTATTACACCTATTTCTAATGTTTTATTAATGGAAACATGTAATAATTTCCGAGTTCTATTAATAAAATCTACTTGGCCAGTGTATTTCCGATTTCCGAACGTTTTATTTTGACATACACTGCCGGGAGTGTCGTTGTCAATCATAAAAATCCGCGTTTTAGGTTAATAAAAGATGACATTAATGTCATTGTCATCTGTCATTATGTCTCCATTTTTCTCACAATAAAATATCAAACATTTTCAATTTTATTTTGTACTTCTACAATACCTACAATTTAATTCTATAAATCATTGCCTGTTACATGTTTATAGATACATTTCACAAGATTTTCTGGAATGTACACGTCCTAGCCAAAATTCCATACAAAAATGAAACGTCTCCTTTGATTTTGCCCTCCCGCCACCCTTTTCGCTCGCGGCCGCGCCTGCGGTCACCCACCTGATGTGTTGGTGGCACCCATGAAATTAGTATGTACTATATAAACACTATAAATGATAATGATCAAATAGTAAGAAGTAATTTTAATCAAATCCCAAACACGGTCATAATGAATTCAATAAAAAGTAGTGTTGGAAGCCCCCATACGTACTTATACAATAGTTAAATGTAGGTTGCTATAATTTTCGAGCACGCTTCGTTCGCTTTTGCAGCCTACATTCTCTAACTTTCTGTCTAAGTCGACAAAGTAACTCCTATTTTATGTATGGCTGTTCAAATGAAAACCTTACCAGGCGGTATGCTAAAATTCTCGAGCTTGCGTCCCTCGCTCTTGCATCCTATATTCTTCTGACTCTAACATTTCTGCTTAGGTCGACAGAGCAACTCCTATTTCTGTACGAATTTTCAATAGAAACCTAACCGATAATTCCGAAACGGGGTGCAAAAAAAATTGAGCTCGCCTCGCTCCCTCATGCATCCTACATTTTTAATTTTCGTAAATACCATATTGACGAGATGAAAATACACCTACCTGATAAAAAATATCTTGGCAGGTGCGAGGCCCATGGTGTAGGTAGAGTATAATTACGCACCTTATACTTGTAACTTTTTGTATTTTTTTTTTCAAAGTGTTTCTTGAAAAACCTACATAAACAGAGAAGACTGGGGGCTTTTCATTTTGTTTGCCGCCCCGGGCCCCCGACAGGCTTAGCCCGCCACTGATTGGACCTGTCCTGACTTGTCCTCGACCATGTGACCCCCCTGACTCGAAGGCTGAAATCGCCCTTGCTTAATAGAGTGTCGAGTGAAACGCGAGATTCCTCCTAGCTAGATGACCGATGAATAACGACTGAAGAAAGGGCAGTGATTCTAGTAATCGTGATTGCATTTGGTGTCACTTGAAGAAGTATCTCTTTTTTCTGTGTAAGTATCATCCAGTAAAGAACTGAAACTTCTTATTTTGATGTATTGCTCGCAAACGCCTGCTAAGCATAAATTATAGTTGACACTGGGTTCAATCCTAGGTCGAGCAAATTGGGTTTATTTCTATGGAATTTTTCAGCACTAGCCCGAAGTTTGGATTTGCGGCCGTTTGATCGAAAAAAGAGTCACCTCCTATTACATGGGATTTACTCATTTCATTTACAACTTTCAGTAATTATGTAAATTGTAAAGAACAGCGTCGAGAATATGCAATAATTACATAGGTACCTACTTGCAAAGCTTATTCCGAACAACAAAATTAAATGGCATTGACGTCATGGGATTAAAATATATTTGGTCATTAATGTAATGCAGACATACTTAATTAATATTATAATCATCGTTACAAACAATATTAAGTGACACAATGTGTAATGCAGTGAGGAAGGCACTATCTAAACCGCAAGGCACGCGTATGCATGTGGTTACAAAAAGTGTTCTGTGATTCAGAGGAAAATGCGTATTAGGTACAATTGCTACAGCAAATTAACGGTTTAAACACGTAACAATACATACACGTGACGTCAACGACACAACTTTTACCTATTATGTATTTTATTTAGAAACTATTCGGGAAAATCCAAGCGGTTGATAAGATAATTGAAATTCCATAAATCATAAGGTTATCTTATTATTTTTAAAGTAATAAAATGAAGAAATGATAATGATGCGTTAACATAACAAACATGACTCGGTGAAATAATTTGCGTCATTCTAATTATTCATGTTCAGGAAAATTAAGTTGAAGTTTAGGGAAGTGGCCTCAACTCACTTCAGCTACGTATCAGCTACGTATCTGGAGATTAACTGAAGGTAGCTAAGTACCTATTTTATAATTTCAAGTTTAGGGAAGTGGCCTCAACTCACTTCAGCTACGTATCAGCTACGTATCTGGAGATTAACTGAAGGTAGCTAAGTACCTATTTTATAATTTCAAGTTTAGGGAAGTGGCCTCAACTCACTTCAGCTACGTATCAGCTACGTATCTGGAGATTAACTGAAGGTAGCTAAGTACCTATTTTATAATTTCAAGTTTAGGGAAGTGGCCTCAACTCACTTCAGCTACGTATCAGCTACGTATCTGGAGATTAACTGAAGGTAGCTAAGTACCTATTTTATAATTTCGCCGTCTTCCTCAATTATGTAACAAATTTTATCTTTGTGACCCCGAATTTATAACTATTGGGAGAATCCACAGAATCTATGTAGTCGTGATAGGTCACGCCCTTATAACAAGGAAACTAAATAAAATCTATAAAACAATCACGGGTTACTATATTAGTTGTATATGAACAATTATCATAATACAGCGAGTATCATTCGCGCCGCATGCGAATTGCTCATGTATTCACGATCGTTGCATCATGCAGGCGCCAGCGCTGGGCTGTAGAAGTAGTGAGGGTGGTAGGTGCCCATTGTTTGCGCGGATCAATCAGCATGCGAGTCGTGGCTGCAGCCACGTGTGGATGACTCGCTGGCGGCTGGGAAGACTTGACGCGGCATGTCGATCACGATTCCCATTTGTAATTTATAGTATAGGTACTTTCAGAATGTCCGATGAGGTTTTCTAAAAGGGATAAGTAGGTAGGTGTTCATACCACAATCGGGCTTGAGCTCATCACCAATTTTAAAGGAACAGCAGTGCAGCAGCTGTAGATCCTCATAGGCTAATAACACCATACTGGGATGAGCAATTAAGTGTTGAGGCTGGTAATCAAAATTTCGATGGGACTTGGGATGGGACAACTCATCGTGTAATAAAAAAAATGACTATTATACTATTTTCAACGATTTTCCTCCTCCCATTAGAAATCGTACTGATTGTTAATTGTCAACGGATTATTTCGTAGAATTAGCTATTGTTACCGAAGTACAATAGTGTTTAATCTACGAGTCAATATGGACGAAAAACAATTAGTAACCAGTTAAGTGCCCATTTGGTTTTGTGCTAAAAATGGAAGCGTTTACTAAAAACGACTTATTTTATTTATTTTATTGAAAAGGAACACCAAACTTAGTCATAATTTCCTTCTGAACATAAACCTCCTCCATAGCACTATATGGAGCACTTATTTTATGCCTTTTTTTTTTGGGTGGGAAATCATCAAATGACCTCTCCCGCTCTGGGCGGAGCGGAAGGGCGGAGCGGAAGGGCGTATCAGACTCTTACCGACTAAAACCCACCCGTGTTCCTTCAGTTGCCTGTGCGCCAGGGCCACGGTAACTCTTTCGAAAAATCCGCGACCCCGGCAGGCATCGGCCCTATCGGACCCCGTCAAGTATGCTGACATCTCTTTGAGGCGCGCGTGGAACACAACGCGCCATCAACCCAGGCCTGGTCCTTACCGGACGGCGAGCTGCCCATTGCTCGCCGTCCGCAGGCCCGCGCCTACGGTGGCCGGGAGTCGGCAATCGACTCCCGACGCCCAGGGTGTCTCCTCCTGCGGCGACTAGGGGCGTGAGGGCGCAATGATTGCCTCTCCCTCATGCGCTCCACCTCCTCCTTCGCGAGCATTACTGCTTCGCAGAAGGAGGTGACTGCTTCCCATTCCCTCTCGCTCCGTACGATGGCCTGAACCAGGGCCGGACGCGAGAGATCGCCGCCGCACGTTCGCCGCCACGAGGACACGGCGGTGTTCCGCCCAAGCCGGGCAGACCTCCACCGTATGCTCCACCGTGTCCTCCGGTCGATCCACACAATAAAAACACCCGGGCGTTTCCTCCCGCCTTATCCGAAACAGGAACCTCCCGAAACAGCCAAGTCCGGTGAGGACCTGCGTCAGGCGGAAGGTGAGGACGCCGTGGCGCCTCTCAAGCCACTCCTCTAAGAGGGGACTTACTGTCGCAATTGTGGCGTGCCCACCGCAATTGTGGCGTGGTCGTAAGTCCGGTGTCCTTAATTCAGAATCACTCACTGGAGAATGAGTGATCCTTGCCAAGTTATCCCTACCCACAATAGCTAGTACTTCCACCAAGCAGCAAAGCTGGGCTGTACTTGTGTCAGTACCTACTGCAGGGCAAACTACTTTTTTCATAGAGATAAAGAATGAGCACGCGTGCGCACTACATGTTGGCTAGTTTGGATGAGGTATATTTAGGTATAGTTAAGTTCGGGTTTCCGCATGATCTTTTCCTTGAACATCAATCAATGCGTGACTAAGTAATAGTTGTAAAACTAAACGATATTTAGGAAATCTTACTACAAAATTAAAACTATAATGTACAAAACAAATTATAAAATATATCCAAATATACTGAAAAAGTGCATTACTACTTATATCAAAAATTCATTCTAATATTAATTTCATTAAAAAAAGCCAAAACAAATGGAGAGCAACGTGGTCAGTCATTAATCTCGAAATTGGGAATACAAAATATGACAATATGAATTACAATTAGATAAGCAGATACTGAGGAATCCCACTGACATAGCGAACGGTTTTAATAATTATTTTATTGACTCAACAAATACCTCAACATTGAATAATTTACTTAATGACTCAAATACGGTATCAATTCCTAATTCCATGTTTCTTAGTTTCATGACTGAAGATGAATTTAAAAAGGAGATTTTGTAAAGTGGTTTCACGACTGATAATTTTAAGGCATCAGGAAAAGTACCTGATGAAAATAAAAGTTTAATTAAATAATTATGTCAATATAGAAATTAATTCAGTGTTGCACGCTTTAATAATTTTTGTGCTAATTCCATCATAACCTTCGGAGTTCGAAATAATACTAACTCCGAAGGTTATGATGGAATTATACCGCTCTAAAAAAAATCACAGGGTAGGGCTAACAAGTTCCACGGGGAGTCGCGATTGACAAATTTAATTTTAGTTTGTGTCAAAATTATTTTTAAATTTAGAGATATTTTTTTGCAGAATAGCTTTAAGATTCTCATAGCCAAAAGTAAGTAATAGTTTAGTTAGTTAAGTTCGGTGTACAACAGAATCGGCACCAATAACTACATACCACGCATATATTATATAGAATCCATTTTAAGTTACGGGTTTATTATATGGGGGAACAGTACGGATAAGGATAGAGCATTTATAGCACAAAAAAAAATGCATCAGGGCCATTTGTAAACTTCATCCTGGTGAGTCCTGCCAATCGTTTTTTAAAAAGTTATCACTTCCCTCACTTTACATATACGAAATTGCAAATTTGTGTATAGTGATGGGGATTGTTCAAAAAGCGTATGAAGTAACCTCTCTACAAACAGGGGATCCAAACAGACTTGTATTAAAGGATAATCCTAAGTCAGCCAAGTATGATAAAAGCTGCCTTGTGATGTGTGTACGTATATACAATAAAATACCAAAAGAACTAAAATAATTGAATAATGCTAACTCATCTAAAAATAAACTATAGAAATGGCTGAATGGACATAACTTTTACGACATTAATGATTTCCTTAACTTGAAAATATAAAATATGTATGTACAGATTTTAATGGCAATGTTTGTGATGTATGATCCGAATGACTACATATTATTGTATTACCATGCAATTAATTTGCGACATTGTATAGTTCACCTTTCACTTGTGTATTTATTATTTTGCATGCAATTGCTACAATATTCTGTCCAGCTAAACATGTGGACATTATATCAAACCAGACTGTAACAACTTTAAACCATGTTTAAAGCAAATAAAGACATAACTTATCTAAAATAGACTTATAAAGTGGCAACAGTGACATTAAAACTTGCCAGGTTCGAAAGCACCACCTCGTGCTTTAGAGCGGGCTCTTTAGGTTCCGGGTCATCACGAGCTTGCCATAGTTATTGGTTAGCATATCAAACCTAATTAGTAGCTTGATGTAAGTCTTATTTCAGTAGGTAGGTACGTAGCTACACCTGTGGTTAGCTTGCGGTTTTCCATTCACACTTCGTTTGTTATCGCGGTCCTCAGTCCCGCAGCCACCTCATTGAGCGGTATTAATTATTTATTACGATACGTACTTACCGAACACTTGTTATGTTGAATGAATCAGTTCATTACATTGTTGTTTATTGGGAGGAGCGAGTGTGACTGATAAACGTTAAATTATTGTAATATAATGTAGGTACGTGATATCATTGGAACCCTCTGTTATACTTAGAACTCTGCCT
Organism: Griposia aprilina; assembly: GCA_916610205.1. Classification (NCBI taxonomy): domain Eukaryota; kingdom Metazoa; phylum Arthropoda; class Insecta; order Lepidoptera; family Noctuidae; genus Griposia; species Griposia aprilina. Next base: position 20,412,848 of record OU744306.1, read on the forward strand.
GACTTGCATCAAGTTCATCATTGATGTAAAGCAAGTTAAAAATCATGTATAATCATTTAGAAACAAAAATACCGAAAACGAGGTAAAACGAAGGGTGGAATTGAGTTGGAAGAAATTCTGGGCCTTCAAAGAAATCTTAAAGGGCGACTCCTCCCTTCACCAAAAAAAGGTTGTGCTTGACACACATGTATCCTATCGTCTCTCACTTCTGGTTGTCAGATTTGGACATACACCACAAAAATACAAACAAAGATAGTAGTCATAAGCCAGAAAGCTATGCAAAGGAGCGGACTGAAAATAAGAAAAAGACAGAACATTCGAAGTAAATACATAAGACAGAAAACGAAGCTAACTGATGCTCTTCATTATGCCCTTAAACTTAAGTGGACGTAGGCCGGACATCTGGCCTGGTATACCGACAAGAGATCGGCCGGACACTTGGCTCGGTATACCGACAAGAGATGGGCCGGACACCTGGCCCGGTATACCGACAAGAGATGGACTTTGGAAGCGACCCGGTAGACAGGACCCAGAGGTAAGAGATGACACGGGCGGCCTAGGAAGCCCTGGCTAGTTGACACTATTAGATAGCAGTAGCAGGAAAACAATGGACCAACGAGGCTGCAGACAGAGAAAACAGGAATAAGCTGGAGGAGGCCTATACTCAAGAAGGGGATTCTATCTCTAAGATATAGATATTATATAGAAATAATAAAAATATGTCTATGTATATAAAATTCAATGTCCTGACTGAGATATCAACGCACAGCCTAAACCGCGGGTCCTAGAGATATGAAATTTGGAAAGTGTGTTCTTTATGAAGAGTAAGTATCCACTAAGAACGGGGTTTTCGAAATTCTACCCCTAAGAGGGTGAAATGGGGGGTTGAATTTTCTGTAAAACTTTTTATTCTCTGTGTCGATTGACTTTGACTGAAAAATAATCCTAAAAACTTTCATCCCCTGTATCACCCTACAGGGGATGAAAGTTTTTATGAGAAACTTAGCATTTCTTATGTTAGGGATATAAAAATCGATTAGAAGCTCGTGGCTAACTAATAACAACCGCATGGATCGATCCATCAGGTTAAGCTACTCTTGCCGGGGTTGGGCCGTGGATGGGTGACCATCTTTACATACCGAGACTCCTCCGTGCCTCGGAAATGTTAAGCCGTTGGTCTCAGCTGTCATTCGTGGGTCTTTCGCAGTCGTTACGGGTTGTCAGAAGCCGGAAAGTCTGACAACTAGTCTTACCAATAGGTATCGTATTACCCAGTTACTGGGTTGCGGAGGTCAGATAGGCAGTCACTCTTTGTATATGACTTCCCGGCATCAATCGTCGGGTAGTTGCCCACCAGACACAACACCCGTCTGGTCGGAAGGTCCTCCCTCTTCTATTTATTTTTTATTGGTTCCCCAACGATTGTTTAAACTGGATACATCCTAAAGGTAACATGCAAAATGTATATGCAACAGTGCAACAATCACTTACAGGTAAACTCCACATGCATAAAGTTATACATAAATTTATAACATTAATCTAGTTTTAAATTACTTATCTAAAGGTCTAAATAATTAATATAATAATATAAGGTACTTAAACACGTCTCCTTCTAAGCAAAGCAATGAGGATGGAGGAGGAGTGAACTTTACACCCTAATTGTAATTTAGTCAGAGTCCAACTTAAGGTAATATTTAGGTAGTGTTTATTATCTGCCTGTCTGTCTGTTACTTTTTCACGCTTTAACGGCTAGATTTGGATGATAGGTAGGTTACGGATAGGGCCATGACCTGAGTTAGGACATAGGATACTTTTTATTCCAGTAGCACGTCCCCGTGGGGTTATTTCCGACCTCCATGCGGGCGAAGCCGGGGGTAGAAGCTAGTAATCAATAAGACATAAACAGAAACAACACAACTGAAAAAACTATATTATAAAACTTTGTAAATCTAGGTGCTAAGAAGTGAAATGTAAATATTGTGTGGATAAGACAATAAAAGGCTTTTTTATTTATTTATTAAAGGTAAAAAAAAATACTACTTAATGGATGTCACAACACTGATAGAAGAAAAAACAATTCTGTAAATTTATGTGACAGTGTAATATGTACATGGGGTTAGCTGCTTTTATTTTAGTAAAGTTTTACGAGCGAGTATATTTTATTCAGCTCATAACGTAAATACTAAGGTTTCTACCACGGTACCTACAGTCAGTGCCATATTATTACGTGAGTCCTACTTACGAATGCGACTGTACATTTCAGGGCTTAAAGGCAGGCTATTAAGTACTTTTAGTTCTGTAGTTATGTTTTTGTGCCGAGAAACGGAAAGTTTTAACAAACCTTAACAACAATTAGGATCACACAGATCAAGATAACATAAATGAATGATTAGCAATATCGTTAAAAACAAGTGGCAATACACCGCCCGGAGGGTTCATCACTTGCCTTATTTGGGCGCAGGTGCCTTATCCGTAAAGGAAGCGAGCGATGGAACGCGCTCCCCAAAAGGACTCGCTATTGTATTTATGCAAAGTTGTACTAAAATAAAGAGACATGAGCTTGGCTGGTGTACTGGTTGGCTGGTCGCACTGACACGACAAATGACAATCGATAAACAATAGGCTTTTGGCGAACGTTGCGAAGGAGCTGGGTGAGGTTCTGGACATAGGGGTACACATACAGGGCTGCTATGCGTAAGTAGAACACGTCTTTACACTTCACACCTCCGTATAAAAATGTACATATTTAGTTTGCTTCGGATTGTTTTATTCAGTAGAATACTGCGCGTTGGTACTAACAAACCGTCGTCGCATCTAAACATCTTGACTTCGAGTTTGCTTCGGATTGTTTTATTCAGTAGAATACTGCGCGTTGGTACTAACAAACCGTCGTCGCATCTAAACATCTTGACTTCGATTTTGCATTTGAAAAAACTTCAAACGATAAAAAGTCTGTGCAAAGATAAGTTACAGGAAAGAAGCCATGTTAAAACATTCAATACATTTAAAATATTGATTTTCAAGTACGCCAGGGTCTACAAGTAATAGGTAAGGGCTATAATTTAAATGCTCACCAAAAAAAAAATTCGACTCTAAGACTATGTACCAAGTAAAAGATGTTAACTTCAAATAAAATAAACCCACTCCATACCGAGGTGCTTATAGAACATCGTTTTAAGTTCCAAAATAATTATACAGTCATCAGAATAATTAAACGTGTTGTATTTATATTCTTTTTGCATACCAAAATGGATAAATGCTCACCAAATCTTGTTTAAGTTGCTCACCAAAAATAAGTTTGCTTCAAAATGCAAGGGTGGGATAGGATGCAAGAGCGAGCGTAGCGAGCTAGGGACTTGGGGCACCCCGACTCAGACAGGTTAGGTTAGAAGGGGATGGCGGGGCCTCAAAGAACCCGCCTTCCCCTTCGTGGTTATTTTTTTTATACCACCCAGAAGTAGGAGCCCCGCTCTGCGGGGCTCCGTCGACTACGCCTTACAAATAAAAAAGGAAAATAGGTTAATTTCTACAATACTGTATGAAACATAATTTGGTGAGCATTTATCCATTCTGGTGAACACAATTGGGTGAGTATTTCGAATTTTTTGGTAGTAAAATAGGTACTTTTCTGGTAGGCGTTTAAACACAAGCTATAGGTAAGTATTTAATCATCAACTCGAACTGTCGCTCACTCTGTGGTGCTGTATCATCGACGCGAGGTTTTCATGCAATTTTACAAAAAAATTAAGTCAAGGTGCGCTTTTGTGCAAGTAAGGTCACTACACTCTTAAGTAGGTGAGCGGAGCAGGTATTGTGACTATGTAGATAGATAAAGTATTACCTTGATGGGTAGATCAAGGATAAAGCTAGATGATGCAGAATGCAGAGAACTAGGAGTATATTATTGCAATAAATTCTTAGTTTATCACACCTTCTCTTTCATTGACTGAAATTCTTTGGGGTGCATTCAAATAGTCTTTGCACTGGTACACTTCAATGTAACTACGCCTGGTGCACCCTGCGCATGGGCAGAGTGCTGTTGCCACCTGGATGACTGGCGTAGTTTTAATATTTTTACTACTGCGGCGGCGGCGGTGGCTTGAGGTGTCCTTATAGTTGGTACCGATACGAGAGTAGATGCCAACGGACTCAATAACACTGTAGGTGACGCAGACATGCAATATATTTTTATCCTTAGATATCTTAAAATGTAAGCTAAGTTTTTATGTAAGAAAAGTGTCAATTTATTTTTTGATCCCAGACGTTGTCACATTCAAAACCCGCGGCAGTGTCGTCGACACCGCGAGCGACTCCACTTATTGAGGCTGTCAAAAATGAAAGTTACTCTAACGCAATATAAACTATTTCAACAAAGGAAACACCGTCTTAATGTTATTTTAAAGCATAGAATTATTTTAACTAATAGTGTCAACTAGTATATTAACTTAAGAGTTGAGCTTACTAAGATCCCAATATTATTCCATTGAACTACATATTATCTCGGCGAGACAAACAGAGTGCTGTGCCTACTTAAAACTTCGTATTATCTCATAGGACCCGACGTGACTCTATCATAACTTAGTTTAGAATCACTCTAAAGCAAAGCACAATATTTTATTGCAGTAACCCAAATCATTATATTCATAATTTACAAGCATAATTGATTAATCACGTCAAACATAACTTGTATGTGTCCATCAGTTTTATCAATCGCCCAAATTGTTTGTATGCACGCTAATATATAATTAGCTCTGTTCTAGTTGCACATAAAGCTCTGATAAGATAAGGGCATGGAACAATCATGGGCCTGTCCCATAGAGAGGAGGAATAGTATATTAATAAGCCTGCTGTACTTTACTATTTGTATTTAATACAAATAGTAAAACTGACTAAAAGTTATTTATTATCATAAATTATCACTAATGACATAAAAGATGCATAAACACTTGTTTACATAAATGATAGACAATTATTATAAGACACTGTGCTCATTGAGGACTACATAAGCGTCCTTAGAGCGTAGCTACAATTCTACCCCCACGGACAAATGTATTTTTTTTTTAATAAGAACAGTTCTTCGCAGGATATTAAGTAAAGTACAGTCGACAGCACATCAAGTTACCACAAACTGTCAGATTTTCTCATTCGATTATGAACTTAACGTTGAATATTTTAAGGTTTAAAATAGTTTGGAGAAATTTGACAGTTTCGTGTAGCTTGACCTGCTGGCGACTGTACATGTATATAAAGGTTTTCTTGCTTTTCACGCCATCATCCTTAAACAAATCTATTGAAACGCTAGGAAGCATCAAAAATATATATTTTTCAATTTAATAAGGACTTGTAATGCCTCACGTTGTGACGTAATTCAAATATATTTAAATTATTTTAGTTGATAGAAATCAACAGTGTTTACCTGGATCCAATCGCTTATTAATCTAATTATTATTAAGTACTATCACTGGGAGAAGCCAAGTCCGTCACACAACCAAGGTAGTTACATCATTAGTCAGTAATCACAGTCGTCAATGATACTTTTTTCTACCATTTGCATTGTGCGTTTCGTCGTTATACTCGCGGTTAAGGCTCCCACAAACAGGCGCGACGCGACAGCCCGACACAAAAGCGCCGCCGCGCCGCGCGCCGGCGCGCGGCACGCGGTGCCTTTGTGTCACGCTGTCGCGTCGCGTCAGTGTGCACGAGCCTTTATCCTTCGGAAGCTCAGGCACGCCATAGTTACTGGCGCTAGTAAACATAGCTAGAGCTGGTCGCTGATGGATCGTGGTTCGCCAGTCGGCAGTCAGTATTGGTCTAGTGTTTGCGGAGTACGCCCGTGTGCGCCCGCCGCGTAACGCTCGTAGCTCTCGTAGCGCTCGTAGCGATCGCGTAGCCGCAACACTTGAATAAAAACTTTTTGAATGCGTTCAGTGTCACGTTAAATTGTTGTAAGTGTTGTTTTGTTTATTTCTGAAGATATAGAGAAAATTATTAGATATATTGTGGTGGTGATGAATTTGAAAATTAACTGAATAACCTAGGTATTATTTTATAATTCGTTATGCTTATGCTACGCTAAAGCTTATATTTTATTACAAAACGAAATAGATTTTAAACCAATCCTTATTGAATTATAATTTTATTTTCTTATTTAAAATATTAATTTGAACATAGTAAATGTTTGTCTCACCGACTGATTTAATTTGTTTTTTTGTAGGGACTTTAAAAAAGTTTACTTTAAGTTTAAAGCCTTTCACTGTGTCTAGAACGATTCTCGGTAGATTTTGCCGTAATATTAATATGAACAATGCGTTCCATTAAAAGGAAACTTTTTTAAATCAGAAGCTTTCCAAGATGAAGGCTTCACCGCAAGGCTCAACCATTAATAAACATAACCTTCCACTTTATAATATAATCATAGGGTAGTTAGTAATACACTCTATTACCTACTTATTATTGCATTCTACCATTGACGTTCATATCAATAATCAAAATAATATGTTATTTCAAGAAACATTTTCTTTTATTCGCAACTTCTCGCAATGAATGTTTTGTTTGTGAGCAGAGGGAGACTGCTTAACTCTGCGTGTTGGAAAGTGTCCTGCCTGTACAAGCTGGCAGGACAGCGACGCGCAGTCTGCCAGCTTGTACAGGCATATATTTTGTATGAAGCAGTAGATTATTTTTTTGATAACCAACGAAAAAATTCTAGGTTAGGGTGTTTAGAATCTTGTTCCGAATTCATGGTTACAGTCTGCGCGTCGCTGTCCTGCCAGCCTGTGTAAGGCCAGACTGTCTAGTCTGTAAATAAAAGGAAAAGCTCTTACGTCTGACACATTTCACAGTAATTTATCATTGTTGGTACTACAACCGATGTAGGGAAAATATATTATTTATAATAATATAGAATATCTAGTTGTTATTCATCGAATTACTTTCCTCTACCTAATATAATAAGTCAATCTTGTCCCTATTGCTACCAACACCCAAACTCGAATAACAATAATGTCTGTAGTAGGTACCTACCTACTGGATGCAAAGATATGCCTCGTTTAGTTATCAATATTAGACTAGTGAGCGCTGCTAATGCAAGCTCCTACAACCCGTAGTGATAGCACATCACAATGAACATCGCCATCAGCTATTACCTGCTGACTAACGATTGAAATAATCGTTACAAACAAACAAACAACAATAATAAATTAAATAAATAACTTGGTTACCCAGCAGTGGTGGTTTAGTTGGTTGGTTGGCAGTTGGTTTGGTTGGTTGGTGAGCTTGGTTAGGTTGGTTTGGTTGGTATGGTTGGTTGGCTTGGTCTTTTGTAACCCAGTCATTATTTATTGTTTGCAATGTGATTTTTTCAAAACTCAATTAATAGATCATTAATGCAGAAGAAACAGCTATGGATAAACTTATTGTCTAGGCTCACTTGCACCGCCAATCACTAAATACGTTTAGCGCTAAATGAGTTTTAAACATCATTTTGTCTCTATCATTTTCAAACATTTGACAGGAACAGAATTATGTTTTTAACATGTTTAGCGCTAAACATGTTTAGTGATTGGCGGTGCAAGTGGGCCTAAATGAACTGCTGTTTGTTATTTGTTTAAATTAAATCATGTAAATACTTGTCCCGGAACTAACGGACACCACCAAACACCCTAATTAAATTGTGTATGTACTGATTTTTTACTATTATGCATAAACTTTGCTTAGTTATTAAATTAGTTTTAATGATTGTGGGAGAAAATGGTGGTCACATTACAAATCTACACAAGCACACAGTCGCCCACGGGGTCTAGCTCAGTAGGCACTTCGTCCATTTTGGTTTGTTTTGACTGTACAGCGTAAGTGTGGCTGTAATTTACGCAGCTTTATTAAAAATGTCAGAAATCGAAACAGTAAACGGTTCTGAACAAACTACTTTGATAATGTTCATTAATTCATTTACCTACACATTGTATAAAAATCTCAATACTTTTTTTCTGAGCGCGCAAACTGTATTCCTTAAAGTCTGCTGTATTTTGCGCATCAAATTTTGCGTATCATGGAAATAAGATTTCACTAATTTGAATGTCAGCATAATCATGGTCGTCCAGAGCTACGCGCCGTTGTGATGGTCCTTATACCAAAATAACATCATCTGAAAGAGTACTCGCTAGGAATTAAAAACAATTCCATCAAAAACATCTACTTGCCGTTATGTATTTTGTTCGGGCTATTTGACACAAAAGTCCTGACATCTAACGACTGGAGTGCTTCGCCATACTTCAATTTGGTTAATGACTCTCGTTTCTATGTCCGAGAGAAAACCTAAAAGCCGGATAACTCGGATTGGCCGGAAAATATCTTACTTATGTACCTACATACTTCGAGCAAACCGACATTAAGCAATCTCACGACGCATTTCTGCTCAAAATGTTACCTCATCACAAAGAAGTCATAATTTTCTGTCGCCTAATTATTTGACGCAAAGGCTTTGATTATATTTTTTAGAAGTATTTTGTAAATGAAATGTAAATTATTTTTTTGCAATTGAAAAGCTTGTTCAGATGCTTCCATAGAAATACCTACAAGCTCTGCAAAACATCCATAAGCTTGGCAAGGAATAAGGTTCTTAATAATTTTATTGGAAACCTTATAAACTTATAATGTAGGTTAATATCCAGTCGCATTCGAAATTAATATTCTCATGAGGGAAGACCGCGGGGCGCCTTACATAATCATATACTGAGATAATTATGTTGAATTTAATTTCATGTAATTAGTACCCAGGTACTTAAGGAAATAGGTAAGCAGATGTGACAGTGTTTCTGTATGACGGTGGGCTTGTGGTTGTTCCGGTGTGTGCGCAGTAGTGTGTGTATCGTTTCGTCGCGTGTGATCAAATTCATGAAAATCGCAATCCGTCAAATCTATATTGCTCTCAGAGGCAGAGTGTAAGGTTCAATAAAATTATCGTAAAAATATGTGGTGACCAGTGCAGTGGTGGCCCAGTGGAAACGGCCGCGACTTACGAGTTCAAGGTCATAGGTTCAACCCTGACAAGCGCTTTACTTTGTGTAAATTGTTTCATCACCTCTGCTCTCAAAACGATGAAGAAAAACATCGTGAGGAAACCGGCATGACCTAGAATCAAAAAATTCGAAGGCATGTAACATCTACCAAGCCTTACTAGGCCCGCGTGGTGGATAATGGCTCACTCGCTCTCCCAGAGAGGAAGCCTGTGTGTCGCAGCAGTGGGAACATTATAGGCTGATTATACATACTGCATATGTGGCAGTGGGCTGGCCATGTTTGTCGGAGGACCGATGGCCGGTGGATCAGACGAGTCTTGGAGTGGCGATCGCGTATCGGCAAGGGACGCCCCCCAGCGACGATGGATCGACGACCTAACAAAGGTGGCTGGGACAAACTGGATGCGGAAGGCGGAGGACAGGGTGTTGTGGCGCAGCATGGGAGAGGCCTATGTCCAGCAGTGGACTGCGATAGGCTGAGTTGATTGATTGATACATATTACGCATGTGCTGTATGGAACTTTAAAGAAAACACCAACATGATAGGTACCTATGGTGTCCAGTATTCATGTATAGTACCTAGACACTTACCTAAATGTACTGTGCCTAAAGCTATGAACGTTCACTAACAGACACATCGGCACGTGCAACCTAGCCGAACTACACATAATAGTATAAGTAGTGATATCTAAACATGAGAATACCTTCCGAAGATTATTGTAATATAGCTATAATATGTACCTACCTAGGAATACACACTGAATGTGACGTACACTTAAATAAATAAATTATGTAGAAGTTGTTTTCAAAAATAAAATAACATGTAGGTAGCTAAATCTATTACTTTTTTTCATATGTCGAGGCCATTGATATTCACCTCACCTATGTATGATAAAGCACTCCTCCTTATTTGGGGGTCAATAAATTGTCTCTTCACCAATATGTAATGCAACGCCGAACTATCAGCTTTGTTACTGAAATTATTTATTTTATTCTTTGAAACGATATAATAAGTATGTCACCGTATGATTGTGAACACCGTTAGTGTATACATCTATCTCGCGAGATTGTAAACTGGTCGCAGCAGTTACTTGGATATTTAGTATAAGCAAATTTTTCAAACATATGAAGCAATGGATGAGCAATAGGCTTCAAAATGATTCAGATTGTGATAGATAGTGTTTTACGTAATTAGGGTGCTGTTCACAATTTGTCGTTAAATTGTCAATGGTTTTTGCAGTTCACATTTTTCGATAGTTTATCTCTGATAGGATTGTGTTTGCGTTAAAAAAATTAAGACAAAATGTTTCTGTAGAAGCTGCCCTTTCGGTGTACCATGGTTATGTGTCATCCGTACTGACCTATGGATTAATAATGTGAGGAAACTCGATCGTCATCGACAAAGTGTTTAAAATTCAAAACGTTGCATCCGGGTCATCAACAAGGCTTGGTTCCTAGACTTTGAAGTTGTAAACCTTTATTTCAAAAATGTAAAATTCTTCCAATCCCTTGTATGTACCTAAAAGATATCTGCATCTTTTTTGATGACTTTACAAAACAACACGTGCACTACTTTAAACAACGTAGTGAAGTCCTAACTAGACAAAAAAAGGGCTAAGTTTCGCAACCTACTATATCAACCACCCTGTCATAAAGATATGTATAAGAAAAATGTGTATAATATGTGTGTTTTAGTTTATAATAACTTACCAAATGACTTAAAATTACTACAGGGAAATGTGTTTAAGACAAAATTGACAGAATGGCTTCTAAAGTGTTGTTTCTATAGTATTAACGATTATATGGGACATACAAATTTAAAATTAGTATAATGAAATGATTATTAAAAGAAACAATATAAATTAAAAAAAATGAATACGAATAGAAATTGTGATATATTGAATGTAAACTTTATTAAAATTTGCACGCTTGCTTGCAGGCAGAAGACAATTACACCTAGATTATAGGTAAGATCTTACCTTCACCAACAATGTATTTCTTGCAAATAAACATTTGATTTGATTTGAATTTTACGTAAGAGTAAGGTACCAACAAATCAAATCAAATCAAATCACTTTTATTTGTTAACACAGGTAAAGGAATACAGATGTGATATTTGATGAAAGAGCGCTATGTTATGCCAGGAAGCGTACCAATATGGTGTGCATCTAGCTCAAGATTACAAATTAAAGTTTCTAAAAATATATTTGATAATCATGCATAATTATGGTATTTAATTAACAATATAAATTGAAAAAATTACATAATATTATTTAACACCTTAAAAAAAAAAAAAAACGCTTTAAGCAGCATAATCTTTACCCCAATACTACAATGAGCGAACCTGTGTATCAGCATTTGTGCCCTGACCGCTAGCGCCCTGCGCTCACGCGCTATATCTTCGTCATCTTTCAGGTTTCCGGTTAGACATTGTCCCAGGTAATTAAATCTGTCAACTCTTTTAAGTGGCAGCCCGTTTAGCATTACAACTGGGTCGCTGTGTACATGTCTACCGGAGGACTCAAAAACCATGTATATGTCACAGTCAAGACTCTTAATCGGTCAAAAGTACTTTGAACTGAAAAAATCAGGCAAAAATAATTTTGACTGAACACGTTGGTCAAAAGTAGTTTTGTCTGAAAATCTGTAGTTATTAGTGATTTTAACTGACAGAATGTGGTTAAAAGTAGTTTTGACTGACGCTCTTAGTCAAAACTACTTTTAACGACTAGAGCATCAGTCAAAATCACTTTTAACCAGCTGTTAGTATGTAATAAAAGATTTTATATGTTGTAAATTCGTTTAATAAGAAGGTTTAAAAATAATGTTTCACACTTTAAAATTAATTGAATGATCTAAAAATAATGGTTTCTAGAGCTCGAGCTCGGGACTTGGGGCACACCGACTCGGACAGGTTAGGTTAGAAGGGGATGGCGGGGTCTGGAAGACCCCGCCATCCCCATCATCATCATCGTCTGCATAACTTAATTTGCTTACACAAACGTTCTATCCAGCATCCAACACGCATAGTGCTGAGCCCGGCGATCCGCCCGTTTATGTACATGTTGAAGAGCTTTGGGGAGGTCGAACCACCCTGTCTCACCGCACTCCAACCCGACAGATGACAGATCGATCAGACAACAGATGATGATGATTCGGGCAGAGACCCTCCCCATCGGACACAATTAAACTGTAATCAGTTTAATTGTGTTCGATGGGACACACGGGTGGGATGGTTGTGTTGTGTTGGGTGGGGATGGGATGGGTGTGGGTGATGGGATTGTGTGGGATGGGATGGGAACTCCTGAAGATCTTCAGGAGTTCCATTGATATTCCCGCTTCCCTCCGCTTCTCCCACAGGAAATCATAGGCCACAAGGTCAAACGCCTTGGAAAGGTAGGAAGGAAGAAAGTTAGAAACCAAACTTAGAATTTTTAGTTTAACTTACCTACTCATGAGACAAGCATATAACTCGAACTTTCGATATGTAAGAATTTGCGTGCCCTACATGGCTTTAATTTATTTGGAATCAAATGAGTATTAAAGCTTTATAGAGCGTGGTGTTGTGTAATCAATGGGAGTACATAAATCATCGCGCACACTCGTAGTTCGGCAGCCGCAATAAACTTATCTTCACGTTGCCGCCTGTCGCTGTCGGTCTGTTTACTGTCTACTTATCATCTCGGTTCGATACGGATTCAAATTGTAATTTACCTGGTTTGTACCTAGGTGAGCCTAGGTAAAGTCAGGCAAATCAATTGTTCAGCAAATTAACTGCCAACTTAAATTGTCCGTACATATTCAAATCACAACTGTCATTCTTTGATAGTAGTATGAAATGGCTATAACACGGCTAATTAACGTGGCATATCAATTTGATTAACAATTAATTTCCCTGACTGTATTTGGGATTTTATTGTAAAGCTTTCAGAGGAATAGGATTCTATTGTTAGCAAACAAACATTTGTCTAATTTGAACGATGTCCACGCGAACAAAGCTGCTAATAGAAGCTGAAATAATGCCATGACACCCGAGCGTCCACAAACATCATCAATCAAATGCACTCGTCGACTCGCACTCACCACAAACACACACACACACACATGCGACACGATGTAAACGTAATAACTAGAAGAATTCACATATCATTAAATTAAAACTGATCTAAATGTGCTAAAAAGAATAGTAAAAAAACTACACAAAAAGATGTTGAAAACACTGTAAACGAAGTTCGCGTATCATTTTGTGTGCTGACACGCATATCATTTTATGGGCATTAAATCTCATTTCCATCCTCACCTATGTTCATCTTTATTTTCCAAAAACTCTTTCAACAACCTCAGAAAATAGAATTCATGAATCAATTAATTAAATCAAAGGCGGAGTGCAGCTGTGACGATAATATTCAACCGCTTGAGCCAAGGGACATTTGAATGATATTCAACCGCTTGAGCCAAGGGACATTTGAATGATATTCAACCGCTTGAGCTAAGGGACATTTGAATGATATTCAACCGCTTGAGCCAAGGGACATTTGAATGATATTCAACCGCTTGAGCCAAGGGACATTTGAATGATATTCAACCGCTTGAGCCAAGGGACATTTGAATGATATTCAACCGCTTGAGCCAAGGGACATTTGAATGATATTCAACCGCTTGAGCCAAGGGACATTTGAATGATATTCAAATACAGAGATTCCTTGTTCTCTTTACACTAATTTCATTCAATCAACCATCATTTATAGGACATGGTTATGATAGAATAAATATCTAAATTGGCTGGACGACATTGTACTGTCTATCTTTAAAATGTAACGAGTGTATTGTCTCTTCTCAATTAATGGCCTGTTAAATAAGTGTCAGTCGTTATCAAATTTTTATTATCACGTAACGGGGTTCCAGCGGTAGTGAGGCGCCACTGATTAGGGCCCAGTCTGCGCCCGCGCATCACGCGCCTCACATAAAAGTTACTCAAAAGGCTCAAAGCTTCACGTAGGAACGTACTAACAGTAGGCTCTATACTTTTCCTGCCCACTATTGTACGCAGGCGACGCGCCACTGCAGGCAGTTTCTTAAGCCCATCACAGACTTAGCTATAATATATATATTAACATAAATAAAGACATATTACGATACATTTTCTATACGAATATTCGAGCAACCACACACTCAGCTATGATATATATTTCTGTGCCGTCACCAAGCTAGACCGTAGTTTATATTATTGCATATTAATATATATTATAGTAGTCAAACTTTAGGCCGACTAGCAATGAAATGAAAGCATCGTCTCCGTGTGTGGTAGCTTGCTATAATATATATTATAGCTAGGTGTGTGACGAACTTTATGCAATTTTATAATTGCTGTCAAAAATATTCGGATACTGCTACCACAGTACTGCTTCTTACTGCTTATGTATATTTCCACTTAGATTGTGCAGGACCCGGGGCTGCCTTTACTTGCGACTGCTTTAATAAAATAAATAAAAACGATTATTTCGACCAACAAGGCATCATAGGAATAGAATTTCAACATTAAAATAAAATAAAAACATACCTACAACTTAAAAGTCCACATAAACATACATATTACAGACTTCGATTGCTCAGTATGTGAAGCATACAGCAATTGTTCAGGTACTGATTATCGAACATCTGCGCGAATGTCCTCAGGATGCCGTTGGAGCCAGCCCGAACCCTGCGCACCAGGGATGTGCATCGTTTTCGCATAGTAGAAAAGAAACAGTCTACTTGAGACTCGGCGAATATCCCTGATGCAGAATCGGGGCAGTCCCATCAGCACCCTGAACACATTATTATATTCCGACACTACCTTGATAGCTACCAGGCGAACGTTGTTACAGCCAACTACCGCGACAGATGGAAATAGGCTCGTCCTCCACAACATAACCCCTCTTCCATAAGGCCTTCGTGTCCACTGCCAAATTGCCAGTAATAGTGAAGTCACCATCTATTTGTCCCAGAACGGCGATATCATGCGGCAAAAGCCAAGTTTCTTGCCGCGATAAGGTCGGCCGCTACACACAGACGCCTCACACATGTCAACAGATCTCACAATTGAAACTTATTAGTCCTATTATCCATTTAAATTGTGTGTTATATTCATTCTCAGAGTATTTTCTGTCTGTTTTTTTCCTAGTGAAGTCTATAAATTTACGATATGAAATACCTTCAGGCCAAAAATCTTCACTCATGAATATATCATACTTACTTATGTTTCGGAACAGATATATTGTATGCGTTACAACTTTTGGGCATCTTCATCATCATTATCTCAATATTCACACGTATTTTGGCTTCAAAATACGTGTGGCTTCATCAACATATTCGGTGTCACTCAGAGTGGTGGTGGAGTGGTGAGTGGTGGTATCTATCGTCTAATGTGGCTAAACAGGTGTGTTTAGCCACGTGGATTCTATAACAGCCTTTCCTGTATTGTCCACAAAGGGATTCCTCCTTTTCTTCTTCTGTTTTTGTTTTTGTACCAAGGTGCACAGGGTGCACTCCCCTTCAGTTACAATCTGAGCAACTGTTTTAAGTTGGGAAGTTGATTGGACTACCGTCGCAGCCGTGTGTCCCGGGTACCTCGCAATGTTACCTACTCACTTACCATAAGTGTTTCTATGGGACCACATACCACAACCGCACAATCAATTAAAATTAATTACAATTTTTTGTTTTTCGTGTAGCTTTTCCAGTTTTTAAATTATGTACTCTGTGTTCTGTTTCGACGTCCGACGCAAAAGGAGGAAGGAAGCAAAGTGCCGCCAACACACAATAGCAATGGAAATCAAACCACATTCAAGCAACATTAACACCGTGGCAACTTTCCTATTGCTAAATAATCGCGTTTTTATTTGAAAAAATAACCTATTTAAACGCTACAGCTATAGTTATTTGGTTTACACAACCACAATTTACACCTCAATACATGAATACAATAACAATTTATTACATACTGAGGCCCCAATTACACTACGGCGCCCATTACACTATCATATATTTATCGTTTATTTGAATGATTTCATATCTGTCAAATTCTATGATCATAGTTATATGATAGAATTATATGAATACGATATGAATCATATTATGTAGTTATTATACCGTCATAGGTTCTTCATATAAAAATGACTATATGATAGTGTAATTGGGGCCTACCAATATATTTATCATATAAATATGATTTCTTATCGGTCAAATTCTATGATCATAGTTAAATGATGCTGTTCTTCAATTTTACATATTACACTTATGATCATATAAACTTCATACTTAATCAAGATGGATAACGATTTAGCCGTGTTTTCTGTTTGTGTAATTTTATTAATTGCATTAAAAAAGAATATAAAAACGGTTAAGAAAAAAAATAAAACACGTATGTGAGTTAGATCATGGGTAGCAAGGTGATCAGAGAGAGGAGCTTGCTCGAAGAACTTAGATTAGAAGGTAAAAAGTCTTACCAAAGTAGTACCTATCTCCGAATTGAAGTAGTGTTTAACTATAAATTGTCAAAAGTAGCACCCATAATTTCAAACGAAGAAACTAACTTTAGATGCCCAATTAGTGTAAAATTTGAATTTATTAGTAACCCTGAAATATCTACCGGGGAATCTTTTTCCAGCTTAGTTTCTAACTAGCAATCTAAAAGGTTTTCAAATTCTTGAATTTTGACGCTATTTTTCAGGTTGGACGGATATGATGATATTTGTACGCTTGCTGTCAAATAGGATCCCTTAACTATGAACAAAGACAATATGAATCATAATATGTAGTTATTACACAGTCATAGGTTCTTCATATAAAAATTACTCATACATCTCGATCATATTTCCATGATAGTCTAATTTGGCTCTTAAATACATATACATAGTTCCACTGTCAACGTAGCCAAATATTTAAACCTTTTTCGGTTATATTGCCAAATATTTAAAGTTTATATTGTTCGTAGGTCAATAAACGTAGCACCATAAAAAAGTTGCTCACGCGTACAAGTTGTTTCTGTGATGGCCGAGGATGGTGGCAAGATATTTAGTTGCTGCGTCAAGAAATTTCTGACAAAGTTTTTATTATGGCTTTATTGACAATTTTTTTTTTCAGTGTTCTAATCTCTCCTAGCACATCCTACAAAGCAGTCTATGGGTAATATCGCTTTTACACTATATCAGATCGTATCTATGTATCGGTTTGGAATATCGGATTTCGCATATATATATTTTAATACCTATATGTCGGCTGAATCTGTGTGGAACCCGGAAACGAAAGTGGTACTGTGATTTTTTGATTTCGGTTTTGTTCGATTCATGTACATCATTGTATTTTATTTGTAACTGTATATTCAAAATCAGTGAATGTATTGTTTGGTAGTGTTGATAATTCAGCACTCTGAAATGAAACTAGTACGGTCGTTTCGGTTTTTTTGATTTATATTTTTATCAATTATTAAAAGGTTAAGTATTTATCAGTGAATTAAACTTTCCTTTATACTTTTCTTAGGCTTAGGACTGTCTGCATTACTTATAAGCGAATAAAGAAATTTACTGTTATTATATAAAGGTACCTAATGCGTATTTAAAAGGGGTAGTAATAAAAGCTCCAAATATATGAGCATACTCAAAATTTGAAATTTACTGCTTTAAATACTAACTTTTTAACTTTTTTGTTGAATTATATTCAAACGCAATGTAAATTGTTACTGAATAAATAAATTGAATTGAATTGAATTGAATTGAATTTTCGACAACTTATAAGCGAATACAAATAGAAACGACCGAATAAAATACTGAAAATTCCGAAAAATGAATACAATATTTGCTGACGTAATATTTTTCCACCAGCTTAAATTGCGTGTTACCGAAATCTACAGGTAGTCATTTTATCATAAGTTACCTATTATAAATTTTGAATCAACCTTGCACCTAACCAACCGAACCTCGGGGTGCCCCTGTCGTCGACCGTCTAAGGTTAGGATTTTCAGGAACATAATGTTTTCGGAAAGTTAGTATTTTTTTCGGAAGTTTAGTATTTATTTTGGAAATTTAGTTTATTATTTGAAAGTATAGATTATTTTTCGTAGAATTATAATTTGGATGAGCTCATGTTTGTTTGTTAAATACAACATTTTTGTCGGTTAATTTTGTATTAATTTTTCGGTAACACAGCTTAGTTAGTATTACAGGCAACCACAGGTCGCTGGAAGTTAATTTGTTTTTCGGAAGCTTTATTATTTCCCATTTAAAAGTTCATAATATACACTTTGTCAATTATTTACAAATATATACATGTGGTATTTTAATGTTTAAAATTAGTAGGTATTAGACATTAGCGTATCGCACTCTCTCACTCGTTCATCTATAGCTACATCACTCCCGCCCGTGCGCCTAAATACGCCTTCATTAAGTACCTTTATTTATTAACAGTAAAAAGTTCAATTCACTGATAAATACTTGACCTTTATAAATAACTGGTAAAAATATAAATCTAAAAAACCGAAACGACTGCACTAGTTTCATTTCAGAGTGCCATATTATCAACACTACCAACTATATTCGAGTACACAGTTACAAATAATATACAATGATGTACATGAATCGAACAAATCCGAAACCTAAAAATCACATTACCACTTTCGTTTCCGAGTTCCACACAGATTCAGCCGATATATAGGTATTGAAATATATAGATGCGATATCCGATATTCCAAACCGATACATAGATACGGTTTGATATAGTGTAAAAGCGATATTACCCATGCCTAGTGCCGTCCGACATAAAGGTATTGGATATTGTGCCGATACATAGATATTGTATCTATATACGATTTTTATCGCCCACTCCTTTTAGCAGTGGACGGTCGACTGTAATAGGTCTTCACTTTGTCAGGAACCACTTACAGGGCTATCTTTGGTGTTGGACCCTATTCGCTATTGTCATTAGGAGTCATTAATAGTGATGACTTATTTACATGTAAACTCTTGCCTGAGATATCGACCAGTAATTATAACTTTGTAAGCTTGTAGGTACTCGTTGTCAGGGTTGTCACTGGTCAGTTTATAGAAAAGTGAATTTGTCTATCTACCTACGTTGCAAGTCCCTGTCGGTATTTCGATACTTTTCTTGCTTCTTCTTTCTAGACTTATTTACTAAGTTCAGAGGTTTGGGACCGCTATAGGGTACGGACGTTATAGTCTAGGAAACTGGGTGAATGCGAAGCGGCTAAGTCCAAGTGGGGTTCTTTCTTTTCTGTGTTCTTTCTTTCTGTCGTTGAAAGTAGGTACCTTATGCGGATAAGTATCTAATCGAATGTGAAAAATGTATGCAAGTATATAGATATTGGATAATACATAGATTGGCTTATAAAATTAAAATTAATACATTTATTTAAATACTAGCTTTTGCCCGCGGCTTCACCCGCGTGGAGGTCGAAAGTTATCCCACGGGAACATACTACCGGGATAAAAAGTATCCTACATGTTAATGCAGGTTATAAACTATCTGTGTTCCGAATTCCATCCAAATCCGTTCAGGAGTTTTGGCGTGTAAGAGTAACAAATATCCATCCATCCATCCTCACAAACATTCACATTTATAATATTAATAGTTTACTTAAATATATGAAATAAAGATATTATAAGTCTGTATATAAAAAAATATAGATGATATTAAGTTTCCGAATTGTTCCTAAAAATATCAATACTGTCTAAATCATCCTGCAATTTATTTATTATTTACAAGCTGACCCGACAGACGTTGTCCTGTCTTAACTATGAATGTCATATGTCGTTTAGTTTTAGTTTTGAGTATTGACTAAAACTAAAACTATCGACTCATTTATCAACCGATCCATCTGTGTTAAACGATATTTGCAGCGCGCATTCTGTCAATCGCTGACACTTATTTCAAACAACTGACAGTTATGTAAAATTAATATTGGCGTTAAGTTTTCTTAAATTTTGTAACGTTCCGATCAACTTCCTTATTTTTTTATTTCATATGATCCTTCTCCTGACAATAACGAACACAACAAAACAAATTTGTGAAATCGGTCCAGCCGTTCACGCGTGTTGGCGTGACCAAGGGAAATAGGGATTCATTTTTATAATATAGAAGATATAGATTTATTAAAACTTTATGCACAAGTAAAAAACAATACTGTACAAAGGCGGACTTAATGCCTGAGGCATTTTCTACCAGTCAACCTTAGGGTGATGCAGAGACAAAACATGGCAGGTGCAACATAAGGGATAGATAACTTGAAAAATAATAAATACTAATACATAGATACATACATACATATAACGAAAATAAACTTAGTCAAGAGAAATAACGATAGCAAGAGGAGAAAACGAATCCAGCAAATCAGCGCTGGGATGATTCTGCCAACTTCTTACGAATATGTTCACGTGCCTTCCATTTAAAAGATAACCGACTGGTTGCCGTCCTGATGTTCAGAGGGAGCGCACTCCAAAGAAAGACAGCCTGGACAAAGAAAGAAGAGTGAAAAGAGCAATGAGTGAGTTAGTGCAATTATAGGTCGCATGAAAACAGGTCCAATTCTGAAATCCGTAAAAAATAGGTACTATCTATACTAGTAATTTCATCCAAATTGTGAGCGTTTGAAACCCTACGCACTTGCATCATAAACGTTCATAAAAGTATGATGCCTGAAATATAAATATAAATGAGTCTCGATTGACGTGCAATGATGCATCATAAGTATAACATACATAACATAACATAACCAGTATCAAGAATGAAGCCCACTTGTCGGTGAGCTAATAAATAACTTACTAGAACAACCTAATAAAAAAGCTGTTCATCTATATATATATTATATTTACTAATAATAAAACTGAAGAGTTCTTTTGTTTGGTTGTTGGAACGCGCTAATCTCTGGAACTGGAGGTTAAGCAGAAGAAGAAGGGAAGAAGAGCCGAACAAAAAGGAAAAAAAAACGTCAGAAAGAACGCTATCGGTTAAAGGTATATTTTATGTTAAAACAAGAAACACGTCGACAAAGTCGCGGACAGAAGTTATTAATATGCACGTTCATTTTTTGTTTCAAGGGTCGTAGTTGAGGAGCATCTGTGCTCGGCAATCCATCGCGGGGACTTGGGTTTGATTCCCCAGCTCATAATTTTTTTACTGAAGCATTTTTTGGTATAATCTCTAAGTAGAGATGACTAATGACAGAAACATAAGGAAGTTCCCCCTTTTATTTCTTTCTTTTCAATACATAGGTTATTAAACAATAAAAAAAGCTGTTTGTTCTCCAACCACCATCACAACGGATCAAGGATGACAGTTTGAAAGTCAGCTGCTTCACGAACTCACAAGCCTATTGGGCGCTGAGAAAACCCGTAATCGCGTCCGTGTCTTATCTGTTCCACGCCTGCTCTGCGCCTGCGCCGCGTCTTCACCGTACGCCGTTTCTGCGTAATTCGCGCCTTATGTGAGCGAGAAATGCAAATCTTTTCGTTGTACCGACATGTGATTTGGTTCATTTTATAAATATATGCATGAAGGTAGCCGCTAATTATTTCGTGAATATTAGGTTAAGTTTGGCAATAAACATTCATTTCGCATCTCAACCGTCTTTCACTCTAGACACTGCTAGGGACTCCTACCACAACAAAGTAGTTTAGGGATTGTCCTTTGTAACTTACTTTATGCTGATTCAAATTACTTAGGACTGAATATCGACACGCGGGAAATGCACACCTACAATTTTTATCTACATCAAAAATGTTTTTCTTTCTTGCTGTCGTCAAGAGGGTAATTCCTCTTTCCTAGGGCAGGCGTACCTACTAACTTTACAAGATTATTTCAATTAAATCACACTGTCTTGTTCACAGAGAGATCGTGGACACGAGAATGCGATGTATCTTAAAACATTCACGAGCATACCGACTTCTAACTACGAAGCCATCCCGACAACCGAAACGATACAGAAGAATATAACAATATTCTAATCATCCGTGAAACAAAAGACAAGAAATGGCAGTACCTTTCGAGTATTATAATATGTACAATATGACGGCCAACGCGTCAGATACGAGTATGTTCACCACGACGGATGTTATGGCGAACATGTTCAACGAGAGCATCGCGAGCAACATGAGCGGTACGAGCAATAACACGACCTCTGTGTTGCCAGCTCGGCCGATGGGCAAGATGTTCTCACTGCTGGTGAAGGTGGTGTACACCATTGGTATCGTCGGAAATGCGTGCGCCATCATCGCGCTGCGGAGGGGGGAACGGAGAGTGCGGAACAGGAAGCATCTGCTGCTGCTGACGTCACTGGCAGCTAACGATCTTGTGGCGTTGGTGAGTGACACTGCACTACTATTTTTTTAATATAAAACGTTGAAGAGACCTCGTTCTTTCCTAGTAGAAAGCGATGTATGAGGTCTACGATAATAATAATAATATCCTCCCGCCCGAATTTCGGTCACGGCGGCCAATCTCAACGGAGATTAGCCAAGTACGCAGGAGTTATTATAGTGCACAAAAGTGTGTACGCAAACACAGAGGCATTTACTCTTCCCTCACTCTCAGAGTGCGATTGGGGAGTGATCAGGCGCATGACCAATGACTTGACGTGCTTTCGGAGGTGTCACAGTCACACCACCAACTTCCAAAGTCCTGCGGGGTAATTCGAATGAGCGTCCCTAGAAGATGGCCTAATCATTCTTGCTTTGAAAGTTGACAGGTAGTAGGAAACACTGATACTGGCAAGGACTTCCAGCCTTTGGCTGTGTACTATAGAACCCATATAGACTGCACGTATACAGTCCCCGGGCGTATATAAGACACAGTCAAGTATCCTGATCAAGTATCCTGATCCTGACACAGAACAAGTATTCCTGAGTGACTTAGCCAAACTATTCTAACATTCAATATGCCACCATAATAATTATTACCTTTCGAGGTACCTTCGAAAATACGCCAGGTGGCCAATGACAAAAAAGTCTTTTGGCTGGTTTTGATTGCCCTAAGCTAAACTTTTGAAACCAAAACGTCAGACAGAATCCCCCGCGTGCCAATTATTGGTAATCGATAAACCAATAATAAACCATAAACATTGAGATTGTATACATTGTGATCCTTAATGTTTTATTTATATCTTAGAGCTGTCGAGCTCCTGACGTCTATATATGGAATACTAAACAAAATCGTAAAAGTTTCCAACATGATGTGCGATATTTTATGAACTCTCTGTTTAACGAAATGTTTTGTACACCGCTGCGCTGGTAGAAAAAGACAAAACAATCTTCAGTTGTAATTTTAGATCATTTTTCTTATTTAACAACTTCCATTGATGAAGACCTATGTACGATAAACAAAGACGAATTAAATTATTAAAAAAAAACGGCCAAGTGTGTGTCCTACTACGCACAATGAAGGGTTCCGAAGTTGGGATGAATTTATTTCAAGAACAAATTAACTTTGTAGTTGAAAAACGTTCTCCCATACGTTCCAACTGCAAATGTAAGTTGGTCGACTATTACTCGTAAACTTGTAAAGCCTACTTAGCTGTGTTAGTTTTCCTTTTAATTTCGTTACTTATACTACTGCCGTGATTTTTTTTACATATCCAAAAGCAACCATTTAGCTGGCAGGGGGGGGGGACACTTGACTCTAACAAAAATTAGCAATTTAAAACTTAATTTTACGCAAACGGATCCCTGAATCGAAAAATGTTTTTTACAAAAAAAACAACCGACTTCAAAAAAACCATACAAAGTGAAAAATAACTTTAATTTCAGAAGTCGGTGTCTTTGTATCTGTATTTTGTTTTTTGCCACCGACTTCCGAAATTAAAGTTATTTTTCACTTTGTAGGGTTTTTTTGAAGTCGGTTGTTTTTTTTGTTAAAATGTT
Source organism: Griposia aprilina (assembly GCA_916610205.1). Classification (NCBI taxonomy): domain Eukaryota; kingdom Metazoa; phylum Arthropoda; class Insecta; order Lepidoptera; family Noctuidae; genus Griposia; species Griposia aprilina. The sequence goes on from OU744306.1 coordinate 20,436,771, forward strand.
TTTATTTTTCACTTTTTAGTGAGTCAGTTATTTATAAATGTAAGTTACAATAGCCTAATGTCAACTGCTCATCACCTTTTACAAAATATTCTTCTTCCCGATGCAGGGCCGTTAATTGTGTAGGAGTTTTCCTGTTAAGAACCAAAACCACTGGAGCTGATGGTGGGTTCACCATAAGCATGCCTCATCAGATTCTGACTTGGTGACAATGGGACCACCAAATTGAATTTTCAAAATCGGTTCTCAATTGACGGAGAAATCGGTGAACATACATAAAAAAAAAAAAAAACATTCAGTCAAACATATAACCTCCTCCTTTTTTAGAAATCGGTTAAAAATGGTTTTCACAAACTCATTTTTTTTAATGGCCTATGCAACGATACCCCACACCATGGGATAGACGAGAAAAAAGAAAACATCCCCACTTTACGTGTACAGGAGGTACCCTAAAAACATTTATTTTTTCATGATTTAATTTTACCACTGTCGGCGTGATTAATATGTATTGTATATCCATGCCAAATTATAGCTTTTTAGTACTAAGAGTCTCTAAGCTAAGCTGCGGACGGACGAACAGACGGACATGGTGAGACTAATAGGTCTTTACCTATGAAATTGCCGTTTTGTATGAAAAAATTTAAACGAATTTTTTTCATGAATTTTTTATTTGTATTAATCGAAGTAATCACCCATGCAATCAATGCATCTTTGCCATCGCAGTGGCAGTTTATTGATGCCCTTCTTAAAGAAATCAGCTGGACGGGAGGCAACAAATTCTTCAAAGGCATTTTGTACTGCCTCTCGGGTATTAATTTTTTTTCCCGCCAAGAAGTTATCCAAATTCTGGAAAAAGTAGTAGTCTGTAGGCGCAAGGTCTGGTGAGTAGGGCGGATGACGGAGAGCTTCCAACCCCAGTTCTTGCAACTTGGAGACCGTCTGCTGTGCAGTATGAGGTCGCGCGTTGTCGTGCAGGAGCAGCGGAGACGAGCGATTGACCAATGCTGGTTGGAGATGCGCCAGCTTCTCCATCATTGTGTTCAGTTCTTCACAGTACACATCTGCAGTAATGCTCACCCCGTTTGGTAAGAAGCTGTGATGAATCACACCGGCGCTAGACCACCAAACAGTGACCATCACTTTTCTAGGGGTAAGTTTTCGTTTAGGGCATTGTTTAGGTGCTGAACCAGGATCCAACCAACTTGCTGAGCGCTTACGGTTATCAAACAGAATCCATTTTTCATCGCAGGTAACAATGCGGTTCAAAATTCCTTCATTTGTGTGTCTGTTGAGCAGTGCAAGGCACGTCTCGACGCGTACTTCGCGCTGGCGATCATTGAGTTCGTGGGGCACCCATTTGTCAAGCTTTTTTACCTTGCCAATTTGACGCAAATGGACCAATATTGTTTTGACGCTAACGTCGAAAGCTGCTGCTAATTCAGCCGTAGATTGTGTATCATCAGCTTCCACAATCGCCTTTAATTCGTCATTGTCGACCAAAGTCTTCGGACGACCGCGAGGTTCATTTTTCAGGTCGAAATTTCCAGAACGGAAGCGAGCAAACCAATAACAGGTGGTGCGTTGGTTTGTAGTGTTAGCTCCGTAAACGTCGTTGATGTTGCGTGCCGCTTGTGCCGCGTTGCTGCCACGACGGTACTCATATTCCATAATTACTCGAATTTTTAACGTATCCATGATGACGAAAAAGATTGAAATGCGATGAAAATGTAACACTAATCAATAAAGAAATGACTACTTTTAGAAAAAAAAATCCATGTTTTTAAAATAAAATTAATTTGAAATTAGAATTCTTAGCCAAACAAAAATTATTTTGATTTGAAATGGCCAGTACTGCAGAACGGCAATTTCATAGGTAAAGACCTAATATAAGGGTAGGAACCCTAACAAGTGTTAGAATTGTAGTCTTGACATTATCTAAGTAGTCGAACCAGTAAAGAGCTCATGTCACTCTCTCGGCATGTAAAGGCAGACATCATTGTTGAGGTGGTTCTATTCTATTCTATTTTTCTCTATGGCAATGGTGCCGATGTCGACAATTCTGCCAATCTCAGATGTGTTGCGAGAAAATGTGTGAAATGAAAAATAAAAAAGTTTAAAGCTATAAACCAAAATCCTAATTGAATTTAATGTGAAACTTGTTGACGAGAATTAGTGCACTGAAACAGTTGAGGTACTTGTGTCTATGTTAGCCATCATTTCTGTCAGTGCATCTACGCTCCATGCCTCGGGAAACATGACAGCTGTCAGTCGTGCTTGTGAGGCACTTTCTTGTCCCTCCGCAGTCCGTTTGACGTCTTGCATTCAATTAGCGCTCTAGTAAGTTTGATAATGATATAATTTAAATTCTACACAGGTGCCTGCGATTGGGATTACTTAAGAGGAAGAATGATTATTAATTTTAAAATGTTAAATACCCGTCGTCGTAGCTTGAATTTTAAGTGTTGGTGTTTATATTGCTGACCTGTACCTAACAATTTTTTTAGGGTTCCGTAATCAATAAGGAACCCTCATAGTTTCACCACGTCCGTCTATCCGTCCGCAGCTTAGCTCAGAGACTCTTAGTACTAGAGAGCTATAATTTGGCATGAATATACAATTATACATATTAATCACGCCTACAAAATGGTAAAATAAAAACATGAAAAACATAAAAATTGGGTACCTCACGTACACGTAAAGTGGGAATGTATTTTTTTTCTCGTCTATCCCATAGTGTGGGGTATCGTTGGATAGGCCATTCAAAAATGTTATGGGTCTGTGGAAACCATTGTTCGATTCAGGGATCCGTTTGCGTAAAATTAAGCTTTAAATTGCTAAGTTTTGTTAGAGTCAAGTGTGTGTCCCTTGTTTCATAGATTACGCTCTGGTCACTAGCCATCCCGCAAGTTTTGTTATTTTTTTTGTTATTTTAATTGTGAAATATGCGGAACAGTTGAAGATGTTCAACATCTACTTATGGAATGTACTCAGACAAAGAATGAAAGAGAGACACTGTTGAGCAGAATAAAAGTAAACGAGTATGATATTGGTCCTTATGTTAAAGTTTTAGCGCAGCATTCACCTGAGATAGCAAACCTACTTACTGATTTGTTTAGAAATTCATAATTTTATATTGTATTTGTAGATGTAGTTTAGAATAGTTTAACTTATGATGAGGCTGGCATGCCATTGTGGATAAAAGCCTCCTACAAAAAGAAAAAGAAAAAAGTGTTTGTCCCTCTGCCAGCTAAATGGTTGCTTTTGGAAGTGAAAACAATCTCGGCAGTAGTATATATAACGAACTTAAAAGGAAAACTATCACAGCTAAGTAGGCTTTACAAGTTTACGAGTAATAGTCGAACAACTTACATTTGCAGTTGGAACGTATGGGAGAACATGTTTTTCAACTACAATGTTACATCATTGTGCGTGGTCCGACACGCACTTGGCTGGTTTTTTATACTTTTGGTAACAGTAATCTTTAATGCGCCTGCTTCATTAATTTGCACTTGATTACTAAATCTAGTTGCAAAACTAGTAACCGCTCGAACTTTCAGAGTTAACTATTAACAGTAGTAAGTACCTTCACTTGGAGCATTTTATTACCGTAGCCGTAACTATGTCTGCTGCAGCAACCAGTTAGCTGACCGTATCGAGCCTGCGACCTACAGTTTTATCATGACGACGACTGTCCTCCGTTCCTCCAAGCAATGCACTTGTATAGCTACGTACAACTAGAGTCCAGTTGCACTCGACTATATTACACAGATTTACTCTGGCTAACATTATTTTCTGGATTATCTCTATTTATGGAACGTGTATATATAAATGTAGGTCTAGTCTATTACTTTTACTTGCTGCGCTGTTTGGCGTCAGATATAGGTATGATTCTAGATGGTAGTAGGTACTTCTCCGTAGTTTCTTCCACAGTGAGCTCTATAGCTACGGTAGTGATAGATTGCAACTGATAACATAAACAGCTGTTATTAAATAGATAGAATAAAGCCAGGGTGTATAAGCATCTATAATATTCTAGTCATGCCTAGGTATAATCCCCGAACAGTAAAGTAGTATATTATCATATCATACTATACTATTGTAATGACTTTAGGCATCACGCTGACCCGAGTTTATGACAGTGTTTGGTTTATTTAAACTATAAACAGTTCATTAGGCGCTCATCACTTATTACTACACTGACTTGACCTAACCATACAGACACAGCGGCGCGGCGGGCGCGGGTGGCTTGAACAGAAAGCTATTGGTTCTTTAGGCTTTCCTAATTCCTTGAATAAAGATCTACTCTTACAACCTTATTGCACGCATCATAAGCGAAGCGTTTGAGATGTGCTCTACTCACGCCTTATAAAGAACAAGTAATTCCTTGAGCTAAAGTTTTATTTTTTTATTCAGGGACAATAAACAGGTACAATATGTGTTGGAACAGAGAAAAGATAATACAAAACACTAACAATATTGTAGCCCACTACATTATCCGCATATTATCCAAGGAAAATAATATTTTCTTTTGTTAATATGCGGATGATACTGAGTGCCACTCGATAGGAAATAAATAATTACATCACATTAATAATAATTATACACCATGCAAAATAAAAGACACTTAAAAGTAAAATTTGTTACTTCGTATTTGTGAGAGGGGGGGGGGGGGGGGGGCAGCAAAATCGTTTTGCTCATCTGCCTAGCTTAACCAGTTCTTTTGGCTGAAGGATAAATGCGAAAGTGTGTCCTTAAGGACATACTTTCGCATTTCTATTATTGAGGAGGAATTCACCCTTATTATTTTTTATTATTGTACAAGCATGATAAAAGGGAGAAGGCCTTTACTCAGCAGTGGGTGAAACAGGGCTCCCAATGATGATGGTGATTGTAGGATTAAGACTGACAGTTGTCTCTGTGGCAGGTGGGCATGATGTGCGCGATGCTGGTGAGCGAGCACGTGCCGGGCGTGGGCAAAACGCGCGCGTACTGCGTCTCGCGCGTCGTGCTGCGTGTGTTCGGTATCGGCTCGGTATGCATCGCCGTCACCATGGCGCTGGAGCGGTTCCTCGCGCTCACAAGGCCCTTCCTCTACCAAAAGGTAAGATTCCACTTTCTTTGTTTCGTTCTTCCTCACAGCACACGGTGCATCGAGTTTTAGAAAGATACTGTCCTACAGCCATAGGGAACACTGACAGCGACGACGCTCTGCCAAAGATACTGTCACACAGCCATAGGGAACACTGACAGAGACGACGCTCTGCCAAAGATACTATCCCACAGCCATAGGGAACACTGACAGAGACGACGCTCTGCCAAAGATACTGTCCCACAGCCATAGGGAACACTGACAGAGACGACACTCTGCCAAAGATACTGTCCCACAGCCGTAGGGAACACTGACAGAGACGACGCTCTGCCACAGATACTGTCCCACAGCCATAGGGAACACTGACAGAGACGACGCTCTGCCAAAGATACTGTCCCACAGCCGTAGGGAACACTGACAGAGACGACGCTCTGCCACAGATACTGTCCCACAGCCATAGGGAACACTGACAGAGACGACGCTCTGCCAAAGATAGTGTCCCACAGCCATAGGGAACACTGACAGAGACGACGCTCTGCCAAAGATACTGTCCTACATCCATAGGGAACACTGACAGAGACGACGCTCTGCCAAAGATACTGTCCCACAGCCATAGGGAACACTGACAGAGACGACGCTCTACCAAAGATACTGTCCCACAGCCATAGGGAACACTGCGAATGATATTGTCCTTCAGCTACAGGGAACACTGACAGAGATGACGCTCTGCGAATGATACTGTCCTACAGCCACAGGGAACACTGACAGAGACGCCGATCTGCCAAAGCCTATTCTGATAAAAATACCGCAATATTTGTTGTTAAAGATTTTGACTTAATAAGTTACGTATGCCGATTCATTTTGTGAGTTGATTATCAGAATAGTACTTAATAGCGATTTATGCAAACGGCCAATGTTAGACATCAGTATTTTATAGTATTTTATAGCATCTAACAGCTTTCAGTGTGCAATAGAGATACATAAACAAGATTCATACAGTATGTGATAACTTTATACAAGCCTATAATAGATCGTATGATCAAGGATTATAACTTTCATTAACTCCACATCATTTTCATCGAAACAAAATATCTCTGGTGAATGCCTACTATAATATTTAACAAAACAGTCGAATAATGAATGAGTTATCGGCTACAGATCGAATAAATGTTGAGTAGTTGCTACGTAGTACCAGAATGTAGTGTAAAAGCGTTTATTACGACTTTTTAGCATTTTTCGCTTTCAAGTGCTTTAACCTTGTCGTATAAACGTTTACTGGATATTTTTATAGTGCATATATTCAATAGTCATATAGTCGCTACCATTTCTCGTTTATACCTCATGTGAGTGCAGTAATAGCGCTATTGGCGTTGCCGATTCCCAAGTTTTATATTTAAGAAGCTACTATATGGCTGCTACTCATCATTACTATATTAGAGCAAATTCGCCGAATAAAAGCTGCCTATTTACTGAAAAGTATCTTAATATCTGTAATAGCATACTTAATCGATTTGTCGCATGTAAGTGTTTATATTGCAGTTACTGAACTTGAATCGTTATGAATGCTGGTATAACACATTTATTGAATTAGGTGTTATATAACTAATTGTCAACTACTATTTACAAGCTATAATATCTCATCCAGCGCACTACTATTTTATTGAAAAATATTAATAATTTACGTGATGGATTACAATAAATGAAAAAATATTTAAAAAAGTACTTATCGAAGAAAAGTAAAACAAACTTTGGAAAAAATAAATAAAGTGCAGAAAGAATTAACAACTGTTGACCATCAAACACTGACATGTGATATGTCTAAAAGTGACGGCGGTTTCGCACAGCTTTTACCACTACTTAGTTCATGATAATGGTAAACATAAGAGAAAATAAGTTGATTGCCTACCATCAACGAATAAAGTGAAAACCGAAGATTGTAATAGTTCTCTAGAGCTTTCACCAGTTTGCAGTAACAGTTCAAAAAAACCAGAACAAAAACAGAAACACAAAAAACAAAAAAATAAAAAATACAAAACAAACAACAAATTCAAAATACTGACAGCAAAAGCCTATTATAATGTTAATGAGTTTTTAAATGATAAATCGCTCTGAATATACTGACTGAATCTATTCTAACTATTTTGAACCGCATTACTATTGACCTATTTAATTTAATATTGTTGTTAATTGTTGATTTATTTATATTATTGTTCATTGTTCCTTAATTTTAAAATCCTATGGTCTTTCGGCCTAATTTGTACACCCGCCATGGTCAAACATGTTGAGCCAAAAAATACCTTGTTACACCTATAATAAGCATCACACCATGTATATTATCTACGCATGTTTTTGCAAATAAATGAATCTGAATCTGAGTTCAGACATTGAAAACTCGTGAAAATTCTGAAAATGAGCAGCAACGAGATTGTTCTAATGAATGTCGAAATTTCAAAGAATAAGTTAAGAAAATATTACTAAAACATCAAAGATGTTTTATATTTTTTAAATCAACTACACATTTTTGGAATCATAACAAGTAGTTTTAATCGCAACTTATTGCTACAATCATCTTTATGGCTGGCTCAAAATTAGTTAAAACTAGTAATATAATATTTTACACAATGTTTTACAATTGAGGTACTTTACTAATTAATAGGTACGACTAGTAACATAAGAAGAAATGCGCTAGGCTCGCAATACCTTAAGTATGTACCTACCTAAATAATATTACAATCATCATGGCTAAAGTTAAGGTGAATGTAGGCGCTAAAATCGCCACCATTGAGAAAAAAAAAATAACTGAGGACATACGGAACATTTTGTAATTTCCAACGTACATACTTTTAGTCAGATGTTGTAGAATGTTTAGTATAAAAATCAACACTTAACCTCCTAGTTTCGATGTTATATCAGTTAACGCCAAAAACAGCCGTTTGCCGCCGTGTGCCAGGTTTCATTTCGTTCTTTAGTCAAGTAAAAACAAAAGAGGGGGGTTTTAATTTAATTAAGTAACCCCAAAATTGTCTACATATGGCTGCATTATGTCCAATAAATAAGATATCACTAAACAATTATTCTACTAATAACCGATTTATTGTTATAGCAATATATTTACTTAAATTTGCTAAATGGATCTTAATCTAACATCTTGATAAAATTTGATAAACTTTATTTATTATTATTATTATATTATTAATCATTAGCGTGACCCACAAATATGTTAAATAACTCCTAAGATTTCATCGATAAAGTTACTTTGCATGTTCATTTACTGACAGAATGACGATTTATATCAAATAAGCAACACTTACTCCACGATCTTGTTGATTAATATTAAACGAAACAGCTTTATCTTCAGCAATAGTCACGGAAAGGCAGCAATATTGCTATTGCTACTCTAAATTTGGTCCAGTTTTGCTTTTACTTGATAATTATTCCACAATTATGTTCCTTATTCAACAGTAACATGACTTTTATAGTACTATTACTGAATAATTTGCGCCTAATTCACTTTGAGTAAACGTTTACTCGCTTTTTATACGACTTATTACATCTACTACTATTGAACTATGAGCTGAAACAGAAACGTGGTCTCGACTATTATAGCACATGTTTTTGCCAGTTGGGCATCCAATATGAAATAAGAGAGTTTTTCTAATTTCATATTTAAGTACCTAGCTGGTTTTTCTTTTGGGTATACATATAACATAGGTACCTACATGTTCCATTTTGGGTGATAGAAGGAAATGCGGTAAATTAACGTGAATAATTCAGTATTTAAGGTTGTCCATTACATCGAGTACCTACTCGACAGTATTCGCAGATCTCCTTACGCGTTCTTGAAAGAGTGTTTTGCAAGTATGTTAATTTTTTACTTTAACCAGTAGGTAAATAAAAACATAAAACTAATAATGCAAATAGGTAAGCAGAGATCATAAAAATAAATCATACTCACCACAACGATATTCTTGAATATTTATTATTTTATGTTCCAATAGTCGGGCGTCACAATACAGTTATGATAAACGAAATGATCCTGGGCATAGTGTTGATTTAGTTTCACGGCTAGATGCTAGATAAAGTCGAGGCTGCCCTGAATCTAAGCAGACGTATCTGCGCAGACGCATTCAGACGCGCATCGGGATGATGTACGCAGCACGTTACGAAGAAGAGCTAGACTAATTAAAATGATCAATGTATTGTTTTTTTTTCTCTGCTAGTAATTGTTTAATTTTAAATCAATCAATAACCCTGCCTCCTAGTATATTTTCAAATTTTTTACATCATGTTTCAAATACAGGAAGCAGAGCCTTATAAAGAACACTTATAAGAGTCTTAATCGATGATATCTGCTACCGAAGCGAACATACATTCAATAGTATTATTGATTTTTCAAAATAAATTCTCGTCACTAATACTCGATCAGCAAAATCTGTGATTAGGTACTCCTAGATAACACAACTACATACATTGTAGGCACTACGAGTAGCGCATGGAATCAATCATTAATATACGAGTAACAACGGGGCACCTACACGGGCAACTTAAGTTGCTCAATCGTAATCGTAATCGTATTTGTTAAGATGAACAGTAATTTGTTTACATCAATGATTGATAAGAGAATACGCAAAGGACCAATGAGGTCTCAATATAAAAGTCAACTTTATACAGGCGGTTACAAAACGTCCTTACTTAAAAAAAATATTTTTTCCATGGGTCCTCTCATATATAATAAATTACCAATAAATCTGAAAGTATTACCCATCTCAGTATTCAAAAAACAGTTAACTAAATTGTTATTAGAAAAATGTTACTATTCAATTAAAGATTTTTTTGATGATAAAAGTTTTTCCTAATGGGAGTTTTGATTGTGGTACTATAATTAATATAAATTTATGTTATTTTTTTTACATTTTGATATCTTACATTCTAATTTTGGTTCTTGATATTCGAATTGTAATTATAATATTGTTAATTGTAATGACATGTCAAATATTCTAATGATAATAATTTATATATTTTCTTTTGTTACACATTTTTTTTTTTCTTTTTAATTAATTTGATGATTTAAATAATAATTCAAAAATTATAAATTGATATACTTAATTGTGATAAGAATGATATAAATAATCTAATCTAATTTTGCATGCCGATTGGTAAAATGTGGCTGAGCTATAATTATGCACTTAATCTTAAGACCTGTATGTATTACCCATATTTGCGAAATAAAAATTCTATTCTATTCTATTCTATTCTATTCGTAGGCAATTTTGGTCAAGTATGCAGTCACGACAACTTGTTTTGATTTTGAATGTGTTAAGAGATATCTTCATTTTTACCAAGATTCACATGCATTACTATAAGCAACGGAGTGAGTTTCACCCAGACAAATAAAAAACAACCGACTTCAAAAAAAAAACACTACAAAGTGAAAAATAATTTTAATTTCGGAAGTCGGTCTTTGGATCTGTATTTTAGTTTTTTGGCACCGACTTCCGAAATTAAAGATATTTTTCACTTTGTAGTGTTTTTTTTTTTGAAGTCGGTAGTTTTTTTTTTGTAATAAAGTTTTTTATTTTTCACTTTTTTGTGAGTCAGCTATTAATTTAACTAAGTTACAATAGCCTAAATGAATGTCAACTACTCATCACCTTGTTACAAAATATTCCTTTTCCCGATGCAGGGACGTTAATTGTTGAGGAGTTCTCCTGGTAAGAACCAAAAGAACTGGAGCTCATGGTGAAGCCACCATCAGCACCAATTCACCATATTCATTGTGACGAGCATAAATTGCTTAGCAACCATATTAAAGTAATCGAATTGTAACCCGTGAAATACTTATAATTGAGTAGTTCCGGTGGCCACCTCTGGTCTTCATCATCAGTTCCACTTCACCAAATGGTGCTTTCCGAGAGCAAATGTACGAGTTACTATAAAAAATACCCAAATCGCTACAGGCGTGCCTGTAAAATTTGAGGATTTCCCTTGATTTCCATGGGATCCCTTCATCAAATTCTGACTTGGTGTCAATGGGACTACCTCGAGAGTATACCAATTCAAACAAAAAAAAAAAATTTTGCAAATCCGTCTATATATGACGGAGTTATGCAAGAACATACATAAAAAAATAATATAAACATCCGAAATGATAACCTCCTCCTTTTTGAAGTAGGTTAAAAATCGTTTCTGATCGTAATGGAAACAATGTATAATTTTGTAAGTTGCAGAGGAAGATAAGTTAAATCCTGTTCCCGCTAAGTACTTGTATCTACTCTGTATCAGTAGATTTAGCTGCCTTCCTTCAAATTTAAATATAAAATTCTAGAAATACTTAAAACTTTACTAATGTACCTTAATTTGTTATTTTAGAATTCTAAATCAGTACCATGAGCTTACTCCAATAACAAATACAAACGACATGTGGATCACACAAATTGTAGCAAATATTAGACTGATTTGTCGATATTTTAGTAAGACACTTATTTTGATCACATAATCTACGTCTCACCGATTCTAAATTGTAAAAAAACATTTTTACAAAAAAACAACCGACTTCCAAAAAAAACACTAAAAGACGTGAAAAATAACTTTAATTTCGGAAGTCGGTGGCCAAAAACGAACATACAAAACCAAAGACACCGAATTTCACCGTTTTTGGCCACCGACTTCCGAAATTAAAGTTATTTTTCACGTCTTTTAGTGTTTTTTTTGGAAGTCGGTTGTTTTTTTGTAAATAAGTTTTTATTTTTCACTTTTTAGTTGCGGTACCTACCCCACACAAATTCGTATACCACTACTTGGTGTGTAAATAACAGTGACAGGATATTATTAACACATCATCCATATAAACTAAGTGGAAAAAATATGCAGTATTAAGGATAACTCAAAAATTACTGGTCAGACCTTGATCAAATTTAAATGGGACCACATGTGAAGCACCACCTATCAAATAAAAAAAAAAATCATCCAAATCGGCTCACCCAGAAAAAAGTTATGAGCTAATACACATAAAAAAAAAAAAAAAAAAAACATACAGACGAATTGAGAACCTCCTCCTTTTTGTGAAGTCGGTTAAAAACACACGTAAATAGATACTTGAAACATAATCAGACTGTTTTGTCCGTGAGAGGGAGTAAGCACGCGGGCCCAGCGCGCCATTTGTTGAGTGTCCCGTGAAATGTCTTTGAATTTTTGCTTTTCACTTCAATACTACTCTCTGTCCTGTAATAAATGTATGTTCCTAATATTTGCACGCCATACTTGGCAGAATGTGATGATACCACTGACTAATCTTAAGACCATAATCTGACAAATGAATGATTATGATCTGGACAATGCAGGTTTCCCCAAGATTTCTTCCTTCACAGTAAATTCTATAAATAATGAAAAATTATTAAATAACTTGTTGTTTTCGATCGTTGTTAATTTAAGGGCTTTGGTTTCCCTTTTCCTCGAAGCCCACTCGTCTGTTGTCGGTGCAATATCTCAGCCGGCTGCTCTCGTGCGTCCCACTGAGTTTCACTGACAGCTCAACAGCTCATATCATCGACGCTCCATCAAATCAATACAATTATTTTTAGCTGCTCCTACACGCGGCAGAATTCCCCAGCGAAGCGGTTCACATGTTTGTTTTCGTAACATTTCATGTTACGATCATTCAATTCATCACACAAACTGTTATTAGCTATTTAAGAGTGAAATAACAATTTAATCTATTTGTTTTGATTGATCCCTGTGTGAAAACTGTAAGGTGTGTCGGATATTAATCAATTAGAGCTTGTTAACATTGAGTTTTCTAAATGAGTGTCAACTGCTCTGCCCTTGCTATGACCTATGATAGCCCCATACTAGTGTTTGTGTTCTAGGAACAATTACTATTATGAGGTACCTAGTAATAGAAAATAAGTGAAAACACTCGCTTTAGTGACATTCTAGATGATATCAACGTGCAAAAATATGAAATGAAGGCAGTTCATTTGTGTTAATGGTTCGCCCACTCACACTACACATGAACTATTTCAGCGGGCGTTTGTCCTCTAGCTATCGACAGTGCCAAATAGGGCACGTGGACATAACAGTTATAAGAAGCAACTAGCTATCGTAAGTACCAGCTTATCAGAACGATCGGGAGGCAGAAATGCCACATTGTTTGCGACCACCTGCGGCGCGCTGCTATCCTGACGTCAACAACTCAACTCGCCGACAATTATATAGAGACAAGAAAGATTAGCAAATGTAATTTGAACGAGTGTTGTAACTGTAGGTACTAGAAACTAGCACGATGATCTATCTCCTTCATTATTTCCATTCCCTCCTCCGGCTCCACACAGAATGCGGAACAAGAGCGACCTTGACATTTGAGAAATATAAATACATAATAAATAATTCATTTAATATAACTTTTTTCCTGATACTTACTCAATTTTTTGGACACCTTTGCTGTTTCAAGACATTTTTGGCATTTCATTACAAATCTGTTTCATCGGTTAGTTTTTCCTCAATCAATTACGTAAGTTGAACTGAACTGAACTTATGAACTGAACTTATGTATTCAAAGTTTGTAAACAAACCCAGAAATTTACAATGGAATACACGAGAATCGAGTAAACTAGTCTGCATAGGTACGGTCACCAAAAATGATAAGTAACCAGGGCCGTTGGATATAGTTGAAGTTTAGTAAGAAACCGATGGATATTTTTGAATAAAATTTAACTTAATTAATAGAAAACAAACAGTTAATTTATCAAATCAAATTTCATTCGAAAACATGCATCGGTTTCTTACTAAACTTCAACGATATCCGGCGACCCTGGTTACTTATCTCTTTTGGTGACTGTACGAGTACGTAGATATCTTACAAATGTTGACGTCACAATCTGCTTTTTCCCAATTATGGGGTCTGCTTCCAGTCTAACCGGTTACAGCTGTATACCAGTATTTTACTTGGAGTGACTGCCTGTCTGAGTTCCACAACACAGGTACTGGGTAATACCGTCATGTTCATGAGCGAGCGCCGCCGCGCCGTCGCGCGTCGTGTCGTGCGTCGCGTCAGTTGGGATAGGTCATCTCATAACTGCCACGGCTTATTTTTTAATCTTATATTTTGAATTGTTTCTTAATATATTTTTTTATATTGTTCTCACTTAAAGAAACAACAAGAATAATGTACCCAGGATTTTGTAATATCTTGATTTAAAAAGAGTGTCCTCAGAGGGTCTTGCCCGTTCTTCTCCATATAGATCTATTTTTAACCGACTTCAAAAAAAGGCGGAGGTTCTCAATTAGACTGTATGCTTTTTTTTTTATGTGTTAGCTCAGAACTTTTTTCTGGGTGAACTGATTTGTATGATTCCTTTTTTGTTTGAAAGGAGATATCCCAAGGGTGGTCCCATGATAAGGAAACCAGGATCTGATGATGGCATACCAGAGAAATCGAGGGGAACCTCCGAAAATCGTATTGGCGACTAGTGCGTTTGTTAATTTTTTCATTAAGTATTTTAAAGCACTACAATTTAATGAAGGTCTGGAGTCGATCTGATGATGGAGCCGAACGACAGTTAAGGGAACTCCTCAACGGTTTACAGTAGCTACCTTGTGTTTGGACTTCATTCATTAATATTGATGAGAACTTTGCACCCATATGGGTTATAAGTGCCATTACAGGTCTGATGGTAGAGACCATAGACAGTCGAGGGAATTCTTCAACAATTTACAGCAGTTACCTTTTGTTGGGCTTACTTCATACGGTTAGATATGCCAAAATATTCAGTTCGTACAAAAATAATACCTAATTAAGATTGAAGTTTTACATAGGACAACCACTACCTACTAGTCATGCTGATGCGTCAATTTGATACTCGTACTGCATTTAAATTGCGTAATCGCGTCATCTCTAGCAATACTCTTTCGTTGGTTGCTAAGCAATTTATGCTTGTCACAATGCATATGGTGAAATTGAGCTAATTGTCAAAGACAAAGACAAAAAAAAAACACCAAAGACACCGACTTCCAAAATTAAAGTAAGTTTTCCCTTTGTAGTGTTATTTTTGGAAGTCGGTTGTTTTTTTTTGGAATGGGCAACTAGTTTTAGCTTTCTGACTAACTGACCGACTCTTTGACAACCCAAAAGTGCCTGTAAATGGTTTAATTGAAATAAATGCTTTGAGTTTGAGTTTGAATACAATACCTCTTGGGAAGACTGGCTGTTATAACTTTGGGCTTCTGAGTAGCCGTAACGACTGCAAAAGATCTACAAATGACAGCCGGGACCAACGGCTTAACGTGCTTTCCGAGGCACGGTGGGGTCTCGATACGTCACCCATCCACGAAACCTTTGATCGACCCGTGCGGCTTTATTATTTAGCCACGAGCCCCTTATATTTAGTAAATTTTTATTTTTTGGACTCCTGCAAAAGATACAAAGACACATGCAATTATTATTATGCGTATTCTCTAGCAATAATTTATGTTAATTATTACGAGCTTTATTAACTTGAATGTGAAACGACTACCTAAAACCCGCCATAATAGGTAGGTACTTAGGTAATACGACCCACATGCTCCTTGCCAACAACCACCTAAAACGTTCTTAAATAAAGTATTTAAATTCAAACAAACGCCATTTTTCTTCAAAATAATCGTGTTCTGAAAGTGTTGCAATAACTCAGGCAGCTAATATCAACATACGCTGGTATCACTAAGCCCATCTCAAACGCATTGCTGTCTGTGCGTCACGTGATCACGTCATACGTCAGGGTGTCTGGCTGTCCGAACTGAACAGATTGGAATCATTTCGCGATCTAATGCATGGCTGTATGGTAGCTTTTAGTAGCTAAACTTGTTACAATGTACGCTTTTCTAATAGTTGCAAATAGTTGTAAAGTAAGCATATTTATTTTCTTGCTGAACTACAATACGTAATTAATAAAAGATTACGTATGATACCGATGGCTAGTATTTTTTTTATTTTAAATGTTGTTATATTCTAATATTTAAAATATAATTTATAATTATGTATATAATGAAATAAAGGAGAAAATAAATAAATTGGTGTTATGTTCTTGGTTTTTACATACGACATGTTTTCGTAGTCCGTTCGTGGTTTTAAAACATCATTAAAAGTTTCCTTCTCAGTAATCGTAGGTACTTTAAACTTTAAAGCTTCACTATACGTCCGATGCACAGTATCTTTATAATACATACGTATGTCTATAAAAAATAGAATGCTCTATGAGAGATAGCACTTTCCTCAGACATAATAATAAAAAGTTATTTTTAAATCTTTCTGGAAGAGATTTATGTGGTTTCGAGTTAAAATCAATATTTTTAGGTCACAGACTTGATACTGGAATGTTGGGAGGAAAACAAACAAAGAAATACATAACAGGCGAAGATTTCCGTACAGCTGTTGATCTTTTCTTTTTTGGATTATGCAATGGAACCGTCACAAGCTGAGAAATTATAATTTAAATGAGTGTCGGTTTACTAATCTTTTAGACAGAGTATGTACCTATAGAGTAGTTAGTATACGGTAAATATCAAATATAGCCATGATCTACTGATGTCCTGTATCTAAGTGATTATGAGTAATCTCAGTTCCCACTAAAGGCGACCCATCTTGACATAAGTAGGAGAGTCAAGAGTACGAGAAGCAGCTGCCTCCTCACATCACACCGCGACACCAATCGTCATCAAGAGTATGAGAAGCAGCTGCCTCCTCACATCACACCGCGACACCAATCGTCATCAAGAGTATGAGAAGCAGCTGCCTCCTCACATCACACCGCGACACCAATCGTCATCAAGAGTATGAGAAGCAGCGGCCTCCTCACATCACACCGCGACACCAATCGTCATCAAGAGTATGAGAAGCAGCTGCCTCCTCACATCACACCGCGACACCAATCGTCATCAAGAGTATGAGAAGCAGCTGCCTCCTCACATCACACCGCGACACCAATCGTCATCAAGAGTATGAGAAGCAGCTGCCTCCTCACATCACACCGCGACACCAATCGTCATCAAGAGTATGAGAAGCAGCTGCCTCCTCACATCACACCGCGACACCAATCGTCATCAAGAGTATGAGAAGCAGCTGCCTCCTCACATCACACCGCGACACCAATCGTCATCAAGAGTATGAGAAGCAGCTGCCTCCTCACATCACACCGCGACACCAATCGTCATCAAGAGTATGAGAAGCAGCGGCCTCCTCACATCACACCGCGACACCAATCGTCATCAAGAGTATGAGAAGCAGCTGCCTCCTCACATCACACCGCGACACCAATCGTCATCAAGAGTATGAGAAGCAGCGGCCTCCTCACATCACACCGCGACACCAATCGTCATCAAGAGTATGAGAAGCAGCGGCCTCCTCACATCACACCGCGACACCAATCGTCATCAAGAGTATGAGAAGCAGCTGCCTCCTCACATCACACCGCGACACCAATCGTCATCAAGGATTTGTGCTTTTTCTCGCAGATATTAATCGGCTTTATCTTGCTAGACATAACATTTAACAAGTAAAAAACGTACATAATCTAGAAAATCCAGCAAATGCCTAAAAACGTAGACAGATTGATTTACTATATTTTTAGTTTGACTACTTAATCGATGGAAAATTTGGAGATGAGTGGTAGCTCAGTGGAGAGCAGTGGTAGCTCAGTGGAGAGCAGTGGTGGCTCAGTGGTAATGACCGCAACTTACGAGTACTAAGTAGATCGTGGGTTCGAACCCAGACAGGCGCATTACTTTGTGTAAATTATTTCATCACCACTGCTCTCAAACGGTGAAGGAAAACATCGTGAGGAAACCGGCATGTTCTAGAACCAAAAATTCGAAGACATGTGACATCTACCAACCCGCACTGGGACCAACCTGCACTGGGCCCGCGTGTTGGATTTCAGCCCACTCTCTCTTACCGAGAGGAGGCTTGAGTCCCAGCACTGTGAACATTATAGGCTGATCATGGTATTAACGTATACATTTGTTGTAGATAATGGGTCGGAAGAAAGGATCGCATTACCAGCAGGCTTAGCACAAGCACCGTTTTATCGACGGAAGAGTAGACAATAATGACGATCCGTGCGACGGCAGCAAAGTAGAAAGAGTCAACTGCACGTTTTACGAAATTCAGTAGTTTATTCACGATTTTCTTTTATTTTGCTTATATCTCGAAAATGGTGTGTCCTATCGCAAAAATGACTAAAATTTGGACCCCCTTTATAGGACCCCTAACCCTAAACCCCTAAAACTCAACATGTAGGTAATAATTTTTCACATTTTCCATACAAAAAGTGAAAAATTCAAATTTTCCATTCAATTTTTATACTTTGTGGCCGTCGAGTATGAATAGACCTATGCAATTGTCGTTTTATTAAACTGCCGATGCCGCTTCGAACTGTAAATTTATTTTTATAGCTACTACAGTTTGACTTGGAATTCCAAATTTATTCGTTCGCGGAAAACGGCAGTTTCATAGGTAAAACCTAATATTAAAATTTTATTGTTTTGTATTTTCCAAAACTTTATTTTTTATCCGAATCCAATTGATATCCTCCCATTTTTTTAAATTTTTATAATACAGGTTTCAAATACGTACCCAGTCCCAATAAGATTTTTCAATTTGTTTATACTTTTTAAGTTTATCTTAGCCATCATTGACATCGGTAAAGGTAAACATACCTAATTACCTACCCATGTGATAAATAAGATAAAACCTTTTGAATAAATGGTTTTAATCAGCAAAATACAAGGAAAAAGATTACAGTCGTATTTGACAGAATTAAATTATGAAATTCTTTTTTTAAACCAAGAAACTTTAATGAGTTTCTATATCATCACACCATGCAACCATGCATGCATGGTTACCTAAACATGCATATTACTCGTATTATGTAAAATGCTTACCTCAATGTTATTGAATGTCTAAATGTACCTAAATACATTTAACACCAAATTGTAAACGTATAAATATAACGTATAAATAATATAATATTTTGCATGCCGTAAGGTAAAATGTATCGGGACACTTAATAATTATTCCAACTTATATGTATATCTACATTATCAGCAAATAAATGATTTATTTATTTCTTTCTTTCTTTCGACAGCTATAATGTCCACGTTACAGTAATTAGGTCTTCGATTATTGCAAAATACACTATTTTCTTTATATTGAACGTTTACATCGCCTTTTTTTTTTATGTGACGTTAAGCTTCCCCATTGTGTTACTCGGAGCTACTGACAAAATGACGATGAGCAGCGCGCGTGATAAAGCAATACTATTGTTCCTTTTTATGTACGCGTGCCATCCAACCTATAAAACTATTGTGTTGTTTCTCTGATGGTCCTTGTTAGCCGCTGGCCCTTATTTACCGCAGGTACCTTACGCCGCGCGCATGCGGCGGGCCTTCCACCAAATAATTACACAGCGTGTGTCACTTCCGACCTATACCGAGAACGTGCCCGCTCCTACTAACGAACGCCACAGGAACTGAACAATACAATATTTTGGTCGGAATGACTTTACTGAACCGTACAGATGCACTGAATGACCACACCGAAGAGTTAGGCAGAAGTGATAGATAGTACACGGTCCAGATTTCATCAGTTATCTTTAATTGCCATGTCATAAGGGGCAACCGGCTGCTACTGCGAAATTATTTATAAGTAGAGAAACCCATTGTTGGGTTTCTCTACCTATAAATAATTTAGAAGTCGTCACCCAGGGTCGGACAAAGAGTTATTGGGTTTCTCTACCTATAAATAATTTCGCAGACGACTGCGGATCCCAAGTTAAGTTCAGCAATCGTGCTTACAACTACTCCATAGATCAACGTGGCAGTGACATGAATGAGTTCATCTTGAGAAGCATAGACCGAGCAGTGATGTGGCGCTTACTCTTATTTGCTTTTGGTACTTATACGTTGATCCAGCGATGTAACCTAGTGGTTCTTAGAGCAGCTCAAAACTCAAACTCAAAGCATTTATTTCAAATAAACCAATTACAGGCACTGTTGAATTGTCAAGGGGTCGGTCAGTCAGAAAGATGAAGCTAGTTACCCATTCCAAAACGTAGTAGGTACCTATGGAGAAGAACGGGCAAGAAACTCCATGGACACTATTTTAAATCAAAATGTGGTTACAAAATATAGATTAGATCGTTCATGTTGAAATTATGCATGTGAGAACGGTGCAGAACGTTAAAAGCGTCCGTAATAAAAAGACAAGAGCAATTCAAATATTAAATTAAATTAAAATAAGCCGTGGCAGCTAAGAAATGACCAGTCCCCACTGACGGCGCCCGTTCACGAACATGACGCATGGATCAGCACCATTCAGGTCAACCATTTTGAAGGGAACTTAATGATCCAACACACACGCCACCACCAGCGAGACATTAGAGTGAGCATGACATACTCTCAGCCGCCAGGGCACATTTAAGTCAATGAAAGAAAAACCTATTAAATGGTAGCTTTATAGAAGGTACATAGTACTCACACATGTGCTATGCAATTATACAATACTAAAACATTGAATTTATACAATGCAAAGATAGTTTTTAAAATCTTCAGCAACTCCAACAGTAGTTTCAAATGCTAATCAATTAGTTTATGCGGCCTTGTGGAGCAGGACCAGTGTTGAGCCAAGCATTTTTATCAGCGATGTAATCCCCCAACTTATAATATGCTTGGCTGCATAGTGTGCGTTTTATACAAGATTTGAATTTAGTTTCATTCAGTTGAAGAATATGGGGAGGTATTTTTTGTAACATTTTAAACAGTACCCCATGAAAGATGAGTATACTTTAGCCAGCCTGAAACCTGGTTGAACTAATTGATCCCTATTTCTAGTTATATAATTGTGTCTTTCAACTCTTTTACTAAAAAGATGTAGATTTTTCCTTACGTACATGATGTTTTCATAGTTAAATTGACAAGGTACAGCGGCGTACAAGGACAGGACAGTGGCAACCTTCTTATTGTTAAGATAGAAAATGCGTTCCTAGTAAGGTTCTAGTAGGATCGCACCGTCTTTTTGCACGTAGGTAATCTAGGTTCCAAAATGCTGCCTTGGGGTACACCATAGGAAAAACTTCTGGGAAGGCATTTAAAAGGGTAATAGAAGTACTGTCGATGAAACATCTGTATCAAACATAAAACTAAATAATAATGCAATTTTGAATCAAGTCTCATCTGAAAACAACAAAAACTTTTTGACAAAAAAAAACAACCGACTTCCAAAAAATACACTACAAAGTGAAAAATAACTTTAATTTCGGAAGTCGGTGTCTTTGGATCTTTATTTTAGTTTTTTGCCACCGACTTCCGAAATTAAAGTTATTTTTCACTTGGTAGTGTATTTTTTGGAAGTCGGTTGTTTTTTTTTGTCAAAAAGTTTTTATTTTTCACTTTTTAGTGGGTTAGATAATAATTTATCGAAGTTACAATAGCCTAATGTCAACTGCTCATCACCTTTTACAAAATATTTCGTTTCCCGATACAAGGAATTGAGGAGTTTATTGTTGAGTATATCTCTTGGTAAAAACCAGAAGAACTGGAGCTGATGGTGAAGCCACCATCAGCTCCATTTCACCATAATATGCATTGTGACAAGCATAAATTGCTTAGCAACCAACGAAAGAGCATTGCTAGAGATGACGCGATTACGCAACTTAAATTCAGTCTCAAATTGACGCATCAGCATGACTAGTAGGTAGTGGTTGCCCTATGAAAAACTTCAATCTTAATTGGGTATTATTTTTGTACGACCTGAATATTTTGGAATATTGAACCGTATGAAGTAAGCCCAACAAAAGGTAACTGCTGTAAATCGTTGAGGAATTCCCTCGACTGTCTATGGTCTCCATCATCAGACCTGTAATGGCACTTATAACCCATATGGGTGCAAAGTTCTCATCAATATAAATGAATTAAGTCCAAACACAAGGTAGCTACTGTAAACCGTTGAGGAATTTCCTTAACTGTCTTTCATCTTCATCATCAGACCCCTAATGACAGTCATAACACATCTGGGTATAATATTCTCATCAATAAAAATTAATCAAGCCCAAACACAAGGTAACTGCTGTAAATCGTTAAGGAATTCCTTCAACTGTCTATGGTCTCCATCATCAGACCTGTAATGGCACTTATAACCCTTACGAGTGCAAAGTTCTCATCAATATAAATGAATTAAAACGAATCACAAGGTAGCTACTGTAAACCGTTGAGGAGTTCCCTTAACTGTCCTTCGTCTTCATCATCAGACCCCTAATGACTATCACAACCCTTCAGGTGTAAAGTTCTCATAAATACAAATTAATCAAGCCCAAACACAAGGTACCTGCTGTAAATCATTGAGGAATTCCCTCGACTGTCTTTCGGCTCCATCATCAGATCGATTCCAGACCTTCATTAAATTGTAGTTCTTTAAAATACGTAATGAAAAAATTAACAAACGCACTAGGCGCTCCTACGATTTTCGAAGGTTCCCCTCGATTTCTCCAGGATTCCATCATCAGATCCTGGTTTCCTTACCATGGGACCACCCTTGAGGTATGTCCTTTCTAACAAAAAAAGAATCATCCAAATCGGTTCACCCAGGAAAGAGTTCTGAGCTAACACACAAAAAAAAAAAAAAAAAAAGGGAAAGGCGAATTGAGAACCTCCTCCTTTTTTTGAAGTCGGTTAAAAATGACTCAGCTCGGAGTGGCGTTTTATGACGCCGCTGAACATTAGCATAGCTCACCCTAACCTGGTTACATTCTACTGAATATATTGGCAGCTCGCATCTCAACGAATCACACGCACGCAATGCTGATATCTTATTTGCTAAGTAATCATTGAGTGAGGAGGAAGCAAGAAAATATTATGAAGTGTAGTCGATACAAATGGTAATTAAAATCAATAGAAAATGGTTTATAGATAAAATAGCAATTTTGAAGAGATATTTGTGCATCTAACGAAGATATGTACAAAACATTAGATATCTATATGATATGCAAAATAGACTTTTGAAGTTTAATTGAATCCACTGTTATTAATAATTAGATTATGCTTTTCTTTTGAAACTCATTAAAGATACATAACTCACAAACTGCTGCCCAACACAACCACGTCATAATTATAGACGAGTAGGTACCTACCTACATAGTATTTTTTTAAAGGATAGAAAGTGAAAAATGCGTCACAAATTCACAATCTATTACAGTATTATGTTTGTTAGCATAGAAAATGTTATAACTTAAAAACACTTTTTATTATAAGTATAACGTAAATAAGAATATTGTGCAACTTCAAAATAAGTCGACGTCAAAGCGTCTATCATTGTCATTAGAATTGCTAATTCTGAGATAGGTGAGGTCGGCATCGGTCGGTTTGTCTTGTTTCGAAAACGTTTCATAATTTGTATAAGCAACCGAAGTTCTTTCAGGTGCGGTCGCAGCCCAAGTTATTGGCGGAGTCAGCTGCCATGAAATATTTGTAGGAAAATATTTAACTGATCCTCTAAACATTATTGACCTTCTAATGATGCACATTTTTTAAAATAAATTAACCTTATTTTAACATTCTGATCTTTTCTCACAGTTGGTCGTAGAACCTAGCTAGGATACCCCGACCAAACCGGTTAGGTCAGATTAAAACTGTGACTAACCGCGCGCGAGGCGAGCGAGCGAAGCTACCGGTACCGCAGTAGCATCCGGTAAGCGCTACATCCAAGATAGTCGCATGTTGCATAGTTGCATACTCGACTATTCACTGCGAGACAGCTTTTTGTTCTTGGCACTATTCTGCGCACATCCCTCTGTGATCTCAACCCGAATGCTCATAAAAAGCATAGATACTTTGAAGTATGCTCGACTCGCGGATGTAGAACGGCCCTTGCACAGCGTCACTATGATATTCTGTCTGACCATTTATACAACAAAATAAACAAATTATGCACCACTGCTCCCATGTGCCGAAATGGTTGTAAGACCAAGGTCACAAAGTGGCTATTGAAACTGAGTTACGATAGGACTGAAACTTAAAAAAAGTAATATAAGTAGTTAAAATGCTGAGGGATAAGCAGATTATTATTAATATTATAGGACCGGTAGGATGCAATACACAAACAACAGTTTAGTTTTCTTATTGTTAGTTTATTTTGTATATTTAATTGATTTTGCCCTGACTACAGTTACGTTTGCCATCAGTTTGTAAACATCCAAGTTGTAATCTGTGGAAAGGGTAGTGCGTACTGTGGGTCGTTTATGTGTTGGAAGTTATATGGAGGTTAGGAGTTGAGGAGGATAGTTATAAGGAGTTGTATTGCTGATTCTAATGGTTATAACGTGATACGGTCGCCAATCATATTTTAATCAACATACAACCTGACACTGGTGCCGATTCTCTTGTCACAAAATTCTCTAAACTAGACTAAAAATCACTAAAATTTAGTTTATTCCTGTCAAACGACGATTTCTCATTCTGAAATTGACTAAAGTGACGCAACTTAACTATATTTTAGTTTGACAGCACTAAGATGGGACTAAATTATTAGTTTAGTGAAAATGGCAATTTTGCTTTTCTGAATTTGACGTTTTTCACCAAAAATTTTGGTTGTCTAACTAAATCTGGCTATTTTTAATCGCAATTAAAAAGGTGTGGAATAAAATTAGTTATCATGAACTAAAATTCACGACAAGACTCGACTTCAGGTGCAAAGCAGTACTGTATGCTTTTTAAATTTTATTTTACTTATATCTCGAAAATGGTGTGTCCCACAGAGTACATTTTATACAGGGAGATAGAGACGTCACTCGAACATTTCAAGGCGCTGGCGCCCTCTAGCAACAACTAAAAACAACACTCCATGAAGCAATATATAGGTACGTATAGCTACTAGCTATACGTATAGATATAATGCTTCATAAAGCTATAACAGTTTCAAATCTGCAGTATGCCCTGTGTCCTATTTCCTTTCATTTTAGTTAAGTAGTAGTTTTTAACCAAAAATAAAACACTAAATCCAATGTCAAATACCTACTTTATTTCTTTTTCAATATTTTTTTACAATATTTGAAGGCCAACTCTTGAATTTTTGCAGATCAGCACACAACATTTGCTCGCGTTCATATTTTTATACAACACAATATCGGTGCGTTTCACAAACAAGTACACAGTCCAGATTTTCGTGCAGGGGTCGTTCCGATAAAGCGAAGTTGTCGGTTCCCGGTATCCCATACCTTTGCAGGTCAATGAATAGAAGTAGAATCCTAAATGTCCATACAAGCAAAATCGTCAAGAATAATCCAGAAATTAATCGAACCGCATCCATAAATTCTATTCGGAATAAAACAAATTACAACATATTTTGACAATTACGCAAGTTGCGTTCCTTTTTTAACCGACTTCACAAAAAGGAGGAGGTTCTCAATTCGTCTGTATGTTTTTTTTTTTTTTTTATGTGTGTTAGCTCATAACTTTTTTCTGGGTGAACCGATTTGGATGATTCTTTTTTTATTTGATAGCTGGTGCTTCACATGTGGTCCCATTTAAATTTGATCAAGGTCTGACCAGCAGTTTTTGAGTTATCCTTAATACTGCATATTTTTTCCACTTAGTTTATATTGATGATGTGTTGATAATTTCCTGTCACTGTTATTTACATACCAATTAGTGGAATACGAATTTGTGTGGGTTAGGTACCGCAACTGAAAAGTGAAAAAACTTTTTTACAAAAAAACAACCGACTTCCAAAAAAAACACTAAAAGACGTGAAAAATAACTTTAATTTCGGAAGTCGGTGCCTTTGGTTTTGTATTTTCGTGTTTGGCCACCGACTTCCGAAATTAAAGTTATTTTTCACGTCTTTTAGTGTTTTTTTTGGAAGTCGGTTGTTTTTTTGTAAAAAAGTTTTTATTTTTCACTTTTTAGTTGCGGTACCTACCATACACAAATTCGTATAACACTACTTGGTGTGTAAATAACAGTGACAGGAAATTATTAACACATCATCCATATAAACTAAGTGGAAAAAATCTGCAGTATTAAGGATAACTCAAAAACTACTGGTCAGACCTTGATCAAATTTAAATGGGACCACATGTGAAGCACCACCTATCAAATATAAAAAGAATCATCCAAATCGGTTCACCCAGAAAAAAGTTATGAGCTAACACACATAAAAAAAAAAAATAAAAAAAAAAAAATAAAAAAAAAAAACATACAGACGAATTGAGAACCTCCTCCTTTTTGTGAAGTCGGTTAAAAATAAAAACTTTTTTACAAAAAAACAACCGACTTCCAAAAAAAACACTAAAAGACGTGAAAAATAACTTATATTTCGGAAGTCGGTGGCCAAAAACGAAAATACAAAACCAAAGGCACCGACTTCCGAAATAAAAGTTATTTTTCACGTCTTTTAGTGTTTTTTTTGGAAGTCGGTTGTTTTTTTGTAAAAAAGTTTTTACATAATAATATGTGCATTTGACCTTGGGCTTGTAAATACCAGTCTGATTTTGTATTTACTTGAACCTGTCCTGTTTTCTTATCACAACGCCATTTTTCCATCTTGAATAGCAGCTTCGATTCCAATTTTGAATGATGCTATTGGACTTTAATGTCTATCACCATGTCTTCTGTGATGCCGTCTGGCGTTGCACCAAGAAATGAGTAGGTTTCATCGATAAAGAGCCCACATCCTTGTATTTCTTGATTTATTAGTCTTGGTAATTGGTCTAATGCGACTTTCTCATTTTTCTTTCCATGGTTTATGGAGGCCACATGGTCAATATTTTGCCTGTACAGCATATGTTTTACTACACCGACACAACTATTTGTTTTAATTCTCGTAACTATCTTGCCGAAATTTGAAGCAGTCAACAGATTTCGCCGTAGTTCCAGCCATTCCCCACTCTCACTTTGCAATATCGTCCTTTGTTCTATTTCTTTGCAGTCTTCCTCCATTTTTTTGAAATTTCTTAAGAAGGTTGACTTCGCAAGCTCATAAGTTTCAGCATCCATAGCAGGCTTGTTAGTCAAGTCCGGTTATATTCTCTTTTATTCTCCACTGCTTCTTCGTACTTCTTGATTTTTGGAACGCGCGGAACGTTTGGTTGCGTTACCACAGCCCGCCGTTATCATCCACGAAACTGCCATTTTATTTAAATTCCTTGATGTATTATTTACAATGAAATATTTCTTAAATAGTAAGCAAGCAAATGAAAATACCTATGTTAGGCCAGACTATTTTTCTGACACTAATCTTATAGTATGCAAACCGCTCTCCAACAATGATTGGTGTTGTAATATTGCAAGCAGTCTATTAAAAACTTTTTTACAAAAAAACAACCGACTTCCAAAAAAAACACTAAAAGACGTGAAAAATAACTTTAATTTCGGAAATCGGTGCCTTTAGTTTTATATTTTCGTTTTTGGCCACCGACTTCCAAAATTAAAGTTATTTTTCACGTCTTTTAGTGTTTTTTTTGGAAGTCGGTTGTTTTTTTGTAAAAAAGTTTTTTTCATTTAAACTTAAAACAGTTTCAAAAATGTATGTTGCTTTATTAGATGATTTTATCCATTTAAACAAACGTTGTATGTTAGCACAATAAATTTAAAAGGTGTTTCAACTCCTTAAATATATGTAGGATCAGGATTGCCGAGAGGCATGTCGTCAGGATTTGGAGTTCCCATTTTATTGGGATAAACAAGGACTGTATAAATAATTACAGAGATTTTATTATAGTAGGTAATAGTTACACAATAAAATAACAAAATACAAAAGGTAATTATAACAAGATGAAGTAATAACAAAAACAATTAGTTATTAGAACAGAATTTATAAGGTCTCAATTCGTATAGTGGCCAAGCTACCCAAAAACAAAGTGTATCAGCGAGCCAATACAACTATGTGAATATACAGCAGCGCTGTACCAGGTAAACCAACAGTTTTGTCGGAAGCAGGGGCTCTTTATTGAGTCAAATCCGAAGATCGACTGACCCGCACACCTTTTTTTTTTTTTTCCTAATGGGCAGCTCGTAGTTTTGACCACTAAGGTCTTGGCTACTTAACCGGGCAAGCCTGTGGGTGCCTTAAGCTACTAACTTAAAGCCTCCAGCCAGGGGCGAAAATTCTTAAATACTAGGTGACCGCACGCTAAGGGCACCCCCTGTGGGGTACGAACCTCGGCTTAGGGCGTCACTGAGGGGAGGGCAGCAAGGTGGGACAGGCTGGATCGAACTTATATTATTATTATCTGGGTAATTTGAAGCTACAGGCTCAGCTACGGCGCGGGCTGGCGCGTCGTCGAGCAAGGGTCGGGGGGGGGGGGGGGGGGGGGGACAATTACGTCGGGGGCGTCGCGTAGGACCTCGGCGGCGAGGTCGGAACGATGGCGATCTGTTTTTGTGTACTGTACTGGTGGCCGTACTACTCTCTTGGAGGAGGGTTATGGGGTCATCGGGGTCGGACAGGGCATGCCTTGGACGGCGGGTATGACTAATGCGGGAGGGGGTATATCTGGCAGCCTCGACAACCAGAGGGTTGCGATGCGAGGCCGCGGAGTCGAAGAAACGCTTGGAAATGCGCTTCATGAACTGGCGGATAGTGGGGATTTTAAGATCGAGATGGAGGATCTCGTTCCGAACGAACCAAGGGGAGCCGGTCGCCCTACGGAGGAACCGGTTTTGGAGGGTCTGCATCCTATGGATGTGGTGGGGTTTCGAGTGTGCGAAAACCACGCTCGCGTAGGTCATGATTGGCCGAATGCACGCTGTGTAAATGCGCAATTTGCACTTGAGTGACAATTTGCTGCGTGCATTCAATAGGGAACCCGCACACCGAGGGCACGCTCTTTTATAAGACTATGCCCCCACCTTGCAATCCCTCCACAACAACTCTGTCCGATGACGCACGGAAGTACGTCACGTGCTTACTTGATACAAAACATTAAAATGTGCTAAATCTAATAAGACTTTCATTATAGTAATCAAATAATGCTAGAATAATTGTTGTAAATAAACAATAGTGCATTCACAAAGTAAATCACTTTAAAATTAAAGTAATATGTCATCAATTGTTTTGAACAAAACCATCGATTACAATTATCGAAATAAGTTGCCAAAAAACAATTAATGCGTACACCGAGTACTTAATAAATTATGTTCAGATTTATTAGACAATAATTGATAGTAAAAATCACTTAAATAATAAGAAAAATTTGGAAAATCCAAAAGTGCACGACTCATAATGCTCATTTAATTATGAAATATAAAAAAAAAAAAAAAAACTTAAGTCGTTCTAAATTAATTGCCGAAAAAACAGCTGTAGTAGGAATAAGGTACTGCACAAGCGCCCCTGGTGGAATAAATGTACATAATATCTATAGATATATCACCATCCATATGTTAATTTTCTATGGATATATATAGATATACAGTCTTGTAGTTTTCGTTTTTTATTAATTGCAATTAAACGACACTGAATTAATTAATCATTCGCATTCAGTGGACCTACAATCGTGGATTATTTTTTATTTTTTTTAATTTAACTCAAATAATGGATTTTTTCACAAGTTACAGTGTTTCCGGGTTTCACACATGATGGACAGGATTTTTTTTTGACCTATTTTGGTGTTTTTTCCAATTCTATTGCAGTAAATCAATTTTTAAAAAGTATGAAATTTAATCTCCATTAAATTATCTCGACAATAGTATGCAAAATATCTTGATTCCGTGAACTAACAAGGCTATAATAATAAAAATAGCCGCCAAAATGAGGCGAAAAAAATTTTTCGATCGTAAAGCACTCTCTGATGCTTCGCATCATGAGTCGTGCAAAAACAGGATATAACAAACTCTGTTGACTACCCACAATTGTAATTGATAACCAACTCCGACATATATACATTTGTAAAAAAAAAAAAAAATTATAAGAAAATCTGAATAAAATGGAACATATTGTGTTTAAACCTATTTAAACATAGTATCTCTATGTAGTCTGTGGTTTAGACGAAACCCATGAACATTTTGAGAACAGCGCCATCTACCAATAAGAAAATTCATCTTTGGTATTAATCTACTAGTAAATAAAAAATCTATAGAACTGAGTAGTGTATCTCCAAAAGCAGAAGCCTACTTAAACTGGTCGGATATGATTCCTATACTTTTGTTCTAAGGACGCATCACATTTTTGAAACACTGAAGTTTAGGCATTTGAGTCGCAACACAACAACATTACGCGCACGCACACATTGAAACCGCTGCCCGCTCGATTTTATAGGTAACTTATCTAATCTTGGTACTTGAAGGTATTATTTTTAATTTTACTGGTATTCATTGAGTAAAGTTAGTTGTAAGTTTACAATCAAATTTTGGTAACTGTGACTAAGTACTATCTGTGTGATAGTCATGGTTTTAATATTTTTGAAATTCAACAAACAATAATATAATTAATAATTTTACTAACATAGAAGTATTATTTACTAACAATGTATGGAATGTTTATTTTGAAATAAAATTATTCATAAATAATAATAATTACGTAGGTAGGTACTCAAAAATTTCAAGCGCTGGCCATATGGATTAAATACCATATTCTTACGGAAACTAACGACCTTAACATTTTACTATTACATGGATCACCTACGATTATCGCCCAGGCTACTTTTAGTTAGAAAAGATGTAAGTACTTGTAAATATTATTTTTGCTGACTATTTTTGGAGCATTACATAATCAAATACTAGCGTGGGAGTTTATCCTAGATTTTCGTTGTGTTATTTAAAAAGAATCATTTCCATAAGAAAACAGTAAGTATTTTATTTACTGAGACTGGGGCGCGTGCTCAGTATTTTTCATAAAATTTAAAATAAAAGTAGGTAGTAAAAAACACACTATATTGTATAAAAGCAGGCTAACAATCGCAAAATGTACACAGTAGTATACCTTACTGTGAATATTTTTATAAAATAAAAAAAAATTGTGGATTATCCAACCATATCCAACGGAATATTGTTGAACCTTTTACGCATTATGTGTTTTCGTCAGTATGCTTGTGCGTATGTGTGAGCTATGATCTCTAAGATTCATAGACCTCGCGTATCGAGGGTCAACTAGTTCTGGTAGTAAACAGTTATTGGTACTGGCGTCTCCATCAGCAATCTCCGAAAAAGTATCAACTTCGTCCAACCACAGTATACAATACAGTACACACTTCTTCACGTAATATTTTTTTTGCCAGAAATTGATACAACTGTGCTTCCACGAGCGCGCCCGAGCGCGGAATGACGAACCACAAGAAGAAAATGTATGGAGAAATTTGAGGCCGTTTCTTATTTTTCTCATAACAGAACAAGTTATTTGTTTACCTACAAAATATTTAGCTACCGGTGTAGAGGACTATATAAGCAACAATTTCTTATTATTTTTATGTTTAACAATGCAGTGGATTTAGCTGTACTGGTTCCTAATCAGACCCCATCTTTTTAAATTTGTCGGTGTTAAGGTGATGGTTAAAACCCATTTTTATGAAAGTTTGTATGGGGCTATACAATTTTTATGGGTTCATTCTGGAGATGAATATATTATCTTTAAGTTGACTCCAAGATATCCTCGCAACAGTGATCCTAATTTATTAAAATGGTACCTGAATAGCACTGATATTTGTGGAAAAATGTGATAGCGTCCTTAAGCTACAGCAACGTGGTGTGTCCTATCGCAAAAATAATGAAAATTTCGACCCCCTTTATAAAGGCCTTAAACCACTAAAACTCTACATGAAGGTAATATTTTTTCCATATTTTCCATAAAAAAAGTGAAAAATTCGATATAAAACACATCGAGGCTGCCCCTATGAATGACTACGGCTCTAAAAAACAAAACACGTGGTAGGGCAAACAACTACCACGTGGAGTCGCTATTGCCAAATTAAATTTCAGTTACGTCAGAATTATTTTTAAATTTAGAGATATTTTTTGCAGAATAGCTTTAAAATCCTCATAGCCAAAAGTAAGAATTTTAGTGATAGTTTAGTTAGTTTAGTTCGGTGTACAAGAGAATCGGCACCAATGTCACCTATAATTCTACTTCGTAAGTTATTATTAAATGTACTGGTATAATTTTGTTGTTAAAATACTTCATAGACTTTGATTTCATAAATCTTAGTTAAGTACCTATGGTATATATTACGGTTTTCGTAATTGAATCTCATACAAAAATAAACCAACAATCCTGTGGATTGCTCGCCATGTTTTTATTTTCTGTCCGAATAGAAAAGCTTACATTTGTGATCATTTTCGCTGTTCGCATGCTGTCATAGTGCACTAGATGCGATCACGCGAAATAATATTACTCTATGTATTAGGTTGGGGAAAAAGTCTTTTCGCATTATAGTATGTATGAACTTGTAATAAAATCTCTTTGGCTATACTATTTGTATCTGGCTGGTTTTGGTATCATTGAAAGTTTAAATTTTAAAGAACATAATTCCAAATTCAAATTAGGAAAATGTGTGATTTTCATTTGTTTTTCGTACTGTCAAGATGAGTGAATCTAATGAAGAAATTCGATACATTTTAAAATTTTACTACAAAAAAGGTAAAAATGCAAAGCAAGCCGCGAAAAAAATTTGCGATGTTTATGGACCTAGGCCCGTATTAATAAACGTTCCTCAGCCCAAGAGGTCGCTCTTGATGACAACCTTGAGATCATGACCGTATTAATAAACATAATAATTTGTGTACTTAAGTTACGGCTTGGGTTTACGTTATCAGCCGAGTGATGGACTGATTAATAAACGGAACTCTACACTTAAGTATACAATAGGTGTGTGTACTCGAGATGCGTAAACCTGAGTGTAGGCAGTCCGTGACCTAAGGTCGTGATTAGTAGCGCGAAACATGGAGTTTAAAAATATTTTGGGTGAAATTAATTATTACGACGCAATAGAGTACCTACTATGACGATATTTTATGACCGGTTTTATGCTTTAGCATCATTTCAGGTAGATACCTATCTACCTATGTAAATATTTTAAATACATTTATCATAAGTATAATAAAAATTATTTAATTACTATTTATAGGTATAACACAAAGCCATTAAGTCCACAAATGTACTTCTGTAGTTGTATAAAATTTAATAAATAAATAAACTTCAAAAGCAGTAGGTACCATATAAATCCAATTAATCTAATTTTAAAACCCAATATATTTATGTGAAAATGTAATCTAATAAATTCATATTTCAGCTTGTTTATGGTGACCTAATACATTTATCACAACCTACATCACCAAAAATAAAAATTAAAAAAAAATAACAAAAAAAAACTTTTTTTAAATAAATTTTATTTTATTCATTGGGAAAGAAAAACACTTTTTTACAATGGCTTTCTTGGATAGAAAACAACTTTATAACGTCGCCACCCCCGGAGAATAAAATGGTAATAGCAAAATCACTACTTTTCAGGAAAAATAAAAAACTGATTTTCGACTATATCTTGCCAACTAATTTGTGTAGAGAAACGAGAAATAGGACAATGGTAGCTAATTTTTTATGCTTTATAATGCTTTTAAAGAAGTTTTACTAAGGTTATTTGAACTAAAGATATTTCGAATTTAAAAAGATACTAAAATTCTTGTACTGTTTTAGTTTATTAATATACACTTACAATTTTAATCGCGGCAATTACCAGAACCTATGAATATTGCAATATTACATTACAATAATATTCATTGAAAAATGGATGCCAGATTAATGGAAAACAAGATCATTTGCAATTTTATTCTAGTTAATTTTCAATTTGCATAATTAGGTAACAGAAACTTAAACTTTTATTCTAGGGTTTAAAATGAAACAACGTTATTCTAATAAACTATTATTTTAATTAATAAGTATAGAAAAAAACCATAAGAAAAAAATCAGTCTTCGTGAACTTCATCGGAATCCTCATGATTAAGTTCTTCAGAGCAATAGCAAATGTGAGGGAGTTATAAAAGGCATGGTAGTAGCTAGGGATTGCTTCTGCCCTACAGAGACTCATAAGGTCGCCGTGTAAAGCCTTACTTATTGAAAGGGGTTTGTTGTAAGCTGGTTTCAATAATTGTATCTCTGTAAGAGAGGTTGAAGCATTATGTTTACCCCGCTTGTTTCTTGGCGCAATTCTTGGAAGCGGTTCGACATTCAACCGAGAATAATCTGCATCATAATCATACTTGAAACGTAGAACTGTAGGCTGTGAATGCAAGACACTTACTTCCATTATTTTAGACCATGCTACTTTATGTCCCTCTTCATCTTTGGCCCAGTTCTTATTCTTGATTAATTCTTTTATGTCTTTAAACTCATTTTGTGTCATTTCCTTCACAGTGTACTTCTCACCATTAACTTTTGCATTCAAAATAATTGCGTAAATCTGTTCAGGTGTATAAACAACTTGATGTTTTAGCTCTCGTTCTATATTAGAGTGCATTGAGTCACCTTCGCTTTGACCATGCCCCGTTTCGAAAAATCGGTGTGTGATATTGATTTTCAGTTTCTGAGCGGCAAAAATATAGAATGCAAAAATAAATCTATTTTTATTTTGACCTCCGCAACCGTCAGAGTAAAATGAGATGTTTTTGATACCTCTTCCTGCTTCACCCATGAGAAATTGCCATAAACAGCTACCAATTTCTATTGCTCCTCTTTTTGCGATTGCGTAGTGCCAAACATAGCAGTAACCTTTCAGTCGAGTACTGTCAAATATTGTGAAGTTATACACAGGGTATTTCCTCTTATAGTGAAATATTCCCACTTGAGATTGAGGAATATTCAACACCTTCTCTAAATCAAAGATTGCAACAGTTGTATCTGAAAGGTCAGCTGATTGTTTTTCTTCGTTTTTTATTTGACGCACGCGTTCTTTATTCTTCTGGTGCTGGTTAAATTTCTCTCGCAGAGTTTCTTCTGTACGAGGATCAGCTTGTCGGTAAAGTGCACATTGACCACATTGGTCTTTTTTGGGGCGATGAAAGGAGTAATTAAATCTGGTGTTAAAAATAGTTTCGTACTGTCTTTTAGATGCCATGCGGCAAGAATAGTGCCCTTCAGTATACCAAGCCTCGTACAACCGGTACATTTTAGATATATTAAGTAATTCGGACAGATATTGTCTGGCCGATTTCTTCCGAGTATAATGACTCTCCACAGTAGGAAATAATTGAATGTGCTCTTTAATATTGTCTTCGGTTTCAAGTGACATTTTGCGAGGTCTATTATCATGACAACCTCTATTGTCACTCAAACCTTTATCAGATTTTACCTTTTCTAAGGCTGTATAAACTGTTTGATGTGATATAGATAGAGTATTAATGAAGAATGTTTTACATACTTGCACTTTTTCTGTGTCTAAATAAAAATAGTATTTAATAGTCTGAGTGCGGTTGTTCTTTCGGTTTATTGTCACTTTTTTTATGTCTTCAGCTATTATATGCTTAGCGATGAATTGCCATTGTAACTCATGATCAGCGAGTTGATAGTATTGCTGCATTATAGTTTCTCTTTGCTGTTGGTTGATCTTGTCTCCACATTTTTTTTGACACTTGCATTCAGCCTTTATCGTTTTTTTCTTAAACTCTTTCTTTGACCTGCAACCTACGTAAGCTTCTCCTGAATTCTTTAACCTTTTACTCTTATTGTCTTGTTTTTCTCTTTCATTTCGAACCCGTTTTCTTGTCAATTTTTTCGCGTTAGTAGCACACAATACCTGTTCTAAGCTTGCAGCAGCAGTTTCAGCTTGAGTTATCACTTCACCGGAACTGTCTATGTTATTTCTTTGGTAATCATCTTCATTAAAACTAATAATATTATAATTAATTGCTGAATGGTTAACCTCTACCTCTGACTGAGAAACATTTGTCAAATCGAAATCTTTTGAGCTTGATGGCACATTTTGGTAACTAACTAAGGTGCACTCAGTCAATTTACCGTTGGAAGAGTCACATGGTTGCAAAGTCTCTTCTAATTCAAAAGTAATAGAAATAAAATTTTCCTTATTTACAGTAAGTTCACTGCCCATAGAAATATTTAAGTCTTTCTGTTCAACTTCCCCTGGGTAGATAATGCTTGCAAAACTGGAAGATGCGTCGACCATATTATTGTCTTCCTCAGCGATAGCAGAAAAGTTTAAACTACGTCTTGATAAAGTTTTTCTATTAATATTTTCATTACCGAGCATTTTTTTTGTATCTGACAATGGTCTATTTTCATACACTATCAAAGGTGATGCTACAAAATCTACTTCATTAAAAATGGAAGATATGTTTGATATGCTCGATGGTGATTTTGTAATATTATTAGCAGCTGATGTTAAATAGTCCGAATCTCCTCCAAAACTTAATGAGCTTTGACTCCGCTGTCTTAGAATTTGGAGTCTCTCTGGACTTGGCAGATATTCACCGGATGAACTCGGAGAGAAGTCTTCATTCCCTTGTTTATCATTTGGATTGTAGTACGTTTTCTTTGTTAATTCTGCAGACCAGAACAAAAGAGTTTTT
The DNA here is from genome assembly GCA_916610205.1 of Griposia aprilina. Lineage (NCBI taxonomy): Eukaryota > Metazoa > Arthropoda > Insecta > Lepidoptera > Noctuidae > Griposia > Griposia aprilina. Next base: position 20,473,384 of record OU744306.1, read on the forward strand.
AATTCGAACCAGTAGTTTCTGAGATTAGCCCTTACATACAAACTTACAAACAAAAATATTACCTCTTTATAATATTATATAATATAGATATAGCCTTCCTCAATAAATGAACTAAGTAACTATCTAACACAAAAATATTTTTTCAACTCAAACCAGTGGTTCCTGAGATTACCACGTTCAACCAACCAAACTATTTTGCTTTATAATATTAATATAGAAATATAGATTAGTTTGGTGAACCTAGCTTCTTATATTTTTTGCTTTTTTATACTTACATTAAATAAAAAAGCAAAAAATATAAGAAGCTAGGTTAAGCTAGAAAAAAATGAGGTAGGTAGGTACCCATAATACGATAGCTTTTTGTTTATTTTAACATAACCATAACATGACATAACAATCACACCTGTATTCCCCGAAGGGTTAGGCAGAGGTGTGTAATACACCCACGTTTCGCCAGTTATGTTTTAAGTCCCATGTAATAGGGGGCGAGCCTATTGTCATCTACCGGGCACAAATCCAGACTCCGTGCTGCTACTGAGAAGTTCCAACTTAATGGAAAAACCCAATAACACTTTGCCCGACCCGGGAATCGAACCCAGGACCTCGAGGTTAGGACCCGCGCTTGCGGCCACTCGACCATCGAGGCAGGAGTTTATTTTTAGTATAATTATTTTAAATACAGGCAAAAATTACTACTTACCTACCTACCAAAAACATAAAATAATATTTAACACTTACCGCGTAAATTATATTCATGTTTCGTTATTTTGTCTTGATCTGTAGTACCATTTTGGGGTGGGTTGTGATCTAAAACATTTAAACGATACGATTTAATGACATTGAATTAATACCTAGATAATAACAAACAGTGATGACAAATTGACATGCATATAGATTAGTTAACGCAAAGAAACTTCATTGTAGGTAATGAGCATTAGGTAGGTTCCAAGGAAGATCAACTGTTTCACTCGAAGTAGGTACCTATTTAAAAATAAGCAAGTTGGTATCTAGGTAGGTAGGTGTGTCGAATTTGCAGCTATCAACATCGGGTCACAGATCGAGTACCTACTTACTTAAATAAGATTCTATGGCCATTCTATCTACCTATCACTAATTAAAAGACAATGATACTGTGTAAAAGGCACAGTCGGTACTCACCATCATTAGTAAGATGTTTGGAATCGTCACTTATTTTAGACACCATACTCATAATAACGTCTAAACGAGGATTCCGTTTATTCATTTTATTATTGCAATTAGGTTTACCACTTTTCACTTTAAAAAAACACTGAATTTACACAAAAATAATAGAAACAACCGCAGCTAAAAAGAAATTACGCTCACGCAATGACGGTTACAAGTGCACTAGAGAAGGTCGAGTAGGTAAACAAACATTGCCACGTGCCGAGCGCCGCACGTAATGAATTATCGTGCTATCACTCTCTAATGCACCTATGCACCTATGACCGAAAAGAATGGCAAGATGTTTCCGTGTTTACTTTTCTCAGTACTTTTTACTAAGGACATGTTAGTCACCGAGCCTAAATGTATTATTACGAGAACAAAATGGTAATAGCGTTAACAATTTATTTTATCTATTTATTTTCCGAGAATCCTATTGTAAAAGTATTTGGCATATATTTTATGAAGAAACTTTTTTACCAATACTATGATACATTATTTTTCGGGTAGAAAATTGATGATGAATATTATTGCAATATTTTATAACTTTTTAAATACAGGCAGGACATTCACGAAAAAAATTGTGTAGATGTATTAGGCACCGTAGACCTCAAATATGACATAACACTAAAACTATGGTAATGACGGTTATCATTTTGTTCTCCGGGGGTGGCGACGTGATACAGTGCTATCCATTAAAGTTTTAACAAAATACAAGTATTTCAATAAATCTTACAACATAAAATAATGAAATGTGATGCATGTCATTCTAAACTTCGGTCATTGTGACGTAATCGTTCACGAAATCAAGCCATCAAGTACAGCGCATTGAGGAGCTGATCTTGGTAACTGAGATACTGTATTCATGTGTTTATTAATTAGCAATGATCTTGAGATGCTGATATCTTAATAATGGCGTATCAAATGATTGCGCACTTGGGCACGTCATTGAGGAACGTTTATTAATACGGGCCCTAGTGCAGTGTCTGTGAGAGTAGCACAAATTTGGTTTAAGCGTTTTCAATCCGGAAATTTTGATGTCAAAGATGCACGTCGCTCTGGTCGCCCTATTACGGATAAAATGGATGCCATTTTTGAAAAAGTGGAGCAAGGTCGGCATATCAGTAGTTACGACGTAGCTGAAGAACTGGGAATTGACCACAAAACAGTTTTGGCACATTTGAAAAAAACTGGGTACACAAAAAAGCTCGATATTTGGGTACCTCACGAGCTCACTGAAAGAAACCTAATGAACCGTGTACTCATTTGTGATTCTTTATTACGACGTAATGAAACCGAACCATTTTTGAAGAAGCTGATAACTGGTGATGAAAATTGGATCACGTACGACAAGAACGTGCGAAAAAGGTTGGTCAAAGGCCGGTCAGGCTTCACAGACTGTGGCGAAACCCGGGTTAACTCGCAACAAGGTGATGCTGTGTGTGTGGTGGGATTGGAAGGGCATTATTCATTATGAGCTGTTACCACCAGGCAGGACCATCGATTCTGAACTCTACTGCGAACAACTGATGAGATTAAAGCAAGAACTTGAGAGAAAGCGGCCGGAATTAATCAACAGAAGGGGTGTGGTTTTTCATCATGATAACGCTAGACCTCACACATCTTTAGCCACTCAGCAAAAATTAAGAGAGTTTGGCTGGGAGGTGTTAATGCATCCGCCGTATAGTCCTGACCTTGCACCTTCAGATTTCCACCTGTTTCGGTCTCTTCAGAATTCTTTAGGCAGTGTCAGGTTAACATCACGAGAGGACTGCCAAAACCACTTGTCGCGGTATTTTGATCAGAAGTCCCAAAATTTCTATAGCAATGGGATCACGTCCCTACCTACAAGATGGCAAAAAGTTATCGAACAAAATGGTACCTACATACTTTAGTCAAATGTAAATAAACTATATTAAAAAATGATTTGAATTTTCTTAAAAAATGCGAAGAAACTTTTTCCCCAACCTATTACTTATTTTATTTTATTTCTTAAGGGAAAATTAACAGTAGTGGGTACATAGAGTAAAAATGAAGGGTAGTAGCTTAAGGGGCATGCGCTAAGGTAGCCCGCGAAATTCAAATTTACTTACCTTTTTTGCAATTTGCAGGACAGTGGGGCCGATTCTCTTGTACACCGAACTAAACTAACTAAACTATCACTAAAATTCCTTACTTTTGACTACGAGAATCTCAGAGCTATTCTGCAAAAGATATCTCTTTTAAAAATAATTTTGACGCAACTAAAATTTAATTTTACAATCGCGACTCCGCGTGGTAGCTGTTTGCCCTACCCCGTGATTTTTTTTTAGAGCCGCAGGCACGCTTGGGGGGGGCAGCCTCGACGTGTTTTATATGGATTTTTTAATTTTTGTATGGAAAATATGAAAAAAAGAATTAACTACAGGTAGAATTTTAGGTGTTTAAGGGTTTCATAAAGGGGGTCGAAATTATCACTATTTTTGCGATTGGACACACCATTTTCAAGATATAAGCAAAATAAAATAAAAAAGATAGTGCTGTTTTTGCACGTGAAGTCGAGATGTTGTGGTGAATTTTAATTCATGACAACTAATTTTATTCCACACCTTTTTAATCGCGATTAAAAATAGCCAGATTTAGTTAGACAATCAAAATTTTAGGTGAACGACGTCAAATTCAGAATAGCAAAATTGGCATTTTCAGTAAACTAATAATTCAGTGCCATCTTAGTGCTGTCAAACTAAATTGTAGTTAAATTGTGTCACTTTAGTCTATTTCAGAATGAGAAGTCGTCGTTTGACAGGAATAAACTAAATTTTAGTGATTTTTGGTCCAGTTTAGAGAATTTTGTGACAAGAGAATCGGCTCCACTATCCATAATGGTCATAACTCGTAATGTATGACTTAACAACTGCGCCGTCAAGCACGCTAGCGCCGACCGACATTATTGTTAGGAACAGGTTTTGAGTGGAATTCCCACCATGCAGTGAAAAAGTGTACAGGAAAACTATACTCATATAAGAGATATTATTGGCACAGCTGATGGGACCTTAACGATAGTTTACACGATTTATGAACAAAGCTGTAGCATCAGCAGATATTCTTTGATTGATGGAATACTGCATATTGTATTTCTTATAATGAAACGTCAGAAGCTAAGACATTATCAAGTCATTATTGTAATTACTAACACTTAAAGATCGTAGTTATCTGAAATAAAGAATTATTATTATTATTATTAAGAGTTTAGGTACTTACTATTAACTCTTAACCAAGTTAAGGGAAAATGCCTCCCACATAGTATGTTCGATGCTTTTAACAAGTTTAGCCGATATACAGCCCACAAACTGTCAAAAACTGGCAGTGCCCCAGTGCGGGGTGCTCCAGCTTTGTGTATTGGCTTGCATTTGTTGGTTAAGCTATAATTTTGTTAATCACACTTTGTATGGTATTTGTTTGAATTAAATGTTTTTATTAAAACATGCTTTTGTATTTTTAAATAATGAATAATCACGACCCTCAGCCACGACCACGAGTAGCACGATTACAGAGAGAGAGAGAATTAATTTTTAATTTGTGATTCTTAATAGATAATAGACAGACATATAAAATAGTTATAATTAACTATTATGTAAAGGGGGGCGTTGGATTTTTTTTTCTTTTAAAGTGTTTGTCAGCCATCGCCATAAAAGGTTGGGAACGTATGACTAGTGGTTGCAAGCGCTGCTGCTAAGCATGAGGTCTTGCATTCGATTCCATCAATCCTTCGTCTGCAGATGAACTTCGTATCTTAGACACATTATTATGATCTCGACGCCTACCAAACAGGTAACAGAAAGGCAGGCGGCAGGTGGTATCGCAGTTTACTGTTACATCTGCATTCCCATGATGATAATATGATACGTGTACCTATAATAAAACTTTTTGCACTCATGCTCATGTTCCGGGTCCCAAAGTTCAAAGGGCCAACCTTCATTAAGCGTAGTTCCAACATAACACTTTTCTTTTTGTCAGCTTCAAAAACAAAATAGAAAAATTGTTTCATGGACTGATCAAATATCGTCATCGCTGCTTTGGATTCACTCCTTTGGGGACATAGAAAGGAACTGTTATCCACCATTTTGACTCGTGACTAGCTTTGGCATGTTGTAAAGTTACGGTTAACCTCTTGAGTATCTCTAGAGATCCAACCGTAAGTCACCAAATTTAAAGAGGAAAACAATATTTAAAAAAAAAGTATAAGAGGAGTAGATGCTTCAAGGACTGGAACTGTTAGTTGAATTCCGGTTCGGTAGGGTGGAGCAGGATCTCAAGGGAACAGCGGAGCCCGATGAGGTCTAAGATGCGGCGACCACACTGTTCAGGATCGAAGAAATAACGCGTACAGTCATCTCCCCTGTCCAGAGGAGAAAGAAAAGATCTTTTAATATTTATCGTAGGTATTAAAATTTCGTTTGTTTCTTGTAATAGTGTTTTACAGCGCTTTATGTTGGCAGAAAGAAGGAGACAGTCTCTTTAGTATGTGAAATGAAGTGTCACTAGTTCTTGTAGGCCTCCTCGATTATGAGTGGATGGTTGCGGAGGTATGGATCACACAATCATAATTAATGTTCTCAACGTTAGGTCCCTCTCATAGTCGTAGATGAGAGGGCCGGAGGTAGAGGAGGAATTGAGTCACACACTATACATGACGCGACTTTTAAAGAAGAACAAGTTTTCTTTAGCGATGGATAATATATTTAAGATCTCAAGAAGATTAACAGTTATCCGAAATAAAGCTAAGGGTTACACCAAGAGTCCTTTCAGAGTCCGCACTGCCACTGTCGCCCCCGCACTTGTTGTCCCTCCCTCTTTCGTCTTTCTCGAAGTGACATTTTTGACTTATTTTAAACAATTCAAACATAAATCAAAATACTTCTTAATAGATTGTCGGCCAGAAACAGTAAAACGATTTACATAGAGAACCTGACCTTATTAGTGGTTTTACTTTCTAGTTAAGAAAAAGATAAACTGACAGATTACAATTTGCAATATAAATGTCAATGTATAAAAATATTCTAAGACTACAAAATGATGAAAATAATGGTATGAATACAGAATTTAAAGATAAAAACAATGAAAGATAATTGTAAGTAACTAAAGATTTGCTTTACAGCGATAATCAGTGTTCAGAAATGTGAGTAAAATGAATGTTCTGTGTAATAGGTGTAGGTACACGAGCAGCCCATTTCAATATATGTATAGTAAATAAACTAAAGACGTGGTTTCGATGAAACGAAATACCACAATGTCCGGGATGAAAATGACGTCATCTAATACGAGTACTGATGGACTTTGCCGACTACCTGCATTCTCCTAATCTGCTTCATCTTAGAGTGTCGGTGGTAACCCCGATCGAGTCAAGACATAATTTGTCTCCTAATAAGTCCTGCTCCTCATTCCAGCAAGTGACGTACTACGTGATCCGCATGACGCTACTGGTGTCGTGGTTCTTGGCGGCCTTGCTGACGTGCCTGCCCATCATCGGGCTGGGCTTGTACTACGACGACGCGCAGCAGAAGTGCATCCGCTACAGGATCGCCAAGACGCCCACCGACCTCGCCTACGCTGTCTTCTATGTCGCTTTTGGTGCGTTATAAACATAACCCAACATCCTGAATATCTGTATGTTTAAAACTCAGTGAATCTTTCATGAAAATTACATAAACAGACAGCACTGTTCATTGTGTACGTATCGGTATATACAACAGCATTTCACTAACTAAAAGTTTCATGAATCATTTAGCTCAAACACCTAATTAACTCATGAAGAGTCCAAAAAAAAAAAAAAAAGAAAAGCGGGAAATAAAGTGAATGGTGCACAATACTCACACAATACACAATACACAAAATACACATGCAATTGTAACCAACCAGTTGATGTCCAATAAAGCACGACTGGCTGTTCACAATGGTGTGCTGGTGCCTACGCTTATGTATGGAAGTGAGTGTTGGGTGTGGCAAACGAAGCATAAAAGTAGAATAAATGCTGTGGAAATGCGTTCCTTGCGAAGCATGTGTGGTGTGACTATGAATGATAGACTGAAGAATGATGTGATAAGGCAACGGTGCGGTTTAAAGGAAGATGTAGTGACAAAAATTGAAACGAGTATGTAACTAAGATGGTTTGGTCATGTTGAGAGGATGAATGAAGGGCGATTAACAAAAGGTATTTACAAAGCAGATGTGAGTGGAAACGCCGGGAGGGGACGCCCTAGGAAGACATATAGTGACCTTATTGGTGATGTTCTTCAGAAAGGTTAGGTGCGTAGTACTCACAACCGGCGTGCGTGTATGACCAGATGTATGAACGTAAACGAGGCAAAAGGAGGATGTATGCATCGTAGCAGGTGGCGTTCTGTAGTTTCTGCCTACCCCCATGGGATGAAGGCGTGAGTTTATGTATGTATGTATGTAAGAGTCCAATGTTTTAATTTGCGGTTTACTCAATTAGGTGAGACAGTTGCACTTCCTTAAATTTGCACATTTTACCTCTTTGTATGTAGGTACTTGAGTATATATGTTACGCCGTATTACGCACACTCTGGCAGTAAGCCTAGGCTGGCGCTCTCCTAGCACATTCGATCTGTGTCGGCAGTCTAATCGACCTCGTCTGTACTTAGGTACGGCTCACACGCTCTCAATGGGCTTATTGACACAAATGCAAACGAAGGACTAATAAAAGAAGGCACGGCTCCATTCGTTTATTGCATGTATAAGTAGTGAATGTTTGAGCCAGACATACTATTGTTATGGTGTAGGACTGTAGGTAGTCAGTATATAATAATAATAAACATTTATTTCAGAATTAATTTCACATTTGTTAGTAACAATGTAAACTTATGAAACTTACTTGTAATACTTACCTACATTTGGGTTTGCTGATTAATTAATGATACTTTACCTATTCGCACTTTCTACGAATATAGCAAGCAGGGTAGAGGAGACAAATTATCCAAATATAGCAAACAGGGTAGAGGAGACAAACTATCCAAATATAGCAAGCAGGGTAGAGGAGATAAACTATCCAAATATAGCAAGCAGGGTAGAGGAGACAAACTATCCAAATATAGCAAGCCGGGTAGAGGACACAAACTATCCAAATATAGCAAGCAGGATAGAGAAGACAAACTAACCAAATATAGCAAGCAGGGTAGAGGAGACAAACTATCCAAATATAGCAAGCAGGGTAGAGGAGACCAACTAACCAAATATAGCAAGCAGGGTAGAGGAGACAAACTAACCAAATATAGCAAGCAGGGTAGAGGAGACAAACTACCCAAATAGCCAAGCTCGCTAAGATAAACCACAGAAGCATTATACTACAATTTAAAAACAGTTCTACCTACTGTCCTATCTACTAATGTTTTTCTTTTGTGGTTGCCCTTTGATAATGAATTTAAGATTAGGAATTAATTCAATTTAACTTTATGTCGTCAATATGTAACGTGTGATGTTGATATTGTGCAGGCACGGGACTGTGCATAGTCCTGGTGTACTGCAACCTGGCCGTGATTCGCGCGCTGTACGCTATCAGCGCGCCGCGCGGCCCCGCGCTCGTCGTGCGTCGCGTGAGCAAGTCCAGCTGCCGCCAGCGCGCGCGCGCAGACGGACCCGCCGCCCTCGCGCATAATAACGCCGCCACGGCCGAGGAGGTCGCCTTCAGCCGCCTCATGGCCACGCTCTCAGTGCTCTTCATGATCTGCTGGCTCCCGCAAATGGTGAGTTAACTTATTATCATCATCATCATCATCATTCTGCCACTCTGGACATAAGCTTCTTCCAAGCATCTCCTGAGCCCCCGCAAATAGCTGATTCCCGCGACATTCACCAGGTTATGGGTCTACTTGTGGGGTCAAGCAAGCTCTCGAAATATTACAAAAGTGACGGAACAATACTCTTCAATATCTCGCGAAGACAAACATTAGTAACCAGTGCATCACCCGGAAATACATAGTCCAAGGTACCTACCGCCCATTTTGCCAGAGATCTTTGTCCTCTAGAGATGTGGACAGACGATTACTCATTTTAAAGGCACTATCGTTTATAGCCTCGTGCTTTAGACATTCCTTGATTGGTGAAACTAAGCATTCAAAGAAGTTTTATAAACTGACATCACAATAGGCGCACCCTGACAGCTACAATTAACAAAATTTGGTGATTGTCGCCCGTCTGTCTGGATTAGCACACATGCCACGTACTGACATCGGTATCGGCGGCCACACTGATCGACATACCATTTGTATTCAACGCCATGTCCTCGAGGCGGTACTATAGAATGAGAAACGACATCCAAGCTGACCTTGAAGTACCTTCGGAGATGAGGTACTTCAAATGACTCAGCAGCGCGTCAAAGGAGCATACAATTTTATTTGCAACTTTGTACGATTCATATTTGGCATGCGATGGATTTCATAACAGCCACAGGAAATAATGAGCGATTTGTTTAGTTGGATACGTTCGAAATAAACTTCATAATAGTTTAAAACATTGAAACATTGTTGCATGTTATTTGTAAGAATTTCAAGGCTTCTGTCTGATCAAAAAAGCAAATGTTGTGCATATCTGTTATGGATGCAAACACTAGCCTTCGTCCATACTCATGTACTGTTATGAATGACTAGCTTTTGCCCGCGGCTTTGCCCGCGTGGAGGTCGAAAATTATCGCACGGGAACGTACTACCGGGATAAAAAGTAGCTTAGGTGTTAATCCAGGTTATAAACTATCTTTGTTCCAAACTCCATCCAAATCCATTCAGTAGTTTTTACGTGAAAGAGGCACAAACATCCATCCTCACACACTCTCATATTTATGATATTAGTAGGATAGGATAGGATAGGATAGTGTGATCCCACATTGTGGTGGGCGGGGTTCGAATCGCTGTCAAGCCCACCATGAAGTACCTGGGGTTTGGTGCTCGACAGTCAGTGGGATTTCGGCCCCCACTTCCGGCGGCTCGCGCCCATGTTGTTGGGCGCGGCTGGGGCGCTGTCAACGCTGCTTCCCAATCTGGGGGGCCCGAGCGCCGCTTGTAGGCGGCTCTACGTGGGGATCGTGCGATCGATGGCCCTTTATGGGGCTCCGATCTGGGCGGCTGACCTGACGGCCGGCAGCATTACTGTTTTGCGAAAGCCGCAGCAGCATAAGAGGATACCGCACGATCTCTTACGTGGCGGTTTGTGCACTGGCCGGATCCCCGCCCTGGGAACTGGAGGCGAAGGTGCTCGCGTCACAGTACCGGTGGCGCGAGGAAGCGCGGGCTTGGGGCGAGCGACTGTTTCAGTGACATATGGAGCAGCGTCGGTCGCATCTCCGCGAGATCCTGGTGGCGGAATGGCGGGACAGGCTCTCACGCCCTACCGCCGGCTTCGTCACCATCGAGGCGGTCCGGCCGGTGCTCGACCTCTGGCTCGGGAGGAGGCACGGCTCCCTGTCGTTTCGGGTGACGCAGGTGCTGTCGGGGCATGGTTGCTTCCGGAAGTACCTGTGTCGCCTGTGTCACCGGACGCCCGGTGTCACCACTGCGTCGACTGCCGGGAGGACACGGCGCGGCACACGCTGGCAGAGTGTGCCGCTTGGGAGGAGCTGCGCCGTGCTGTCATCTCAGGAGTAGGCAGTGACCTGTCGCTGCCGGCCGTAGTGAATGCTATGGTCGGCGGCGACGAGTCCTGGGACGCGGTGGTATCCTTCTGCGAAACAGACATTTCGCAGAAGGAGGCTGCGGAAAAGAAGCAAGAGATCTCATCCTCTCATCCGGCCCGCAGCAGGCGCACCGGTCATCGGTGGCGGGCGGACAACGCCCTCTTCCAGCCCCCCTAAATGGGCCCAGGGCGACGGACGTCCCCGAGTCCGCCACACATCAGGACCCGAGGTGGTGGCGCGTAGTGATCCACGCGCGCCCCTCTTAGACGTCGCGGGGGGAGTCAAATACCTCACTCCCCCCGTTCGACCAGACGGGGCCCGCAGAGACGGGTCCGCACCAGTCGGGGGTTGTGGAAGAATCGTACGTTACCGCGACCCCCGGCGTAGTTGTGAGACGGAACACTGGGCTGGTTTTAAGTCAGTAAGTGTCTGACAGACCCCTCCGCCCCCCCCAGGCCGTAGGAGTGAGAGAGAGAGAGGGAACAAAAAAGAGGATAGGATAGTGTACATATTTCCGTGTTGGTGTTTATGTTAACGAGTCATTTTCATAATAACTACCGAGGATTTTCATCAATCGCCAAAGTTACAAAAAGGAGTAGTTTCAGTACGTCATTCATCGCTCGTATTTCTGAAAATTGGTAAACAAGAGTAAAGAGTCATAGTTCCCCGCGAATATGATAATATTTATTCGTGGAAGGTTTCCCGATGATTTTGACGAAATAACTTTTTCATCCGGGTTCTGAAAGATTCTTCTTCCAATAACTGCGTAGTAACATCATAATCTTTCTGTGTATTTTAGAAACAGTTATCTCTGAAGCAGCTAATAATTGTGCAATTTACTTTCGCCAATCAGTAGTCCGATGTGCGTTTCTTCGATTTCTAGCCATTGTTTTTTTTTTCTGTTTGTAACAGTGTTTGTAAATGCCATATTGGCTTGTCTTGAGTAATGGACTCCTTAGCCTGAGATTAGATTATTTCTTTAGAAATAAGCATCAACTTTGTACGTATTTCAACCAACTTAAAAAAAAAGGAGGAGGTTCTCAATTCGACTGTATTTTTTTTTATGTGTGTTAACTCAGAACTTTTGCTTAGGTGAACCGATTTGGATGATTCTTTTTATTTGAAAGCTGGTGCTTCTCATGTGGTCCCATATAAATTGGACCAAGGTCTGACCAGTAGTTTTTGAGTTATCCATAATACTGCGTAATAATTCCACTTAGTTTATATTGATGATGTTTTAATCTTTCCTGTCACTGTTACTTACATATCAAGTAGTGGTATACGAATTTGTGTGGGGTAGGTACCACAACTAAAAATTGAAAAATATTTTTTTTTACAAAAAATCAACCACTTCCAAAAAAAAACACAAAAAAGTGAAAAATAACTTTAATTTCGGAAGTCGTTGTTTTGTATTTTCGTTTTTTGACACCGACTTAAGAAATTAAAGTTATTTTTCACGTTTTTTTAACGGACTACACAAAAAGGAGGAGGTTCTCAATTCGCCTGTTTTTTTTTTTATGTGTGTTAGCTCAGAACTTTTTTCTGGGTGAACCGATTTGGATGATTCTTTTTTTATTTGATAGGTGGTGCTTCACATGTGGTCGCATTTAAATTTTATCAAGGTCTGACCAGTAGTTTTAAGTTATCCTTAATCCTACATATTTTTTCCACTTAGTTTATATGGATGATGTGTTAATAATTTCCTGTCACTGTTGTTTTCACACCAAGTAGTGTATACGAATTTGTGTGGGGTAGGTACCGCAACTAAAAAGGGAAAAATAAAAAGGTTTTTACAAAAAAACAACCGACTTCCAAAAAAAACACTAAAAGACGAAAAAAAAGTTTTTATTCTGTTCCTTTCTTCCTGTCTGTGTTTATATGTGTACATAAATAAATATTTCCTTAGTTATCTGCGATATTCGGAATAGCTGTGAGCTGTATAAACAGTTTTGGGCTGCTGACAACGTCCTTATTGTCTTCATCTCCATCTAAAAGTCGTGGTTCATAAACACTGCACATACTGTAGCCATTCTTTGCACTTTTTAAGGTAGTCGGTTCCTTCGCTGTAACAGTTTTTTATGTTGCCAAAGTAGTTTGAAGTACTTAATATATTTATAAGTTCATATCACCTCCTGTTCGGAACTCACTGACAATCTTGGTCTAATGTTTTTTTTCTTTCGTTGTTGTATTTATCAGTTTTCCTTGTGGGCGAGTTTTTGTTATATTTGACAATACCCTTCTGATCTCGTTGTAATCCGCCTCCTGGCTCCTGATTAGTTCGTTAACTTCCTGTATCTCCATAGTGCTCTTCTTTCTTCTTCCCTAACGGCCCTACCCTAATCAAACTCAAACTCAAACTCAAAGCATTTATTTCAAATAAACCAATTACAGGCACTTTTGAATTGTCAAAGGGTCGGTCAGTAAGAAAAATGAAGTTAGTTGCCCATTCTAAAGCGTAGTAGGTGCCTATGGAGAAGAACGGGCAAGAAACTCCATGGACACTCTTTTAAATCAACATATTGTTACAAAAAAATCTAATAGTTAAGTTCGTACTAGTGGTATCTGCGTTCTTGTTGTATCTGAGCGACTTCTCAATCAACTGGTTAAACCCGCCGGGAGGCCAGTGATCGATCCGCAACGAGAGGCTTTCTGACAAAATACCCTAGTACAATGTAATTCAGATTACTGAAAACTGATGCTTTGTTGAGTACACCAGCCCCCAGTTCCCTGAAGTGTCAGTCTGTCAAAATCAATCCCTACAGTGGGTAAGGGGACCGCGTGATTGAAATGCTCGAAGGACCAAAGTGTACATACACCCTGAACAAACGTCACGTAAGGCCGCAATACTGTTAAGGGTGTGACAGTAGATGAAAATGTATGATAAATTCAAGGTAACAGTCCCTACGACTGTAAGCCCTACAGCCCTAACCTATCATACACCTAGTATGTGATAAATAAGTATATGTATACATAAGTTCGGGTTGTCTGCACCATGCGACCTAAGGCTACAAGCGGATCGTAGACAAGATTTCCAGGTTCGGGAAGGGTACAGTCAGTGCCAGTCCCGCAGACTCACGAGACTAATCAGAGATGGCTAAAAGTTTCTTGGGCACGGTGAGGGGTAATGAGAGATAAGAATATAAAATTAGTTTTTTATTTAAATATTAATCATGCATTTGTTTATAACGTAGGTATACATATAAGATGGAATAAATAAATAATAATAAATCTGATTTATTTATAATATGTCACCGCTTTTATAGTACTTTTTCTTAAAACACACTATTACACAAAATGTTTGTGTCCTATGCGTGTAAGATGCAACCAAATGGGCCGCGCGTGAGCCGGCCCGAGTGCCGAGTGCCGAGTGCCGAGTGCTGACTCAATGGCCAAAGGTAACATTGAACTAAATGAGACAAGTGGATTTTTTGGAAAGCTTACGAAAACAAGGATGGAATTATACCTACGTTTATTTCAACAAGGACATTGATATTTGGTTCGTCATGTGTCAACATAAACAAATCAATTATGATAGGATATTATTAGCTCTGATCTGTCATCGCCGCATCAATATTCTGCAGGAGCTGCTGCATGGAGTATTGTAAGCTAAGTCGCGCTATTTATATGTACGTGAGACAAGCGAGCTGCATGCAGTGGCGCATAATAAGGATGTGTTCTACTGCAAATTAGCACGTGGGGTAATTCAACAGTCATGCATGTGGAACATAGAACAACCTCATTGAACTTTACATCTGAACTTAAATTAGAAACTAGCGTAGGTGTTTGTTATTCTTTTAAATTCTGTACCTCAGAGGTACCTATATAACGTTATGTGACAAAACGAAAATTTTACAGGAGAGGCAAAAATGCGCGGAGTGAGACTTTGAATGCAATTTTGACATAGATGCTTTAAAGATATTGAAACAAACTCAACAGTATTTATTATTATTATTAGATGGAATTATCTTGCATTACACATAATTACAAAACAGTTAATTCTTATCTGATTTTGAGGACTTGAGACTATTTACCTTGTAACATAAATTAACTTAGGTGATTTAAAAACATTATGATATCATACTATTGTTAACCTCAAAATAAAACTTGTGGTTGTTATTGGAATTCGGCGCCTAGAAAATGTATGTCTCTTGTCATTAGGTAGCGTTATGGAATTATTTAAGAATTTGGGAGGGGTTTACTAATGGAATTTAACAAAAGTTACTTCACAAAGCTGAAAATCAAAATGTTATTTATTTTTAATAACCAACATAGCTCCTCGCATGTTTCAGCACATGGAAGATTCCCATAATAATCGTGGAACATGGATGGAATCCACTGCAACGATTTTTCTCGTTGTATTTGAGTCTCGAAATCGGCTTCTGAGTTTCTCGAATAGGTTTTGGCGTGGGCATAGACAATCCTCTCTCAACTTCTTCAAAAGTTTCCTGATCAAAAGAAGTTTTCTACAACATCAAACCTATTTAATTTTTTCGGAATTGCATCCATACTATAGCAGAATATGGTACAGGCGCTCCCGCAATAGATTTTTTCCTATGCACAAAAGAAGCTGATGATCCGTTGCAAAAGGCAAAAAAAATCAAGAAAAGATCAGTTTCCATGTATATCACTTTAATTTTTGAGTTTCTTGAACAGCGCTTTATAAAGTGTTGCCAGTCCCAAGGTATCACGTTTGGATTTTCTTCTTTTCTCTCTCTATTATTGAGTAGACTACATCCACTTTCATGTGACTATGCCCTTTTAATAAATATTAGTGTTTTATTACCTCCACATTTTCTTTTTGAGACAATATCCACAAATAAGTCATCATTAAATAAATATTTTTCTTCTGACCCGCACAGTTGTCGCTCCATACTGTTACTTCTTTTAATGCGCCATCGTCAAGCTGCTAAAAAAACTTAACTTCTGATCTGCCACTGTCTCATCCCACATAAAATACCAACTTTCTTTGGGTACTGAATCCATAATTGTGAAGTTAAAAGTCTACAACTTTCAACATTTAAACATTTTTGAAGGTCTACTGTCAGCATATTCTTGGTACCGTCAGGCACCGTGGCTTCCAATAGCTGCAACTTTATCACGTTGATCTCCGATATTCACCAGGTCACACAGTTATTTACCACGGGAAACATAAAGCAGGTAATTAAAATTTAAAAAACAATCAATTTTCTAACGCGGCGCGGGTACGGTAGCTATTTTGCACGCACATTAGGTAAGACAGCGCACGCATTGATGCACGCGTCGGTGAAGCCTCAGCTGTAAGTCAGTTTGTGGCAAAGGGCTGCCCGCAAGGGGGAGTCCTCTCACCACTGTTATGGAACCTGGTCGTAGACAGCCTCGTTAAAGCACTCAACGACAAAGGCTATTTCACAGTAGGTTACGCCGACGACATAACTATAACACCCACGAAAACACCCTATGCAACCTAATGCGCCAAGCCTTGAAAATAGTAGAGGAGTGGTGCAATAAACACCAGCTATCAGTGAACCCTACAAAAACCGAACTAATTCTCTTTACAAAAAAATTAAAAAACCCCAAAGCAACAAAGAAAAGCGAACATTTAAAAAGTCAAAAATAATGCCTATCGTTGAGCCATCAATTTCGATTTAGTAACACCATATATTTTAATTAGGTATAGAAATATATAGATGGCACGATAAGGTTTGCTTGTTGAAATGGCGCTATAATGTCGCGGCGAGCAAATGTGATGTTGTTCGATGTATAACACATCTATATCTACATTGTAGTAGCCAAACTGCAAGTCATGGAGTAATAACCACTGACAATCTAATGCCCACACGTTTGAAAAAAATAACTTTAAGTAACTAATGATATTGCGGAATGAGGATCATGTCGTAATGTTTTAAATATGAACGTAGAGGGCTATTAAGACCAAAGAAAAGAAAGAACAACCGACTTAAAAAAAAAACACAAAAAATCGTGAAAAATTAATTTAATTTCGGAAGTCGGTGTCTGGTTTCGTATTTTCGTTTTTGGCCACCGACTTCCGAAATTAAAGTTATTTTTCAGGTTTTTTTGTGTGTTTTTTTAAGTCGGCTGTTTTTTTGTTTGTTAGTATAATAGTTTTTAATTTTCTCTTTTTAGCTGTCGTACCAACCCCACATAAATTCGTATACCACTACTTGGTATGTAAATCACAGTGACAGGAAATTATTAACACATCATCAATATAAAACTACGTGGAAAACATATGCTGTATTACGGATAATTAAAAAAAAAACTGCTCAGAACTTAATTAATGATTAATGAAAATTAAATGGGAAAACATGTGAAGCACCAGCTATCAAATAAAAAAGAATCATCCAAATCGGTTCACCCAGAAAAAAGTTCTGAGCTAACACACATAAAAAAAAAACATACAGTAAAATTGAGAACCTCCTCCCTTTTTTGAAGTCGGTTAAAAAGATCGATGGATGGTGTGAAAGATAATATGGCTAGAAAGGGGGTGACAAAGACGGAGAGACGTACGGAAGTAGAAGATAATTATGCTGCGCAGCTGCGCCACTTCCAAATTACGAGGAATGGGTGCTGATGGTTGAACACCGTATTGGTGTTGCAACTTGGGAAACGCCGATGCAAGCATAGTACCTACCTAGATGTATATGATAGGCTGCGTGGTTTGATATGTTCGTGTTACTATAGCCACCCATTTGTGTCCATCTCTGTGCAATAAGTCAATGTATGTCAGTCACGTCGTGACTTTACAATATTTATTGTTGATCAGTACATCGACATCGTCATCGACATGCCGCGCGCGCAGGTACCGAACATTGGCGAAAATATTTCATTGTTTCTCAAATGGCAAGCGAATGAAACTAGAATTTTATTCATATGAACCTACATCGATGTCCGCATATAGTGCTTCATACATTGGACAATTAAGTTCCAGACTGCCACACGTGATGAATAGATAATAATAACTAATCTAATCTTTATTTGATTTAGTTAACAATATTGTCTTAGTAAAGACGAAGACGCCATTTTTGTCTTCCCCTAGTTGAAAAGTTATAGCTTGACATTTCATCCAAGTATCACAAATCACTAACAAATTATCGTGGAACATCAATAGAGAATCTAAACAAACAAATAAGCAGATCATATTAGTTCTGTAGAGACGGTCGCGTGACTCGGCGTGGCACATCGCCTAGTGGATCATCAGTCGAGCGTGTTGTGTACGACAGTACTGGTGCTGGCTGCTGGTAATTGATCAATTAAACCGATTGCCTTCATTCATGTCATGTCGGGATCCGCACTCAATAATAACAAATTGTTTGAACTGTCTACATTTCATATTAGTCCCGTAAACAAAGAAAGAAAGTAGTGTTTGGCGCTATGGTGAAAAAATGGAGAAAACAAAGGTGAAAAAATAATAGCAGATATGTCGTGTTTGGACTTGTTTTGATCAGTATTTAATACTACATACAATGCAATGGTGGCAACATGATGAGCTAATGTTGCAGCCAGGATATCCAGCACATTAGTACCTACACTCTTGAAAAAATTATAGCAGATATGTCGTGTTTCGATTTGTTTTGATCAGTATTTAATTCTACATACAATACTCAAACTCAAACTCAAACTCAAAGCATTTATTTCAAATAAACCAATTACAGGCACTTTTGAATTGTCAAGGGGTCGGTCAGTCAGAAAGATGAAGCTAGTTACCCTACGTTACGTTACAAC
Organism: Griposia aprilina; assembly: GCA_916610205.1. Lineage (NCBI taxonomy): Eukaryota > Metazoa > Arthropoda > Insecta > Lepidoptera > Noctuidae > Griposia > Griposia aprilina. The sequence goes on from OU744306.1 coordinate 20,491,952, forward strand.
GCAATGGTAGCAACACGATGAGCTGATGCTGCAACCAGGATATCCATCACACTAGTACACTCTTCATATAATAATAACAGATATGCCGTGTTTGGATTCGTTTTGTGATCAGTATTTAATTCTACATACAATGCAATGGTGGCAACACGATAACCTGATTCTGCAAAGCTAGTTGATGTAGTGTCTAAATATACCCTGAAAAACGCTCACAACTGTTAACTCATATACAAAACAAAACTAAACTAAGTTTAAAAAAATTAAAATAATAATTCAGTTAAAAAATTAAAAACTGCCAACGCAGAAAAGAAAAGCGAACATTTTAAAAGTCAAAAATAATGCCTATCGTTGAGCCATCAAATTCGATTGAGTAATACCATATTTTAATTAGGTATAGAAATTGATGGATGGCACGATAAGGTTTGCTCGTTGAAATGGCGCTATAATGTCGCGGCGGGGTACCGCTAAGCTTAAAGCAATAAAAATAGCTAAAAAAACTTTTTTACAAAAAAAAACAACCGATTTCAATAAAAAACACTACAAAGTGAAAAATAACTTTAATTTCGGAAGTTGGTGTCTTTGGATCTGTATTTTAGTTTTTTGCCACCGACTTCCGAAATTAAAGTTATTTTTCACTTTGTAGTGTTTTTTATTGAAGTCGGTTGTTTTTTTTTGTAAAAAAGGTTTTTAATTTTCACTTTTTAGTGAGTCAGCTATTAATTTATCTAAGTTACAATAGCCTAACGTCAACTACTCATCACCTTTTGCAAAATATTCCTTTTCCTGAAGCAGGGACGTTAATTGGTGAGGAGTTCTCCTGGTAAGAACCAAAAGAACCGGAGCTGATGATGAAGCCACCATCAGCACCATTTCACCATATTCATTGTGACGAGCATAAATTGCTTAGCAACTATATTAAAGTAATCTAATCGTAACCCGTGAAATACTTATAATTGAGTAGTTCCGGTGGCCACCTCTGGTCTTCATCATCAGTTCCACTTCACCGAATGGTGCTTTCCGAGTGCAAATGCACGAGTTACTATAAAAAATACCCAAATCGCTATAGGCGTGCCTGTAAAAATTGAGGATTTCCCTCGATTTCCATGGGATCTCTTCATCAGATTCTGACTTGGTGACAATGGGACCACCTCGAGAGTATACCCTTTCAAACAAAAAAAGAATTTTGCAAATCCGTCTATATATGACGGAGTTATGCCCGAACATACATAAAAAAATATATATATATATAGAAATCCGAATTGATAACCTCTTCCTTTTTGAAGTCGGTTAAAAATAGGAGATTGCATACCTACTCATTACTCATAGTGCTCCCAGACTTAACAATTTAACACCCAACTAGATTTTCTACAAAAAAATTGATCGTATTGGTTGGAAATGCTAGTAAATTAATAGGTAGTCAATCAAATGAAGGGTCTGACTTACATAAGCGGCGGTACCCCGCCGCGACATTATAGCGCCATCCGTCAATTTCTATACCTAATTAAAATATATGGTGTTACTCAATCGAATTTGATGACTCAACGATAGGCATTATTTTTGACTTTTTAAATGTTCGCTTTTCTTTTTTGCGTTGGGGGTTTTTTTAATTATTCACGGTAAGAAACCTTTTCCAGATTTTACACATTTTTTTTATTCATGATTTACCGTCGTTAGGTAATAGGATCTAAGATCAATGAAAAATTAATATTAGGTATATTGTAATCGAATAATACTCAATTAACTTTGATAATAATATTCTAAGAAAATGCAATAGAAATTCAATAAATTAAAATAACGGCTAAATAAGTAGGGTAAAAACCCCAGTAGTAGACCCTTCATTTTCAAATTCAAATTATTTATTCTTCAAAGTAGATTCAATTAAATACTTTTTTAGTAGTAAGTTTTTGCAGGCAGATTCTAATGATTTCTGATAATGAAGTAACATGGTCTAGTACACACGGTTACATATCAAGCTATATACATTTCCAGTACAAGCTGACCTATCATTGTTATATCTTATCTAGTGTACCTGCAATCTATGCAAATAATTTTTTACTTTTCTTTATGGAAATCCTATGCAATGCGAGATCAGCTTATACTGGAAATGCATTGTGTGTACATTGTTCGTTATGGCAAGACGACACAGCCACACAAAATATGCTTCTAAATTGTATTCTTCTTTTGCTGCTTCTTCCATACATTTTTCTTTTGCCGTTTCCCAAAGTTCACAGACTTTTGCATGATACGTGGCATAATAATGATCCGACATAGAAGCTATTTCAAGTGAAGCAGACACTTGCTCTAAATCCGCGTATCCTGAACCTATAGACATGAAACTACTTACCACATTTTCGTTGAGATCAAGTTCTTTTTTATGGTGGATTTTTAAAAAATCTGTAAACTCAATTTAGTGTTGTACAGTCAGCAAACAAATTTAAATTTTGACACAAATCCTTTTCTCTTCTTTCCTTTTTTTCTTCTTCTTAGCTCTTCTCTCACTAATTTCAAATAATTGAAGTTACAACCTAATGGAGAGTTATGACGCGAAATTTCTTGCAACTGTTCAAATAAATACATGAAATCTACAACTCTATTTCCACTTATTCTGATCTCTTCTAATGTTTCTTCTGGTTCTATTGTATAATAGTTTTCTTCTGAATCTGAATCTGGATCAACTGGCGAATGATGTGTAGAATTCTAAAAGGTAAACAAATTACGAAATTAAATGAAATAAACAATTTATTTTATTTTTCTGACGACTAGGTTCAGGATACCTTGATAAATTCATATCTAATTTTACTACTTACATTGGGATTATCTTACGTCCTAGTTCCACCAGCAAGCCTCTGTTACTTCTGTATTTCATCAAACGGAAGACTACAAATTAAAAAAAAAGAAGATTTATGTTAGCAATCAATATTTTTCTATAGAGGGCGCCCTGTGAGTAGCGGACTGCTACAACAGTATGTATACAGAATATTTTTTTATCACTACCCAAACTGTCACAGGGAACCCATGAATATGAACAACTTTCACTAAAGGACCAACTTGGAAATATCGAAACAAAATCAGCTGTTTCATACGTTTTGGTCGAGTAGGTATTGAACTTATATGTATGAAACAGCAGATTTTTTTCGTGATTTCAGAGTTGGTCCCATAGTGAAAGTTGTTCATATTCATGGGTAGAACAACATGAGTGAAACTTTGGGTAGTTATAAAAAAATACCAGTTTTTCTGCGGATAACCTTCAAAAGGCACCCGACCTCTGGGGACGGAGGTCGGGGAGTGTGGGATTTTTACCTCACTAAAACCACCCCGGTGATCACCATCAGCACATAGGGGATAGGATCAGGGGATAGGATAGGATTAGGAACCGGGATAGGATCAGCACATAAGGGGAACCCCCTTATGTGCTGATCCTATCCCGGTTCCTCTTAAAAGACCAATTCCGGAACCCCCCCTGTGCAACGCCTGTAAGGCTCATCCCTGGGGAGACTGTAAAGGGGCCTCCCCTGAGCCTCGCTGTGTACAGCAGCACGTGACCACTGAGCCACCGACTTCCCTGGGGTCACTCGGTGAGCGGACAGAGTTCCCACTCTGTGCACCTGCGACCCCAAAGGAGCACCTACCTTGTTCGGTAGGTGGATTTCGGCGTATTAGGCGCCAAGGCGGTTGCCTCCCCGACGCCTCCTTCTCCGAGCGGGATCAGCTTTCTCCCGATCCCGCTCCGCAGCCTCCTTCTTGACCATCACGGTCTCACAGAAGGAGGCTACTTCCTTCGAATTCTCTGTCTCTGCCAGCATAGCCCTCACTACTGCCGGCAGAGACAGGTCTCGCTCGACCCTGGCAATCAGGACCCGCCGCTCGGAGGCACACGCAGGGCACTCCTCGAGCGTGTGTTGTGCGGAATCTAGGCTGCCTCCGCAGTGGTGGCAATTTGCCGTGGCCTCTCGCCCAATTCTGTTCAGGTACTCACCGAAGCAACCATGTCCGGTATATTTATGCCTAATACTCAATATCAGACTTACTTCATGGCATTGTTTTCTCCGTGTGAGTAAGTCATGTTAGTGTCTATTTCTCCATCTACTGTAAGACAAGATTTTTATTTCCGGTGTAATTGGCATCGTATAATAAAAGAGAACATTCGATTTAATTATTATAAATTTATTTTAATAAATAAAGTAATAATAATTAAATCGAATCTAAATCTAATCTAAACTGTTTTTTGGATGAAATTTGTATGAGTTATTTCATAAAAATAATTCTTTTTTGAACTTACAATTCCAGTGTGTGATACATTTTAGAATCAGTGTCATGCATGAAATGTATTATGGAAATCGAAAAATATAAAGATAATGTGATAATTTATACTTACTTAATTTATTATAATGTTTTCTTAGACTTAGACACATCCTATTATTTTTACACTTACCTCACCAGTTCATCAGACGACTCTTTGTTTTGTAGTGAAGTGCCAACAACTGGTACATTTACCCTATAAATAGAAAAAGATAGAGTTTTCCAATGTACCTATTTGTTGAAAAATCGTATATCATGTACGTACGTTATATCATGATCGTACTGTCGATCCACAGGTGACGTCGGCGCTATATCTCGTGCTGGGCCCGAAGGCGTGGCCGCGACTGGACCCGCTGTCTACGCCGTCGGACATGCTCATGCTGCTGAACTACGTGCTCAACCCCATCCTCTACGTGCTCATGCGCCAGCGCCGGCGGCTCTCACTCACCAACCTCTGCCACTCCATTGCGCATTGCTTTAAGCGGGTAACCCAAGTAGCAAACTAATGTCATATAAATGGTACAATTACGTTTTTAACCGATTTCAAAAAGGAGGAGGTTATTTATTTAACTTTTAGTCATATGAATATGGTTTTATAATAGCTTTTTATACGTAAATATAACGCGGGTTTGGGAGCAGATTATGTAACATTTAATCGTGTAAGGGTCGTTTTGCGGTTGCATCAGCGACAATTACGTTGCGTAAAAAAGCGGCCAAGTGCGAGTCGGACTGGCCTATGAAGGGTTCCGTAGCAGCAAGTAACATAATACGTATAAACGTTCTTGTAGTTCGTTGTAACTTTGATCGAGGTTTTAATAATAGTGTATTTTTTTTTATTAAGTTTTTTTGCCTTTTCCATCTACAGCTAGATCTGTTCCTGGACGTCCGCGCGTAAATCTTTTTGATAACACAGCTTTCAAATTAGTTATGGTGGTGTATGGTAGTGGTGTGTAGTGTTTATGTTTATGAAATTAAATGTTTTTTTTATGTTTATATTTGAGTTGATTGAATGAAAGGTAAATTGCGGTTTACGATTTATGACATTAAAATAAAACTACTTACTAGATCTCGTTCAAACCAATTTTCGGTGGAATTTTACATGGTAATGTACATCTTATATTTTTTTAGTTTTATGATTCTCTTATTTTAGAAGTTACAGGGGGGGGGCACACATTTTACCACTTTGGAAGTGTCTCTTGCGCAAACTATTCAGTTTAGAAAAAAATGATATTAGAAACCTAAATATCATTTTTGAAGACCTATCCATAGATACCCCACACGTATGGAATTGATGAAAAAAAAAAATTGAGTTTAATTTCTACGTATGGGGAACCCCCAAAATATATTGGTTTTTTTTTCTATTTTTGTGTGAACATCTTAATGCGGTTCACAGAATACATCTACTTACCAAGTTTCAACAGTATAGTTCTTATAGTTTCGGAAAAAAGTGGCTGTGACATACGGACGGACAGACAGACAGACAGACATGACGAATCCATAAGGGTTCCGTTTTTGCCATTTGGCTACGGAACCCTAAAAATCACATAGATGGTGTAAGTTTAACTAGTAAGTTTTGTAATCGTTTCTAGTTATACTCATTGATAACTTTAACATCGTACAGACGTCTAAATTTTGTTATGCTAGTGGTCAGTGGTGCAAGTTAGCTAATTTGTATAACAATTGTTTTTTTTAACTTAAATGAAAAGTTATGGTCGATATTTTAATAATCATTATTATTTATTCATTGTATGTAAAGAAAGCTTAGTGGAAGATGAAGAGCGGTGACTTAAACTTGGGAATTTAAAATTTTCGATGAATATGTAGGTATGGTTATCTTTGTTAATATTTTAATAGGCCTTCATAATATTGGTATTCGAATATTCTTTATAACAATAAAGTACATAAATTATCATCAATAGTTTCCGCCATATTGCCCATAGACATTGGGCGACCGCACTAAGACATGTTTAGGTTACGGCTAAAGTTGGGTGTGAACATAAACTTAAGATTAGCCGGCTAAACTTAGGTTTATCTTCGAGGAGGTGTTAATGTTAGTTTCTTCATCTATAGTATTAATTCTTCTATCTTTATATTAATGTTATTGTACGAAACGGCTAAAAATGTATCTAGTAACTGATTACCACCTGCGCTAAGATAGGTCGACGGAGCCCCGCTCAGCGGGGCTCCTATTTCTGGATGGTTTAAAAAAAAATAACCACGAATTCTAAGGCGGGAGCTCCGCTCCGCTTCACTCCCGCCTTAGCCTTCTAACCTAAACTATCCGAGTCGGGGTACTCTGAGTCGGGTTGTTAACCATAAGACGCAAACTAACATGATATAGAACTTTAGCTGCTTCTCGAAGATAAACCTAAGTTTAGCCGGCTAATCTTAAGTTTATGTTCACACCCACCTTTAGCCGTAACATATATAACTAATTGGTCTGATACATGTTTTTATACGATTTATTGCGTCCACCAAGACGGTTGCAATAAGGGTTCTGTTGGAAAATAAAAATAGTTATTTATGATACTAGTGCGGTAACTTGGTTATCAGAAACGAGTAGACGAATATAAGCCCGAGACGAAGTCGAGGGCATACCATAGTCACGAGTTTGTAAATCTCAATTTCCGCACGTGTGTCATACAACGTTTTTAAACACATTTGCGAGAAAACAGTACAATATTAATATCGGATTCCTTGCTTGAACTCATTTATTATTACTTTGTTTATAAATATCAGTCGGAAAGTCGCAACAATCTTCGACGTTTCTATTAATATGAAAATGGCGCGAATTGCAAATGGCGCCACGTGCGCCTGGTGAAAATTAGAACTACATCTTTCGTCTCATTTTCTCTTTAGTATTGAAGTGAGACAAACGTATTAAGCAAAAGCGCTTCCAAGGAGGTTCGATTATTCAGCTTATTTATTCTCGTAATGTGAAACTCCGTGGTGTAGTTCTAATACATTTTTTTATGAAAATTAAAAATAAACCGTAAAAGAAACGCACGGTGCTATACAACGGAGTGTGCGGTAAAACAGGTACTTAGGTGTGAGTACCTGGGTAAATCTTTCAAACGTCAGATATCATTATCCTGAAAATTTTGAATTTTTGACAGATTTTGTACGGAAAATTTTGAATTTTTGACAGTTTTTTTACGGAAAATCTGTCAAAAATTCAAAATTATCAGGATAATGATATCTGACGTTTGAAAGATTTACCCACCTATTTTACCGCACGTTCCGTTGTATGGTGCGTAATTTTTAACTTTCGAACCATGTATACAGGCATCGTAAATGCATTTTTTGAGCAAATGTGATGAAAAAACCTTTATGAGATAGTGAGTACTTCTGTTTCATTAACACGGACATCATGGTGATATTTCTAGACGTTGTGTTATTAACAAAAAAAAGACTTAAAGTTGCTCAAACATTTAAAATGGCCATGGGATAATTTACAAAACATGGCGGCTCATCACTATTTTCTAACTGAAGCGTTAACTCGACGTAACGTTACCTATATTATCATCATATAAATAATTGAGATGACGTTTACCAGACACATTAATATGACTTAAATTATAAATAACTAATGCGTCTAATTGAATACTAGTTTACAACTGTTTAGTTGCTGCATAACTGTTATAAACAGGGCTTGTTAACGTTACCAAATAACAAAATAATAACCACCGTTAAGTAACGTTAATTCCATTGTGATAATTTACTAACGTTTGAAAAAGGTAAAGTTATTTCATAAAATTACCAGTAATATAACGTTAATTACCATTAACGTAAAATACATAACTAACGTTAATTTTACCGTTAATTTGGCTACGTTGCCGTTCCGTAGGTTTATATTTTTGTGCGCTCGCATAGCATTGGATCACTTTAGATGCACTGTTGCCGCTCCGTCTCGCGCCGGCTATGCCACCGCGCCGCCGCACTGTCGCACAGTGGATCTAAACTGCTATATGAGGGACATTCGTTATTTTTTTTTCATTTTTTTTTAAAATACCTATCGAAATATCTCGTTATTCCGATGAATAATAGTCATTATAAGTTTTTCTCTAAAACTGATAGTTTGCCCGGAAAAAATATTTTAGTTTTTTTTTGTATGGAATCAAACAGAAACTGGTAAAATTTGGCCATGTCTTGAAAGACCAGGCTTTCGAACTACTATATTCTTATCCTTTGACTTGTTGGCTATAATTCTACTCTATCAGCGTGCGCCCATAGTTGCCCTTTCAAGAGTGACGAGGTTCGGAAAAATGAAAAAAAAAGTAAGCCAGAAGTAGTATTTCATTAATAATATCATAGATAAAACATTAAAACATTTATAATTAAGGAATGGTAATAATTTAAAAACATGTTCATCGAAAAAATACAAAAAAAAAATAATAATAATAATATAAATAAAATTTACCAAAAAAGAAACAGCTAAACTCGAATAAAATTAATCACTATCACTGTCTTGTAAAGTGTGTACATCTATAAAATCCCATTCTGGTTCAGTTGGAAGGGCCACCAAAAGCTCGACTGCTCTTGGTGAGAGGACCAGTTTTCGTTGTTTCGACATTTTTGGCCTTAGAAAGGTCAGTTTCGGATCAGACGACAAGAGAAGATTGTGCAAGATATCTTCATGTGTCGCTATCCTACTTACTTTTCTCGAACGGTTCTCTCTACCTATATATTTACGAAAGTCTTTATTTCGAGCTTTTGATGCTTCTTCCGACAGTTTCCCGATTGGTAAAAGTCCAAAATGCTTAATTATATCCGTACCATGCACTAGCAACTTATGTACGCTAGAGGGCATGTAATACCACGAATATAACTGTACATACAAAGTGGCAGCGCCTTTACAAAATTGGGAGAATTCAAGCAGTTCCACTTGCTCACCAGAAGCCACTGTCTGCAGAATTATGTGGAACCTTTCAATCAGCTCTTCATCAACTCCTGTGATGCGAGCCGATGTTTTTGCATCACTAAAAAATCTTCTGGCAGTGTTGCCGTCATTTGTGGTGCCTGCCCTTTATTTCACAAAATCGACCAGCAAGCCGTTTTCATCTTTAAAGGCTTGCTGGATTTGTTTTTTTCTTTGCGCCAACTTTTCTTTGTCCTCGCCTTTTGAACTCCATTTTTTGAATTCCATCCGGTAAGCTGAAATAAAGGAAGCAATGCATTAGTTTTGAAAAACGTAACTTCTACAAAAAATATTCATGGGCATTAAAAATTATATACCTATATGAAGCAAGCATTCCATGCACCGGATCCAGGCACGTAATGAAGACAATCCGTATTGGTACATATCTACATTTTCCGTTCTGCGGTCGATGTCTTCCAGCTTATTCATCTCTGATGGCTTCGCCTTACAAATGTCACACAGCTGTCGAAGTTTCCGATATGTACGATATAATCTTTCCATCGATCATTGTCATTAACAGTTGATGTGTGACGGTCACTTCCTGCAGTTTATATGGATTAAGTTCATCTATCTGCAGTTCTATGGCTTCTTTTCACGTTTTACTGAACTTTCACACTCCTTCATGAACTTGAACTGAATTGGGCGGCAGTAAAACGTAGAAGACGGACAATCATTTTCCCAAAGTATTTCTTCGTCACGCATCAGCCTTATGGGTACTAAGCTGACCATAAAAACACTGGAATCGTCAAATTCTGAACTGCTCGCTATCTGCTTGTAATTGCTTTGACTAGATGCTCCATCAAAACCCCACTTACATCTCAGCTTTAAATCAGCTTTAGATGATAGATTGAAGTCCATCATGATGATGCATCAAGTAATCTGAAGGTAGTCAAATAAAGTAGGGCCTGCAGTTTAATAGATGCTCCATTTTCGGTTATGGTGGGCATCACGCTTGACTCAAGGCTTCAATGGGGTCCTCATTTAACATCCCTTGCAGGACGGCTAAGTTCAGCAGCATATGCTGTGAGAAAAATCCGTCAATTTACTGATGTAGGTACCGTGAGGCTAGTCTATTTTAGTTACTTCCATATTGTTATGTCGTACGGTATTTTACTATGGGGACGGGCTGCAGACGTCGAGTCTATTTTTATTCTGCAGAAAAGACCCATCCGAGCCATATATGGCCTCCGCAGGCGCGACTCTCTAAGGGAACGGTTTAAAGATATTAACATCATGACGGTACCTTGTCAATATATCTATGAAAACATCATGTACGTAATGAAAAATCTACATCTTTTTAGTAAAAGAGGTGAAAGACACAATTATATCACTAGAAATAGGGATCAATTAGTTCAACCAGGTTTCAGGCTGGCTAAAGTAGACTCATCTTTCATGGGGTACTGTTTAAAATGTTTCAATAAAATACCTCCCCATATTCTTCAACTGAATGAAACTAAATTCAAATCTTGTATAAAACGCACACTATGCAGCCAGGCATATTATAAGTTGGGGGATTACATCGCTGATAAAAATGCTTGGCTCAACGCTGGTCCTGCTCCACAAGGGCGCATAAAATAATTGATTAGCATTTGAAACTACTGTTGGAGCTGCTGAAGATTTTAAAAACTTATCTTTGCATTGTATAAATTCAATGTTTTAGTATTGTATAATTGCATAGCACAGGTGTGAGTACTATGCACCTACTATAAAGCTACCATTTAATAGGTTTTTCTTTCATTGACTTGAATGTGCCCTGGCGGCTGAGAGTTTGTCATGCTCACTCTAATGTCTCGCTGGTGGTGGCGTGTGTGTTGGATCATTAAGTTCCCTTCAAAATGGTTGAGCTGAATGGTGCTGATCTATGCGTCATGTTCGTGAACGGGCGCCGTCAGTGGGGACTGGTCATTTCTTGGCTGCCACGGCTTATTTTAATTTAATTTAATTTTTGAATTGCTTTTGTCTTTTTATTACGGACGCTTTTAACGTTCTGCATCGTTCTCACATGCATAATTTCAACATGAACGATGTAATCAATATTTTGTAACCATTTTTTGATTTAAAAGAGTGTCCATGGAGTTTCTTGCCCGTTCTTCTCCATAGGTACCTACTACGCTTTGGAAATGGGTAACGAGCTTCATCTTTCTGACTGACCGACCCCTTGACAATTCAAAAGTGCCTGTAATTGGTTTATTTGAAATAAATGCTTTGAGTTGAGTTGAGTTGGGTGATGTCCTCTTTTGCAGGATAATAGTTTAATTTCGCTTGCATTATTTTGTAGTATATTGAACAAGGTGCAGTATCTATGTATCCCTCATACATAGATACGGCCCTTGTTCAATTGCAGAATCTCGTAGATTAATATATTGCCACTTGGATAAGTTAAGCGATATCGAGAGAGCTAGCGCTTTTTCAGGTGTATATAAACTCTCTTTTTTTCTGACTTATGCAAGTTTTTACCTTATCAATATCTTCAGGATGGTTTAGCAAATGTTCCAGTATTTGACTTACTTCCCAATCCCCACTACTTTTGAATTTTTTAATAGTAGCACTCTGTATCTCTTTTGGAGACACTGATTTGGACAAGCGCTCTACGCGTCTTCTTTTTTGCTTGTTAGATAGCTTTTCAAAGGGTTTTCTCGGCGTACATTGTGAAGATCACGTTGAAGCTATTGGTGAAGATGGTACCAAATTTTATATATCTTAACTGACATCATCATCATGAGGATTGACATTTTCTGTTGTAGACATAAGGGCTTCATACTAGGCTATGGCAGATTCCAGCCAATCTCCATTTCTCTTCAAAAATTTGCTAAGAATCCTATTTGATCTATCCCAACTTCTACAAACATTTGTACAAAAATTCTGACAGAACTTCAGGAGGATTTCACTTTTTTCTTCAGTCCAGTTAACATTCAGCGTCTGCTTGAGGTATTCAAAAAGTTTTTTACGTTCCACCAAGGATCCAAACTGTTCTCTTAAAACCATGAACAAATCCAAATTATTCACTAGACCTTCCATATTTCTCACAAAAATATTTAGGCACAAAGCAAGTTGTCTTGGTATTCAAATCACTGAATGATTTTATTTAAATTAAACCCTTATTTATATGGGTCGGAATAACTCCTTCCTATCCCTATCATTAAGGTATATTAATAGGGAAGTGGAGTCATTAAATTTAAATTTCATTATGAATGTAGTTATTAGCAAATAGGTAAAATAATTCGTAGAAGAGATAATTCGTAATTAAAAGAACAGAAAAATAACTAATTGATGATTAGCAAATTTTTCACTGTAAATAATTACTGATATATAGTATTTTTTTACAATATTAAATTAATTATCAATATTAATAAAATATCATTTGCTTAAATTTGAATTTTTTAGATTCTTTTCCCATTTTTCGATTTTTTATCGTTTTGAAATTAATATTATTCCTTAATTATAAATGGTTTAATGTTCTATCTACGATATTATTAATGAAAATGCACTTTTGACTTTTTCATTTTTCCGAACCTCGTAACTCTTGTAAGGGCAACTATGGAGACACGCTGATAGAGTAGAATTATAGCCAACAAGTCAAAGGATAAGAATATAGTAGTTTGAAAGCCTAATCTTTCAAGACATGGCCAAATTTTAGCAGTTTCTGTTTCATTCCATACAAAAAAATCTAAAATATTTTTTTCCGGCCGAACTATCTGTTTTAGAGAAAAACTTGTAATGACAATTGTTCATCGGAATGACAAGATCTTTCGATAGGTATTTAAAAAAAATGCAATTTGTAAAAAAAAAAACGAATATCCCTCATATAGCAGTTTCGATCCACTGTGCGTCGCGCGCTTCGGCCACTACTTCCACAAAACAAGTTAAACAAAAAAAAAACGGTAAACTTAACGTTAGTTATCAATTAACGTTACTAAAGATTAACGTTAAAATGCAGCATAAATATCGTTAAATACTTTACCGTTATTTTAATATTAACGGTAACTCTGTCAAATCCAGGTAACGTTATGAAAATGTTACCGGTATTTAAAGCCCTGGTTATAAAGCCCTTACATATCTGGTAGTTGTATAATTCTAATATTATACAACAATTTTGCTAGTTAGGAAGGCCTCCTTATATTTTACAGCAAAGGCAAAGGCCAATCCCCGTGAAGGACAAAGTGGGGTTTTCACCTGGAACATCTTGCAGCCAGGATGATGATGATGTATGGATTGTGCCCCTGCAGTAGATATTCAACCCAACCCATTTTTTATTCAATAAATGGGACTTGCACATAACTGACGAAATTTGAATGACTTGTGGTTAAACCTTTGCAGGGAATACAGACTTCATTTTAGAGAAAGTTGCTTCTTCACCTCGTGTGCCAATAGATACATAAATAATCCGGCACCCCATCGTTCAAACCGTAAATAGCAACCCTGTTTGGCGAGAGAATGTATGGTAGACGGTGGTAGCACTTCCCCGGACGAACTCAGCAACGAACAGCTCTACCACTACTTGGTGTTGAAGTTTAGTGTTGGTAATGGTTTGTTGTATCCCCAACAGAGTCACAAAACATCGACGGAGTCAATGTCGATGAAGACATCGTGCTGCCCGCAGGAGACGCTCGTGGTGAGCAGCGGTGGGGACAGCTCGGCCGCTGAGATGCGGCCGCTGCGCTCGCCCGCCGCGCCCGACCACACGCTGCGCATGCTCGACTGACCCCGCCCTGCGCGCCCTTCACTCCACGCACACACGCACATGTAGGGGCCACACACCGACCGAGCTGAGAACAAAAGCAGCGAATAAGGGCCTGCGCCCACTGGCGGCACGACATGGCAAGTGATTTTTGTGCGACGAATACGAATATAATGACCTCGCGGCATGCCGCGGCATCGTTCATCAGTATGCGCTTGCATGTAGTGATGCCGAACGATCCCCTGCCGTGCCGTGCCGCCAGTGGGCGCAGGCCCTAAGTTTCGTTCTTCGTCGAAAATGAAGGATTCGCTTTTGATGAGCACACGTTTGTTGATCTGCGTTGGATTGGTCTATATCCAGCAGCGGAGAAGCGGTAAAGTCGTCACATTATGAACTCCTATGACACAGTTGAGAGTGGCCAGAACGTGCTATGTAATCAAGCAAGCTTAGTGTTTGGTGTAATTTTCAAAATGTGGTCGTTTTCGAATCTAGAAAATGTTTCACGTATTTTCATGACCAAAGACAGACAGTTCTAAGTAAGTGATTTAGCCTTTATGCTGTCAATATAAGCTCTAGTGTACAATTAGATTAAGATGTTATGTCGGGGTATTATCTTTTGGGGTTAATAATAAACCTTAGAAGTCACTGGATTTCAGCGTACCTAGGGGTATTAGAAACTCATGAGGACCCATCGCACCCTCGGGGTGCTCGGTTAATCCGACAACTGCGTACGATAGGAACGATAAAGAAATACTGTGATGTGATGTAAAGTAGGTAGGTACCTATAATACTAACAAGGTATATAGGTACATATAAATGTACTTAGGTCCTGTCTGTATTATAGATCTCTGAACTAGTTAGGTGGAGCTGACTCGTGTTGATATTGCTCGTCTATTCACTTTAGGAGTAAATAACGTAAATATAATTTAAAAAAATACTCATCATTAAAATAGAAAAGGCAAACGACTTATATTTATTTGTATCGTGTTAGGCGAATCTCGCAGCACAACGCGCCACGAGACGGCGCCTGGGAAACGCGGCCCTGCACGTGATTTTTGACATACAAATTCATTATAAACGCGTTTCCGCGCGGGGCGGGGCATTTGGCACCGTACCCCCGCGCCCCGTCTCGTGGCGCGTTGTAGTCCGCCTATTTGTACACATATCTAAGCGTGTCTAACGAGCTAAACTGGCAACCTGATAACATGTGAAAGACTAGTCTCAAATAGTTACCCGTTGTATTTAGTTTATTTCTATGGTTTGTTTGTATCTACAATTACAAGTTTTACAAAAAATATATCACATTGAAACCCTATGAACCTATTATTGGGATTGATTTAAGAAAATAATGCTAGGTGGCGCTGACGCGGCGGGGGCGGTGCGAACTTTTTGTCCCACGCTTTCAAATTCCCATGATGCATTCTACGTGAGCACACTCAAAATCATAAAATTTATTAATAGTTTAGTCACAGAGCTTTTCTTAAAAGAGCCCTAGGTACACTAAAATGAGGACAGTAAGTCGCAAAACTCATCATTGTTTACACTTATTAAGCAAAAAGACACTCCTCCGCCTAGAGAAACACCTGTAGAATTTAAAATACATGCGAAGGACAAGACTGAATATTTAGCGTTAGATTTACAGTTTTCGTTAGCGGTCGTAGGAGGTACTTGCTTACCTATCTCTATCATAGAAAAGCGCCACCAGGGGGCACAACTCTTAGTGACTATGGCCAGCAAAATATTTTGGTCTATATTATTTGTTTTTGAAAGTCAGCTCGTTATGTTATTATAAATAACTAATAATAAGAACCTGTAAAATGGTTCTGGCAGCGCCCATGATTAAATGTAATATTCATTATTATATTATATAGGTTGTTAAGAGAGATTTGTGAATTAATAGAATACCTATGTTGTATTACCTAACTATTATTAAGTTAGAAGCCAGTTTCGCCACACTCTGTTATGATAAATTTCCTGTAAAGCATTTTATCGTACCTACGTAGGCACGTTAAATATTCAGGACATATGATGTAGTAGTGGTAGTAGGTAAGCAGTCCGTGCGATTCACAGTGACTGCTTACTAAATTTTAAATAGGAAATAAAAGAGTATGGCATAACTGGTTCTAGCATAGGTATTACCTATCAATCGTATATTATTGTAATTAAGTATATACATTCGATACCTAGTAGTTACAAACATACATAATTAATAGGTACTCTGAGTATGAAATGTCAAATACTACCTTATAATGATCTGTTAACAAAACAGTAAATCGGGGTAACTTAAACCTTCATTATTACAACATTAGCCCAAAATTCTATTTGAGACACTTTTTTTTAGCTTATGCCTAGTTTATTTGCAACAAACTTTGTAAACAATATGTCGAAGTTGATGTTGTTATAATGTGAAGTTTGTAAAATAAAAAAATTGTAGGTACCTATATAGAATTTTGGGCTAATGTTATAATGAAGGTTTAAATTACCCAGATTCACTGTAATTAATTTGTAACTTATTACAATTTTTTTTATTCTTTTACATTCATCATAATGATCTTTTGTATAGACTGTTGTAGGTATAATAAATTGACCAAGGAACACAAGTACCTACATAGCTTAAATAGAATTTATTCTTTATATTCAGTCAGATTATGTATAAATTATAACTATAAAACACTTATTACTGTTTTATTTTCGGAAAGTAATAAAATAGCAAATTTCTTCCTATATGTAGTTCCTTAGTATTTAAGAGTGGCACACACGCTACGATAAATCGTTACGATAAAACTGTGCCGCCAAACTGTACAGATAAATCATACGTCCCTACAGCCCACACACGTTCAAGTAGGACTGCGCAGTTTATTCATTTCGTTCCGCGATGGCATTTACAGAGGACGCATTTTTTCAATACATTTCAATTTTTTTTTCCATTTTTTTTTATTTACGGTTGTGATATTCCTTGGATTTTATTTTCCATAAACAAGGTTCATTGCGATACATATTATTATGACAATAAACTCTTTGAGCCACAAGTGGTGAGCCATTTTGTAAGCACGTATGTACGCACGACTAGTCGATAGGCGATCCACGCGAAAACTGAGAGCTCGACACACACGTTACGATTATCGGCACAGTTTCCTCCGATTCCGTTTTATATATAAACAAATTTTTCATACTACTCCGTTCGACCGCACAGTTTTCAATAATCGCAAAAAAACTGTACAGTTTTTATTACACACATGTTTCGATTTATCCGTACAGTTCGACTGCATACTTATATCGTAACGATTTATCGTAGCGTGTGTGCCACCCATAAGGTTCCGTAGTACCTGCATAGGTACGGACGGCGGCGGCGGTTACCAATAAAATAGGCAATGAAACCCCATTTATGATCCAATAGTTTGTTTGTCTTAGGCTCTGACCATACAAGAAACACTAAAAAAAGAAATCGTAGCACTAACCATTTTTTGTTGTTAAATATGATAGGTACCTACCCTTAGCGCACGGTCCGTGTCCGACTGCTCGAGCGTTTTCCTGCTCTGCCTGCGCTGACCCTTACTCGATTTTGTTTTACGTCGTCCCCTGACCACGGTCACTGACAAGGGGTTATGGAATAAGTAGGCATTATATTTAGATTATACGGCATAAGTAATCTTTGTCAATAACCACGGGTACCTCTATAGAAGATTTGTATTCCTATCTAAGTAGTCTAGCAGCTCGGTAGTATCCTGTTGTTAATAATATAGTTGTTAATATTATGATTAGAGGTACAGTACGCGCAAAACTTTAGGAGGCCTCTGAACGTAGGCTCAAGAATAAAACCGCGCATGGTACTGGTGAGTGAGAGTGAGAGAGAGTTCCCTCGGAGACCTTTAAGTACTGCGCAGCCACTCGCCGCAACTTCCGAGAGCTCATAAAGTTTTTTGCGAACTGTACCTTGGTACATACCACCTACCTAATGATTGATTCAATAGACAATTCACCATATACATATATAATTGTAGTCTTTGGACAAATCCATAAACCTAATCTCACAATCATACCATCATTCTGTACCTTTTTCGCTGCTGTTGGGAAATCCTTATGAATACCTACCCTCTGCCTGGAGAGAATGGAGGGTTACCTACATTAATATGTCGGACTCTAACCAACGAAAAGCCTATGGTTTATACATGGACGAACAAAAAAAGTCTGACAGATTCTCGCTAACAAAAAACTGTGTGTGTGTGTGTCCACTCAAGTCGTCCAGCTCGCTGTATGTACAGGGCGCTGTACTCACAACTCACACATTTCCTGCAAACCATCCTCATGATTCGAGAAGGTGTCAGAATCAGATGGGAAAGTTGAGTTTGGAGCAACTGACATGCATGAGGCCAGTTAGGGACGTGTCAAGCAAGCACAAGGAACTTACTCACCTACGGCGAGTTCAAAGGGACGTCAAGCAGCAAACTGTAATGGACTTCTCCATTACAGTTTGCTGCTTGACCTCTATTTGAACTTGCAACTGTCAAAATGGCGCTTTCGTAGCTAGTTCCTAACACAAACTAATTTAAGGTGAGGTAGTTTTATTTTATTTTTGCGAAAATGACGCGTTCTTGTGTAGGTACATAAGTACTGCGAAGTTGCGAGTCCACGTTTTCCCGAAAGATTGTAAAATTAGAACGTAGGTATTCGTAGAGATTTTTTTAATAAAACAGTGTTCGAGGTAGGTAGTTTCGGAATCATTTTGAAGATAATTATTACGAGGTAATATTTAAAGTTTAAAATTCTAAAACTTTAGTCTGGAAGGTATAGGCGTAAGAGGAGGCCCGTTAGCATTATTAATAGATTATTTACGGGATCGTAGGCAAAAGGTTAAGGTAGGAGAGTATATTAGTATGGAGTCTTATGTGACTTATGTGACTTACGGTGTTCCACAAGGTAGCGTACTGGGCCCCACTCTATTCTTAATTTATGTAAACCATCTCTGCCAAATGATGCTAGACAATGGTCGCGTTTTCTCATTTGCAGATGACACTGCTATTACTTTCTCTGGTGATACATGGGAATCCGTATATCAATATGCTGAAAAGGGTCTTTCCAAAATTGCTGACTGGTTGAACTCACATCTTCTACACACTACTACTCTTCTACACTAAACATTTCTAAAACAAAATATATTGCTTTTACAATCTACAACAACACTCAACCAGGACCTAACGTAACTCTCAAAATCGACACTTGTCATAATATATCTAGCACAAACTGTTCTTGTAAAAATATTGAAAAAGTTACTCATATAAAATACCTAGGTATAATCGTTGATCAACGATTATCTTGGCATACTCATACAGATATGGTCATGGCCCGTATGAGAAAATTTATCTGGATATTTAAGAACCTAAGACATGTGACAACAAAAAAAATGTTAACTGAAATCTATGTCTCTCTGGCTCAATCAATTCTTACCTACTGCATACCCATGTGGGGCGGTGCGACAAAAACGAAGTTTCTTGAACTAGAGCGAGCACAGAGATCTCTTACCAAGGTCATGTATACCAAACCATACAGATTCCCAACCAATGAGTTATACTCCTTTAGTGGTATTCTCACAGTCAGAAAATTATACATACTACATGCTGTCTTAAAATTACACAAAATCCTGCCCTATGAACCTCACCATCAGGAAAGAAGGCGAAAATACAGTGTAGCACCAGTAAAATTCGTTAAAACTGCATATGCCAAAAGACAATTCAACACAAATTCCGCTGCCCTATATATTAAAATAAATAAAATAATTAATATCTATCATATGACTACTAAAGACTGCAAAAAGGCAATTGTTCAATGGCTAAAAATGAAGTCCTATGATGACATTGAATTATTGTTGCAAGCATCGTCAATATGAATTGAAAAATACACACACGCGCGCACGCATTCACTCACACACACATACACACACACTCACACTTACACACACACACCCACACAAAATTTTAGGATATATCTCTAAGTTTATTTTTCTTTTATTTAATTAGACTCTCGGCATCGGTCGCGAACGGTTGTGTGCTTGCGCTCTCCCGTTCTCGATTTTTTGTCGAAGTTTAATTCTTCTCGCTGCGAACCTCGTAGCGCCCCCGCAGCCGCCCGGCTGCATCCGATCGTCGAACAATTAATTAAATTTATTTAATTAATTGGTCGTATCAAGTGATCAATTAAAAACTGCCTTTTTCAAGGCAAAGTGATATTTCTTTAACTGCGCGATAGTGTGAGTAGCTTCATTAGGCCCCTTCTGGGCAAAACCACAGTTTCGTGGTCCTCGGTGGATACCTAGCGGTGTTAACGATCCGAGTGGGGGGTTGTCCCAACACACCCGCCGAACCCTTTCAGGGCGAGGCAGTCAGTTGGACGGGTCCCAGAGCTAACCGGCCTTGGGGGATCTGCTAGTCGGCTCTGGTGACAGTTTTCCTTTCCCAGCTACTCACCTAGTGTCTCTAGGGTGTGTCTACACCCTTCGCGCTAGACTGTCAGGGCCCCGTTCGCACAATAAGACTGGCGACGGGTTTACAAGCTTAAGGCTCACCATAGGTACTCACCTCCCTGTCTATACCCGACAGGGAGGGTAACTCATCCCCGGGAACACCCACCCGGGGAGTTAGGCATAGGGAATTTAGGCCGGAATCTTATATTCCACCATCCCCCCCAAGTAAATAGCCCCGCACCCCCCAACCATGGGGGATGCCTTAATCGCGACCTTCTTTAGGGAGGTCCTCCTTAAGGACCCCGAGTTCCTCGCCAAATATGGCGCTAAGTTCGCTGCTTTGCAGCCCCCCCACCCCCTGTCCTCCCGACAACTCTGCCGCCATCGCTAACTTTAGCGATGCACTAGAGGCCCCCCCCCGGTGCAAACCGCCCCCCTCCCCCCCGTACCGATGGAAACCGACCAACGGACAATGACCAGACGCCCCGTCTCCCCGTACTCCTCCGGCTCGGAAACCCTGACGAACTCCTCCTCCGAGGATGACGGTTTCCAGACCGTCACCTCTTCCTCCAAAAGGAAGAAGAACTTTGCCTCTTCACAGGCAAATAAACTAAGGGACCAATCGGTCACCCCCCCGCCCACCCTTGTGACTCCGACCCCCGTCGTCGCCATCACGACCGCCCCCCCCCCCCCCCCCGCGTTAAGCCCCCCCCGGCTCTCAATGCTTTCCTTGAAAGCAACCCCAAAAAACCCCCACCCCCCCCCCCCCTGTCTTCATCCAAGACAAAGCTAAATGGACTGAAGTGTCTAAATGGTGCGTCGATCTCAGGATCGGCTTCACCAGTGCCCGTTCAACCGAGCAGGGCATTAAGGTCCAAGTCCCTAAATCTAACGATTATAGGGAACTTACTAAGCTCCTCAGAGCACGAGGTGTGTCCTTTCACACGTACTCCCTCCCCGAGGCCCGCCAGACCCGCGTGGTTATCAATAGGATCCCAAAGGAGATCGCTACCTCCGACCTTAAGGAAGACCTTGTCTCACAAGGCATCCCAGTAGCCGAGGTGCACCGCATGCACCGTGCCCGAGGCGGCGAGCCATACAACATGGTCCTTGTTGTATGCCCCCCCGTCGAAGGACACCACCCGATCTTCAAGATTAAGTCCCTCTGCCATCTCACTGGATTCGATATCCAGAAGCCCCGCAAGACTGGAATCGTTGGCCAGTGTCACCGCTGCCAACTATACGGCCACTCTCAAAAGAATTGCCATGCCACACCCAGGTGCGTCAAGTGCCTGGGTGGGCATGGCACTTCCGAGTGCTCCCGTCCTAAGGACCGTACCCTCTGCACGGAACCACCCAGCTGTGTGCTGTGTGGCCTCTCCGGGCATCCAGCCAACTACCGTGGCTGCCCCAAAGCCCCTAAGGCAACAAATCCCAAACTGGCGAAGCGTACGGACGCTCGTCAGGGAAGGGAAGCCCCCTCCACCCAACTTCCCGAGCGCCTGAGTCCCCAGAGACCCAACGCTTGGAATTTATCCCAGCACCAACAGGCCTTCCCGCCCCTGGTACGCAACCAACCCCCCCCTCCGCCCCTCATCGCTCATCAGATGGACCCCCGCATTCGCGCACACGCGCTCGCGGCCGCGCCCGCACCAGCGCCCGCGCCCGCGCGCGCACCCGCGCCCCTCGCTACTAACCCCCCGGCTCCTAAGGCCACCACCCCCGCCCCAGTCGCGCCCGTTCCTTCCTCAACCACACCCGTGGCTGTAGGCCCCAACCCCATGGATCCGTTCAACGTGATCTCAGGCACATTCACTGCCTTCCTCACCCCTCGCGCCCGTCAAATGGCCAATGAAATCGCTGCCGCCAGAAATGCCGGTAACCTTTATGCCATTCAGTGCATATATAACGCGTACCCGAATATTACGCACGCGCTACAGTCATTTGTGAACTCCCCCAATCCCACTAATGGATAACGGAATCCTCTCGCTGGCAACTTCCAGCGACGGACGACCGTCGCTGGAAGTTGCCGGACGATGTACGTGAACTGATGACTGAGAAGAACGCGGCTGTCCGTGCGTACAGCAACTTTCCCTGCGACGCGAACCGAGCCCATATGCGCTACTTACAGCGAGCTGTAAGGACACGTGTAGCGGAGCATCGGGAAACGGGCTGGGATAAGTTGCTGAGCGAACTAGAGCCTACCCACCTAGCATTCTGGGAGCTTCAGAGGAAACTCAAATCCCGAGAAGTAGTCCCTATGCCCCCATTGATCCGCCCAGACAATACCATCGCTTTCGATGATGTCGACAAGGCCGAGTGCCTAGCCGACAGTCTTGAGGCCCAATGTTCGCCCAGCTCTCAACCTGTAGACCAAGCTCACCTCTCTGAGGTCGACGCCGAAGTCGAAAGGAGAGCCTCCCTCCCCCCCGTAGAAGACCCCGAGTGCCCTCTGCCTCCCGTCACCCCCGACGAAGTGCAAGAGCTCATAAAAGGCCTTAAGCCCCGTAAAGCCCCCGGTTCTGACGGAATGACCAATAAGGTGTTCCAACTGTTCCCTGCCCACCTGATCATGCTAATGACCACCATCTTCAATGGTGCCATGAGCAATAACATCTTCCCCCAAGCGTGGAAACAGGCCACTGTCATCGGCATTCCCAAGCTGGGCAAGCCTAAATCCGCTCCCTCCAGCTACCGCCCCATCAGTCTCCTCAATGTCATCGGCAAAATCTATGAGAGGCTTATTTATAAGCGTCTCAGAGACTATGCCGAGACGAAAGGTCTCATTCCCAACGAGCAGTTCGGTTTCCGAACCCAACACTCGTGCGTCCAACAGGTCCACCGTATCGTCGAACACATAAGCGTTGGCTTCCAACGTGGTTCGTTGACGGGTGCTGTTTTCTTCGACATAGCGAAAGCGTTCGACAAAGTCTGGCACAATGGCTTATTATATAAGCTATACCAACTTAAAGTGCCAGATCGTCTCGTGCTCATCCTGCGAGACTTTTTGTCGAACCGCACCTTCCGATTCCGCATCGAAGGAGCGCTATCCTCCCCCCGCCCCATTCGCGCCGGAGTCCCTCAGGGCTCCGTGCTCGCCCCTCTCATTTTCACGCTTTTCACCAGCGATATCCCCAAAAGTAAAAGGGCTCAGTTGGCTCTGTTCGCAGACGATACGGCCATTTACTACACCGGCGTAAGCCCCGACGCGATATCTCGCACTCTCCAAACCACAGTCAACCAACTCGGTGACTGGTTTAGGAAGTGGAGAATCGAAGTCAATCCCGATAAGAGTCAAGCGGTTCTATTTTCGAAACCGAGACTCAACCCCACCCCTCCCCGTCCGATCACCATGTTCGGCAAGCCTATCCCTTGGGAGAAGCGAGCCAAATACTTGGGTGTCACTCTAGACCATAGACTCTCTTTCGGTGAGCACATAAAGCAGGCGCGTTCGCGCGCCGCTTTCGCTCTCGGTAGACTCCACTCCCTATTGAATGCACGCAGCAAATTGTCACTCAAGTGCAAATTGCGCATTTACACAGCGTGCATTCGACCAATCATGACCTACGCGAGCGTGGTTTTCGCACACTCGAAACCCCACCACATCCATAGGATGCAGACCCTCCAAAACCGGTTCCTCCGTAGGGCAACCGGCTCCCCTTGGTTCGTTCGGAACGAGATCCTCCATCTCGACCTTAAAATCCCCACTATCCGTCAGTTCATGAAGCGCATTTCCAAGCGCTTCTTCGACTCCGCGGCCTCACATCGCAACCCTCTGGTTGTCGAGGCTGCCAGATATGCCCCCTCCCGCATTAGTCGTACCCGCCGTCCAAGGCATGCTCTGTCCGACCCCGATGACCCCATAACCCTCCTCCAGGAGAGCAGTAGGGCCACCAGTACAGTACACAAACACAGACCGCCATCGTTCCGACCTCGCCGCCGAGGTCCTACGCGACGCCCCCGACGTAATTGTCCCCCCCCCCCGACCCTTGCTCGACGACGCGCCAGCCCGCGCCGTAGCTGAGCCTGTAGTTTTAAATTCCCCAGTTAATAATAATATAATTTAGATCCAGCCTGTCCCATCTTGCTGCCCTCCCCTCAGTGATGCCCTAAGCCGAGGTTCGTACCCCACAGGGGGTGCCCTTAGCGTGCGGTCACCTAAATTTAAGTATTTTTCGCCCCTGGCTGGAGGCTTTAAGTTAGTAGCTTAAGGCACCCACAGGTTTGCCCGGTTAAGTAGCCAGGACCTTAGTGGTCACAACTACGAGCTGCCAATTAGGAAAAAAAAAAAAACTTTTATTTAGTTAGCCACTCACGCGCTTGTACTTACGCGAGACGTAGGCCGAAATGCCCGCGAACATTTTTTGTCGGCGCGCGCCGGACGCCTAGCCACTTATACACGACTTCTACACGAAATATTTCTATGAACTGATAGTAAACTAATGACTGTTTCATATAGTGGACAGAACAGGCTTGATTATACATTTTGTTTTAGAACTATATGTGACGTAGTTTTTTTTTTATTCGCAAATTAATAATAAAATCTGTTTTATTTCACTAACTAAAGCGTTGACCCTATGTTTTTTTTTACACAAAATGAAGTCCCATTCATTAACTACACAATGACATCATAATATTTACTATTTTTCTTCAAAGTTTTGAAATACAAAGAATAATAACATCGCGGGAATATACTCTCGAGAATGAGTCATGGCGGCCATTTTGAGCATGAGAATAAAGCGCGCTATTCACGGATGTTTATTATTTTTACCTGACTACCAAGAAAGGGTTATGTGTATAGTTTGTTTGTTTGAAATTTACTGAAAATGTGTGTAATTTTAATATTGTAACTTTAAATATTCCATGTATGCAATTAATTGTCGAGTATCGGCCAGTATTAAGTGTATTGGGGTATAATTAGGGATAAAAAATAAAAAATGTACAACGTAATTATAACTTTTATTTCACAAGTAGTCATTTATTTGTTTATCATTGGATCACCAACATAGGCTACACAATTACATGCATGCCACGGACAAATACAAGTGTGCGCCTCCAATCAAACCCGTAAACTTGTTGCCAGACAGCCGGCAGACTGGTAACAAGAGTACAAACGGTGAAAGCTGGGAAGGAGCTACACGTCGGGTTTCTGCCTGGAGTACCTATATTTTTTTTCTGCTTCATAAGTCTGTAATAAGTATGAAGGCGCGTCCCTGGCGCCATCTAGTAGTACAGATTGAAAACCCTATTTTGACAGTGATTGTATGATTTATCGAATGAACATTGTGCGGACGAGAGTGACAGCACAGTTGTCACTCTGGCGGAACGTCATAAACGTCAAACAACCACCGTACTCGTGCAGTTTTGTATCGAACGATAGCGTGGACTAGACGGTTACGACGGATCGCTTACGTCCTAAATCTAAATCCATTTTCATCTGTGTTAACTTGAGAGATTATTGTAATTTAAATTGAGAACCGTGATTATAAGGCTGCTGTTCGAAGACGTGTCTACTTATTTCCAAAATACCTCGTGCGATTACCCACTCTAGGATAAATGATTCTGATATAGGTACCCACGTGCCTTTATCAGAAGTGGGATGCGAAAAACAGTCGGATAAAGATACTCAGCCGCATAATCAACCTAGCATTAGTGGATTGCTCACCAATATGGAAGCCCTGCTAACCCGTTTGTTAGCGATGCCGCAGCAAACATCGCAGTCTGCAGCAAACACTAACGCGGTTCAGTTGATCAAGTTCGACCCAGATGATGAAGATGCCGATGTTAAGGGCTGGTGCCGTGTTTCCGAGTTGATTATTAACAGCAAGAATCTGAGTGGCGTGGAACTTTTAGTTGCTCTGACAACCGCGCTAAAAGGACGAGCGGCATCTGTTCTGACTAAGTTGCGTTTGGAAGACTTAACCTGGGAAGTTGTGAAGCAAACATTGCTGGCGAAATTTGCAGAGCCCAAATTGATACAGGACTATTTCGATGACGTGTTGCGCTTTCAGATCGGAGCAAAGGAGACTGCTAGTGAATCGGCTATGCGTTTATGGGCATTAATCGAGCGAATCCCTAAAGTCGAGATGTCAGAAGAGGCAATCACTGGATTCGTTATTTCTGTTCTGAGCTCGAAAGACCACATGATTCGTCGTGAACTGAATTTGTATGCTATCGCAACTCGTGCTCAACTCTTCCGGACACTCGGTGGGATTTCTTTAAAGCGTCGTACTGAAGATAATGATGGTTATGACAATAAAGCAAAAAGACCTCGCCTGTCAGACTCGAAGTTCAATGGAAAATGTCATCGGTGTGGAGTTCCTGGACACAAAATAGCAGAGTGTAAAAGGCGACGTGACGATCCAGCTAATCGAGCTGATGGTCCCAACACGGATCAGGTCAAGGCCAAATCGGCACCAGTCACCTGTTTCACGTGCGGGAAGCCTGGCCACGTATCTACGTCATGCCCTGAGAAGAGAGGCGGCGCAGTGGTCAGGGAGGTCAACACTTGCGAAGCACAAGACTTCGAGAGGTAAACTGACGACGGCATCTGATTTTGATACACCCAGAATCCGTAGAAAAGACGGCTTTCGTGACGCCCGAGGGGCAATACGAATATGTTGCAATGCCGTTTGGTTTACGCAATGCGCCGTCGGTATATCAAAGGTGCATTAATAATGCACTTAAATATTTGAAAGATGGACCTCTAGTGTACATGGATGACGTCCTATGCCATTCCTCGGACGTTACAGAGGGTCTGCAACGGTTAGACCAATGCCTGCAAGCTCTGACGAAAGCTGGGTTTTCGTTGAATTTACGTAAGTGCAAGTTTCTTAAAACCAAAGTTAATTATTTAGGTTATGCTATCCAAGTCGGCGAGGTTAGACCTAACTCCCTTAAAATTCAGGCTCTGGCCGATGCTCTTCCCCCGAAGACAGCGACTCAAGTTCGCCAATTTCTTGGCCTATCTTCGTATTTTAGGAAATTTATTCCTAGTTATACTCAGATAGTTGGTCCGTTGTACCCTCTTACAAAATTAAAAGGAGGCATTAAGTGGACGGAAAAACACGAAGAGATTAGACAAAACGTAATTCGTATTCTCACGTCAGAGCCGGTTTTGACAATTTTTGACCCAAAACTGCCAGTAGAGCTCCACTGTGATGCTAGTTCGGAGGGATACGGGGCTATAGTTATCCAAAGAAAAAACAATATGCCACACGTAGTGGCTTATTTTAGCCGCCGCACGACTGAGGTTGAGTCTCGTTATCATTCATATGAACTAGAGACTCTGGCAGTCGTGCGAGCGGTCGAACATTTCCGTCACTATTTGCACGGCCGGAAGTTCACAGTTTATACAGACTGTAACTCGTTGAAGGCGTCTAAATCAAAGGTCGATTTGACACCCCGCGTTCATAGGTGGTGGGCCATGCTTCAAGCGTACGATTTTGATATTGTTTATCGTGAAGGGAAAAGCATGGAACACGCCGATTATCTATCGCGAAATCACCTACCTGAGATCGCAACTGTAGAACATTGTTCAGATAAGTTTGAAGCTTCTCCTAGTTCTACTCCTGCAAAGAAGACAGTTAAATTCGTAGAGTTGCATGCAGGTTGGTTGTCTGTCGAACAAAAGCGCGACGCTGAAATCCAGGACATTATAAAGAAATTTTCGGACGGCGATTTACCGGAGAATGTAGCACAAACTTATGACGTTAGGAATGGTATTCTTTACCGGAAAATTAACCGCAATAAAACTGTTTCTTGGCTACCTATAGTACCCCGCTCATTGGTATGGACTCTGATCAGTCACATTCATTCAGAAATTCAACATTTAGGCCCCGATAAGACCCTCGACAAAATTTACGATCTATATTGGTTCCCCGAGATGTCGAAAAGTGTTCGTAGGTTTGTCGACTCATGCATAATATGTAAAGCCTCGAAAGGTCCCTCAGGTGCCCAACAAGTTAGACTTCACCCCATTCCTAAAGAGCCAACCCCTTGGCACACGCTGCACATAGATTTTACTGGAAAATTGACGGGTAAGAGTGATCAAAAAGAATACTGTTCTGTCATCATTGATGCGTTCACCAAGTACGTCCTGTTAGAACACACCACTTCTTTAGATGCGGCCAGTGCCATTATGGCACTGAAGAAAGCTGTTTGTTTGTTCGGGGCTCCTAAACGAATTGTAGCTGATCAGGGTCGCTGCTATATTAGCGGTGAATTCAAGAAATTTCGTGCGGAACATCACATTGACCTTCACTTCATCGCCACTGGCTCAAGTAGAGCAAACGGTCAGGTCGAACGGGTAATGCGAATTCTAAAATCTTTACTTACAATCATTGAAAATGATCCGCACAAGAATTGGCGCGATGAGTTGGGCAACGTGCAACTTGCTCTAAATAGTACAAGGTCTACCGTCACGAAATATACCCCGACTGAATTAATGTTTGGAGTTCAATCGTACTCGTTAGGAATTTCTAAGCTTTCAACTGGAGATGATCCACACGATCGCTTAAATTTAGAAGCGATACGCTTAAATGCATCCAAGAATATAGAGAAAGCTGCTAACGCTGATACTATTCATTTTAATCGCGGAAGAGCTAGAGTAAAGCCATTTAATAAAGGTGATTACGTTTTCGTAAAAAGTTCGGAACGCAATCAGACGAAACTTGACCGAAAGTTCAGGGGACCTTTCGTGATCACCAATGTTCTGGAAAATGACCGCTATGAATTAAAAAGTGTAGATGGTCCTTGCCGTACGTTAAAGTATTCGCACGAAAATTTGCGTTTGGTGCCGGGAGGTCACGAGGGCTTATTAGAATTAGCTGAAGGCATTATAAATGACGAGGAAGCCGTGAAGGCGGTAGATATGCAGTCAGAAGGCATTATTGACGCCGATTTTGAGATTATGTCGGCTCGCAGTGTTGACACCCTGACTGCAGATTCCGCTACTCTGACTGCATCGTCTGAAACGCTTACGGCCCCTTCTGAAACAGCTAGTGCTGATTCGGAAGATGAGGGACCTATAACCTTTGATGTAGAAGTAGACATCCACCGAGCATAGTGTTCAGAACCTAAGGTACGTTCAAATTATGTGATGTGATTACGTGTGGATGTTGTTGTCCGGTTTTGCCCATTGGTTGGTAACTCGAAAGGACGCAAACCCAAAGAAGAGATGTTGTCCGGTCCTGACTAGAGTGCTAGCAGGTTCGTAGGGACGCATGCGTCTGTGTGTCACGAATGGATAGTATTGTCCGGGCTTAGCGGTGCTGGTCGAAGGGACGTACGAATCTAGTTCGTTGACGTGAGTGATGGCGAGTCGAAGGGACGGTGTTGTCCGGTCTTGCACTTGGGGCAAGTCGAAAGGACGCATTTGTCCGGGCTACGCATCATAATTATGAGCGAGCCGATCACTAGTCGAAGGGACGGTGTTGTCCGGTCTTGCACTTGGGGCAAGTCGAAGGGACGCATTTGTCCGGGCTACGCATCGTATGAGGAAAAAGAGCGGTGCAAGTTGCGAGAGTGAGTTCGAAATAGGCTGTGGCCTAAAGTAAGAGGCACTGGCTCATGTCAGGGTGGACGAGCATGGCTGCTCAACTAACAGTATGGTACCTTCTTGTTGCAGGAATACATATTCGCCCGGGGACGGGCGATTGTCAGTCCGGCCGTGAAGGCGCGTCCCTGGCGCCATCTAGTAGTACAGATTGAAAACCCTATTTTGACAGTGATTGTATGATTTATCGAATGAACATTGTGCGGACGAGAGCGACAGCACAGTTGTCACTCTGGCGGAACGTCATAAACGTCAAACAACCACCGTACTCGTGCAGTTTTGTATCGAACGATAGCGTGGACTAGACGGTTACGACGGATCGCTTACGTCCTAAACTACTACTACTACTACCTACTTTCCGTGAGCATATCAATAAGATATGTAAGAAGGCATACAGAAACCTAGGTTTCGTACTCCGGCAGTCCCAAGGATTCACAAACATCACGACACTAAGGGTACTATATGACGCATTAGTCAGAAGTCACCTCGAACATAGCGCATTCATTTGGGCTCCTCACGAGGCGAAATATAGTGTTATGTTGGAACGTATCCAAAATAAGTTCACGCGACACTTGTATTACAAGCTGTATGGGGTATATCCATTATACCCATTGATGTACCCTACACTATTTGTTCTGGGTATGGTAGGGTATAACACTCTAAGAGTACGACGGGAGTTTTCGCTCGTAGCGTATGTAGTGAAACTACTACGTGGCGTGGCGCATAACCCGGGAGTGCTGCGACACCTACAGCTGTACGTGCCCGACCGGTACGTGTGGAGGCGGCAACGCCCGCCCCTGCTCGCTGTGCCTGCAGCCAGGACCAACCTGCTGGCGAGAACTCCTCTCACTAGAGCCATACGCGTGGTGAATGAGTTTCACGGGAGGGTATTGTGTATTGTGGTGCAACTTGAGTGGATTCGCAAAAGTTACGCTATATGTAATAAGTTATTTAGATTAAGATATTTTTTAACTAGGTATAAGGTGTAAATTTAGGATTTAGTTAGTAAGGCCACTCTGTCGCATTGGGTCATAGATCTGTAATGATAGTGTAGGTAAGATTGTTATAAATAAATAAATAAATCTAAATCCATTTTCATCTGTGTTAACTTGAGTGATTATTGTAATTTAAATTGAGAACCGTGATTATAAGGCTGCTGTTCGAAGACGTGTCTACTTATTTCCAAAATATCTCGTGCGATTACCCACTTTAAGATGAATGATTCTGATATAGGTACCCACGTGCCTTTAAGTATAAGTTACACATCAATATTTATATTAAATATTATGAAATGCCTCGTTGGTCTAGTGGTCGCAAGCGCTACTGCTGAGCATGAGGTCCTGGGTTCGATTCCCAGGTCGGGCAAAGTGTTATTGGGTTTTTCCATCTGGAATTTCTCGGTAGCAACCCGGAGTCTGGATTTGTGCCCGGTTGATGGCAATAGGCTCGCCCCCTATTACATGGGACTTAAACATAACTGGCGAAATGTGGGTGTTCTATACACACACCAGGTACACCTCTGCCTTACCCTTCGGGGAATACAGGCGTGATGTTATGTTATGTGATGTTATGTAAATATTATATAATGTTTACAGGACACAAAATCCCCATACATTCAAAACTATACATTCACATTCATACCTACATACATAAATATTCTAGTACATTTTATTATCAAATAAGTTTTAATTTAAACAAGAATAATAAATGTAATAATTTAGTTATTTAATACTAAGGACATGTTTCAAAACATACATACATAAATAAACTCACGCTTTCTTCCCATGGGGGTAGGCAGAAACTACAGAAAATTCATAATTAATTAAGTATTAATTCTATTAATAATTATAATAAACATTAATTTTATACTTTTTGCTGTGCCCTACAGGGTCCATAAAGGATTCAGGGCTAAGCAGAACCAAAGTGGACTCAAACTGACGCCCTGAAATATTCCCCGTTTAATCCATACAGGCTCATCATTCGCCTGGATCTGTCGACACCCTGGATAGCGAAGAACCGTTCTCCATTGCCCCATACACGATCTAAGGAAGGTGCGTAGAGTTGTATCTATCTTGTACAACTCCAGCACCCTCATGAGCCATGTATGTGGCACCGAGTCGTAGGCCTTCTTATAATCTATCCAGCATGTCGACAGATCCTTGCGGGATCGACGAACCTGTTGGCTTATGGCCATATCGATGAGGAGTAGCTCCTTAGTACCACGGGACCCGTTCCTACACCCATTTTGAGAGGCCGACATAATCGAGTTACTTTCAATGTGCGTATTAATTTTCGCTCTCAAAATGGATGTAAGAAGTTTATAGACCGCCGACAAACAAGTGATCGGTCTATAATTCTTGGGATCCGTGGGACTACCTGACTTATGGTGCAGGTGGGTAACGCCTATTGTTAGAAACTGCGGAAGAGACCTAGACTCTAAAGATGACTGGTACTGAGATGCCAGGCAGGCGTGTGAACTAATTAGCCATTTCAACCAAAAGTTGTGCAATCCGTCCGGTCCCGGTGATTTCTAATTCGGTAACGGACGGACTGCTCTGGCGACTTCTAATGGCGTAATTAGGACTGCATCCATTTCTGGTACAGTTTCACACGCCCGCCCGACATCCCGCATCCAGTCAGTTTCAACGTGACAGACGGGCACTGACCAGATGCTGCGCCAAAATGTACTCGTGGTGGCGTCATCCGGGCGGCACTCGTCCGTCACATTTTGTTCAGGTCGCTCCCAAGCTCTATAAACCCATCTCTCATCGCTCTGGAACATGCGATTCTGCGTGTACCGATCAACCCGCCGCTTATACCGCCGAATACGGCTCGCCCATGCACAAACTTTCTGCTTCAGGAAGTCGATGCGCTCTGTGGCATGAGACATATATTCTCGAGGGCTGATTCCAGTCCCCGAGAATGCCCGTCTTACAAAGCGCATCGCTCGTGGTCGGTTATTCCCCTCCCTGAAGCAGTGTAGTTTGCCGATGAGTACCCTAGCCCCATCGATACGACGCTCGATCCTGCACTGCCAGGCTGGTACGGCTGGTTTTGGTCGAGTAGCTCCGTCACAGTTTGGAAACCTGACGTTAGCTAAATGACATGCCGCAACAGCCGCGCAATACAGGATCGAGTGTGTATCAATGAGATTCTCGCTGCTCTCGAACACATTCTTAAGCTGCGAGTCCAGGGCACACACTAGCGCCCTATTCTTTTTGTGCATAGGTAGGCGTGGTAATCGGGGTCTAAGTTCGGTCGGAGTGGATCTGTACTCACGGAATGCATCCTCCAGTGCGCTCCTCAATCGGGCATTGCACTGGCTACTTACTGAAGCAACCCTATCATCATCCACTTCTACACCATGATTAGATCGCGGCTGTATTTCATCAACGGTTGATGCTTGTACCGCGGTTTGTGCCGGAGTCGAGTTAATATGGTTGTTCAGTTCTGAGCGCAGCCTATCAAGTGTAGCATCGTCCAACCTATGGCTGCGTTGGATGACCCGCACCTGATCCGACAGTCGTTGGGCCGAGACGTTGACGGTTGGTTCCAGTTCCTGAAACAGAGACAGCATCCTATCACGGTACGCAGTGAGATTAGTTCCTTAGTAGACCTGTAATATGCGCGCATGACGTTCTCGTTCATAGACTGAGTCCATTTCATGCGCTGCACACAACCACCGGCAGCGGGGACCCGGCTCGGGGCCGGATGGCCCCTAAGTCCCAAGCTCCTCGGTGGCCGGACTCTCCCCTGCCGACGTACAGGTGTTGGCGACGTCCGCGTCGGCGGAGTTTTTTTATTTTTATTATTATTATTATTATTTCCAAGTGTGTGTGTGTGTGTACTTGATTTAAAATATTGAAATCACCGAAATTAACGAAATAATGAAATAGAACCAAACTCATGAATTAACATCAAATGGAAGGAATGAACGAAATCTCAAATTTATTGTAGGTTTTATTAACCTGTAAGGACCTAGCTATGATCACGCCATTTACAATTAGCTTTGCCCGACCTTCCCCACATTATCTGAATTGAAATGGTCGATCCGTTATGTACATATACCGGTGTGGAAACTTTCACGATTGCCGTCTGTAGTAATGGTTGTTTATAGACCCAGCAATTTCGATTAGTCTACTACACCTTAGCACTTTCGTGGGTAAATCGTTTAGTTTGTGTCTATATTACCTTTTGGCTATCGTGCTTGACCCACCCTAACGGTAATTTTTTCTGAATGTGTATCCGAACTTAATTGTTGCTATAGCAATAATTAGATACAACCTCGTATTAATAAACGTCAAAATGATTTAGAAAATGATGCTTTGCTTTCTCTTTCAAACATACGGAAAATGTAACTATCTATCTTGCTGTCACAGCTTGTGAAATCTACAACGGTGAAAGAAAGGGAACGGGCTTCGTATAAATTGTCATTGTCATGTCAAAGTGTACATAGCGTCGAGTGATAAAATTCATAAAATATTTTCCGGCATTTCCATGAAAAATGCTAAGTTTTTCGTCTAACTGAAGAAGTTCAGGGTGTCTATCGCGATTGACTTTTCTAGTCGCTGCAGGAAGATATCATTTATACACCAAGATGTCTAAATGGTGTGTAATGTGTTAGGGAAATATTGTCTTGATTTTTAACAATAATACCGGGCTGTTATCTGTTTCATTTACCAGCTTCCCTAATGGCTTGTGCGTGGGCTATGAGTGTGGGTGTAACGCGTTGTTATCGTGCAGGCAATCGGAGCGTAGCATCCACGAGATGCTGAAGGACACTCCGCCGCTACGCGAGTCCAGCGACTCCATCACGTCGGGCACGGAGCCCAAGTTCCCTACGTCGCGCTCTATGCCCTTCCCGCCCGCGTACGGTAAGCACCACCAGCTGTAGGTGAACATTACAATGTGCCCCGTAAGACATATACTCAAAACCCAACGCGGGGTTGGATCTATATCAAGTCGCCTAAATTTGAGGAGTGTGTCATAGCGGGGGTTCAAGGGGGTTTATCTCGAACGACCCCATGCAATTTTAGCTGCCGGAGCTGCATCGTATTTTTTTATAAATTAGTTTATAATAATATTGGTAAATTACCAACCTCAACACAACCCCCTCAGTCTATCACTGTCGACACAGGCCTGGCCCAAGTTTTGTACTATGACTGTAAGTACAAGACCAGTTTTTAATATGTATCTCAGACATCTGGTTGAGGTGTGAGTCATGTCATTGCCAATAAAACTGAATTGGAAGTTTGTCCTGTGCTTCTACAATCTACATCACATTATCTTAATGTAATTGTACACATATTACACACTAGCATTCCAGAGTGTTCCGGCCAGTCTCATTATTATACTTGTACTATGATTGCCAAGACAATAGATGGACACGTCTGAAGTAGTTTCAAATGAGAACATTTATGTTTTACCTGGAACTTTTTATTTTTTGTGTGTGTTAAGGACATTTTATATTTTTTTGAAGATTTCTGGTATCTTATTGTATCTCGGATAGCTGAGAAGTTGTACATGTTTTAGGAATGTTCTGCCGATAAAGTACTTGTGTTTTCTTTCAAGAAATCATTTAATGAAACAAGTACAGAAATCAACCATTTTAGTGAATAACCTGCTCAAATTGATGAAAATTGTAACAATTTATAGCTCTTGATTTAAAGACTATTAAAAATAATTGTTATTTTATGGCTGATTATTATGTATTGAAGTAGAAGCAGATAAAAATAATTTAAAAAAATCATGCATTGTATTTTTTTTATAAATTTTCAAAGTTTTATTAGGTACCTACTGGCAAAAAATATAAAATGTCAAATTACTTGCAAATGGTTGATATTTGCATAGGGGTCATAACATGGTTGCAAATGACCCCTCCATCCCTTTAACGTATTGCTGACATATTTCCAATAGCCCTGTATATATGTATCTTTTCAATAGAATACAAACACACACACACACACTACACACATTACATACTATTGCAAAGAATCGAGTTCTTCTTGGGAGTTCCTTGTGCCTCATTGTGTCCCTAACCAGCGGGGTAATTATGTAACACACTAACAGTAGGAATGCGTTTCATTTTGACAGTTCAACAACATTCATTGTATTATTACGTTGTTGAACCAGCAAATTTTTCGAACATATGAAGCAATGCATTAGCAATAAGCTTTGCAATTATTCAGATTGTGATAGATAGTGTGTTACATAATTAGGGTGCAGGACATCAGGAAGTGGTGAAGTGCCATTGTTTTGGGGTCAGTCTTACGTAGCTCTGTGTTCAAAAAGTGCTGTTTCTCAGCCTGATTTTTTCAATAACAATTTTTGATTTTGATTGACATTGTTTTATAATGAAAAATATTATTATATGCCAAGGAAACAAACAAACGAGAACAGAACAACAACAAGGAAACAATATTATAATTTTATTGTCCACTAATTTTATTTAACAAACCTCCATACTTGAAACCAGGAATAGAATAGAACAATTTTAATTGCGAAGAATGTAGGTATACATGCAAGCTTTTACAAAGAATGTTTTGTTTGAAGAATATTTTACCATTTGGTATGCAAAAATTGATTAAAGTTGTATTGTGTCAGCTCCCCCAGACGTTTCACAAAATGGCGCGAGCTCCAGCACATTGCTGCGAGCTGGCTCGTCCAAGCTAGATGCCATCCGCAACTGGGGCGTCTCCACTTACAAGTGCACCAAACAGATACTATACGAGAAGCTCGGCAAGAGCTCGCGGACTGTGGACACTGGTGAGATTTTATTTCATACTACTTTATGCCCTCCACTTCGTCCGCGTCCGACCCGTCCGTCGCATCCCATCGCCCGCCAGCGCTCGTACTTCCTTTTCGCTTAATAGCCTATAACCTTCCTCAAGAATTGGGCTATCAAATTCGACTGGTAGTTCTAGAGAATTATCACATTCAAACAAACAAAAAAAAACTCTTCAGCCTTATTATTAGAAGACTATTTTGTAATTTATGATCTTTGTGGCAATTTTATAATGAGAGAACGCTTTCAGAACATGAGCAACTTATTTGCACTATTTTTACTGGTACTGTCAAATGCACATAATGCTAACAGTGTGGACATTGGCAGCACCCTTATTTATTACAAGCTTTTATTAATTTTATTTTATTCCGTCTTAGGAGAAATATGAAATTGAAGGCTATTTACATTTCTTAGCAGTAAGGTTTTAGTAGATCCTCAGATGTGTGATTGACGTAATTTGGACATGTGAATGGGGTGTCTGCAGAATTGGAGGCCCAAATAGAAATGCTGCGCGAGACGCAGCGCAAGTACGCCGGCGTGCTGCGCCTGTCCGGCGCCCTCACCGCGCAGCTCGGCGCCGCCGCCGCCACGCAGCGCGCGCTGGGCGAGGCCTTCGCCGAGCTCGCGCAGAAGTCGCCCGAGCTGCAGAACCAGTCAGTACACATTCATGCACACACACTCACATACACCCTCACTCACACACACACAAATCGATACCCATCACACAGCACTAAGTTAACCGACGCGCGCGACGTCGCACGGTGGATCGAAAATCGGCTGTAGAAGACATAGGATCTCGATTTCTTAAATGTTATTTTTTTGCTGGAAATGACTTCTGCTGATCATTACTGTTCTATAAAATGTCATATGAAGTAAATGTGTGCACAAATGGAAGAGTTATAATTTTTATAAGAAAAAAATGTATGGAGCTACTATGAAAAATCGAATTATCTCCTAAACGGCATGTTTAACCGTAATATCCTTGGAGGTGGTCATAGTGCTAATTATTTATAATTTTTTGGTTGCGGATTTGACGAAAAATTTCATGCCGTTTTTTTTAAAAAATCGTCAAAATATTTTCATTTGTTTTTTCATATAAAACGATTCCTTTTAGTGTTTATGTTGAAGAACACGGACTTTTAACTACACGTAACATAAAATAGCATCACTCCTATATTTTAGAAGGAGTTGGCAGAGGTTTATAGTACACCCACACGTAGACAACTATGTTTGAGCTAGATATTTATCAACACATCATGAGTTTTAAAACTTTTCATACAACCAAATTACCAATTGTTTACTCTTCTAATGAGTCCGAAAAGAAGTGATTAAGTAACTACACTGATTAGGTCTTCTAATGAGTCTTTATAGGTGATTTAATGATTTTCAATATCTCACGACAATGCCAACTATGGATTACATTCAACTTTTCCTGATATGTATAATAACATATCGAACTTTTTAACTTGGACACTAAAAGGGATCGTTTTACATGTAAAAATAAATAAAAATATTTTGACGATTTTTTTAAAAAAAACGGCATTAAATTTTTCGTCAAATTGGCAACCAAAAAATCATAAATAATTAGCACTATGACCACCTCCAAGGATATTACGGTTAAACATGCCGTTTAGGAGATAATTCGATTTTTCATACTAGCTTCATACAAATTTTTCGTAAAAAAAATATATTTCCTTCATTTTTGGGCAGAATTAACTCGGGTGTCATTTTTGTACATAGTAATGATCAGCAGAAGTCATTTCCAGCAAAAAAAAATAACATTTAAGAAATCGAGATCCTATGTCTTCTACAGCCGATTTTCGATCCACCGGGCGTCGCGTCGCTTGAATCAGAATCATCTGAAGTGAATCTGATTATTATATTACTAGCGACCCGCCCTGACTTCGCACGGGTGCAATGTAGATACTATGTGCTAACGTGGTGTCAGTGTGGAGCAGGGACCATTTTGGTTACCCATTGAAAGGCTTGTCGATAGGGTTTTTCTAAGCAGTTAATCAAAAACCCTTACGATATGGGTAATCCTTTTGAACGACTTAATTTAAGCCAATCAAAAGGGTCAGACTTTCAACTCGCAATGTAATATGATCTCTCGATAATGGGCATAGGTTTCAAAATGAAATAGCACGCGTTAAGCGGCCGCGGCGGCGCCTTTGTGGCTACTTACCGAGCGGCTTGTAAACAGGGATCAATAATCATTATTGCTTGTAATACAGAGTTCATTTTAACTTTGCAGGCCGGATATCGAAACGACTTAATATTATGATTTTTTCAAGTCTGTACTTGTTTATTACTTTATTGCAGCAGGGACCTTACAAATCGTATATAGTAATTTTTGCCGTTACATGTTTTCAACCCGGACGTCTTTTGCAATATTATTAGTCAGGCACATTTGTGAATTTTGACTTAATTATTTGTTATAATTTGCCTTCACTGTAAAACCTTACAATAGGTAGGTAGATAAGTTACGTAATTTAGCAATCTAAATTTTCAAAATAGTAATTGTATGATCGACTTATCAACAATTAGGATAATGCGCAACGATGCTGTCTTATACCTACCATTTAATTGTTGGTTGATCATTCATGATTTGTGTCACGGATACATTATTGGTCATTAAACGTAAAATTTAAAATAAAAAAAAGTTTATGCCAAATATTAAGATCGAAAATTGATTGATTCCTTCTTGTGTGGCACGAATATAACGGCGCCGCCAGAAGTATGAGTTACCATTACCATTGATTGACTTACCATTGTGTGGATCGCCCGGAGGACACGGTGGAGGTCTGCCGAGCTTGGCCGGAGCACCGCCGTGTCCTCGCGGGGGCGATCGGCGGCGGCGATCTCTCGCGTCCAGCCCTAGTCCAGGCCATGGTACGGAGCGAGGAGAGGGCATGGGACGCCGTCACCTCCTGCGAAGCAGTAATGCTCGCAAAGGAGGAGTCGGAGCGCGTAAGAGTGAGGCAATCGCTGCGCCCTCACGCCCCGCACGCACGCCCCTAGTCGCCGCAGGAGGCGACACCCTGGGCGTCGGGAACCGGTAGCCGATTCCCGGCCACCGTAAGCACGGGCTTGCGGACGGCGAGCAATGGGTAGCGCACAGTCCGGTAAGGACCAGGTCCAGGTCGATGGTGGGTCGTGTTCCACGCGCGCTTCAAAGAGATTTCAGAATAATTGACAGGCTCCGATAGGGCCGATGCCTGCCGGGGTCGCGGATTGTTCGAAAGAGTTACCGTGGCCCTGGCGCACAGGCAACTGACGGAACACTGGTGGGTTAGTCAGTAAAAGTCTGACACGCCCCACCGCTCCGCCCAGAGCAGGAGAAATCATACGATGAATTCCCACCCAAAAAAAAATGTATGAGTTGTAAGTAGTGGTGGTAATTATTGCAACAACAGATAATATAATGCTTTTTTGTGATCGGCTTCTCGCAGGAACCTAGGAGGTTGTCGTCTGATTAACCGGACATGCCTGTGGTTGCCTTAATAAATTAAGGCCCCAGCCATGGCTAAAAAACTTACAACACGCTAAGTGCAACCCCTGTGGGGTACGAGCCTCAACTTAGGGCGTCGCTGGGAGAGGGCAGCAAGGGACAGGCTGGGTCGGAATTATTATTATTAGGGGACGAATTTTAAGCTACAGACTTAGCAGGACGGGCTGGCTCGAGCAAGGGTCGGGGTGGACGTGGATTGGGACGTCGCTGCGGGCCTCGGCGGCGAGGACCGAAAGACGGTGGTATGAGTTTGTGTATGACTAAGGTATGCCTCGGGTGGCGAATCTTACTAATGCGGGATCTTTTAGGGATGTCGCTTGTGTACAGCGCGAAAATTAGAGATATAGCACGGAGCCCTTAGGGGCTCCCGCGCGAATAGGATGAGGGGACGAAAGTGCACCCTCGATACGATAGCGAAAAGTGCGATTCGACAAAAAGTCACGTAATATGAGTACGAGACGATCTGGCATACCGAATTGGTATAGCTAATATAACAAGCCATTGTGGCAGACTTTGTTGAATGCTCTCGCTATGTGGTTGAAGAGCATGCCCGTCGTCTCGTTACGCTGAAGCCCGGCGCTTAAGTGCTCTACGATACGGTGGACCTGTTGTATGCATGAGTGTTGGGTACGGAACCCAAACTGCTCGTTGGGGATGAGGCTCTTTGCTTCAGCATAGCCTTTGAGACGCTTATAAATAAGCCTCTCGTAGATTTTGCCGAGAACATTGAGCAGACTAATGGAATGATAATTTTAGACGGATGAGACTTGGGCTTGCCTGGTTTGTCGACGGGGGGAAGGAAGCTCTACGATCGACTTCCGCGTCAACCTTGTCCAGATGCGCTTGGTCTACTGCTTGAGAGTTGGGAGA
Organism: Griposia aprilina; assembly: GCA_916610205.1. Classification (NCBI taxonomy): domain Eukaryota; kingdom Metazoa; phylum Arthropoda; class Insecta; order Lepidoptera; family Noctuidae; genus Griposia; species Griposia aprilina. Next base: position 20,533,022 of record OU744306.1, read on the forward strand.
ACATTGCAACTCTAGGCTGTCGGTAAGACATTCGGCCTAATCGGGACTATCAAAAGCGACGCTTTTGTCGGGGCACATGAGAGGAGGCATGGAGACTTCTTCAGAGGAACGTAATTTCCTCTGAAGATGCCAGAAGGCTTTGTGAGTGGGTTGGAGCTCACCAAGCATCTTGTTCCCGCTCTCGGAGCGAATCTCCACTATGCGCTTCTTTACAGCACGCTGCAAATGACGCATGTGGGCTTTCTTCGTGTCACAGGGAAACGAGTCGTAGGCACGAATGGCCGCGTTCTTCTCAGTTATCGGAGCACGTACGTCAGTCACTAGTTTCCAGCGATGGTCTTCCATCACTGGAACTTCCCGTTAACAATCCGTCAATACGGATTGCACGTGCTCTATAAACGAGTCGATAGCGCCCGTCGTGTCTGCGACTGTCTCTATGTGATCGGGGATGGTGTCCAAGTGAGGCGACGTGGTGGATTTCAGTTTTCACTTACTTTCTTCCAGTTAAAGAAAGAAAGAATAAAGTTTATTTGGACACAGTACGTGAAACACAAAACACAAATAATAAAAAATGAAAAATAAAAAGTGATAACAGTGCGTGCCTCACTGCTGTGCCAAAAAGGTTCAAGGTTTTGGTTCATTCAGTTGGTTATCATATGGGTCTAAGGGGTCTAGGGGCCGTGAGTAGGAGGTTAGATGCATGACAACCGGGCGGTGATCAGAGTTAAGCTTGTGTAACGTCCCTTTAAATTGCAAACGGTTTAGATTCTACGCTACATCGAGAATATCGGGAAGCTTGTTTGGATCGCCAGGGTAATGGGTTGGGTTCATCGCAGCGATGACGACAAAGTTAAGGGAAGCTCCTATGATGAAGTCGTGTTGCTATTCCAAGAGGGATGCTTCGCATTAAGATCCCCCGCCAAGATGACGGAGTTATTCATACCGAAGAGGGCAGTGAGGTCTTTGATGAGAGGGATAGACTCCTCCAGACCATTATTAGATTGGATATAAGCGGAAATGATGGTGATCGGTTGATGACCGTTCATGCCGAGCCGACAGACAGAGAATTCCAGGTGGGAGAGGAGAGGGGGCGCTTCTACAAGCATGCAGTAAAGTGTATTTTTTAAATAGATTAGGGTACCGCCCTTGTGACAATGATACCTGTCATTGCGAACTAGTTTATAGTTGGCAATGATCGGGTTACGATGGTGGGGCTTCAGAAAGGTTTCTTGTAAGAGGAGGATGTCTAGTTGATGATCGCGGAGGAAAGCGGCGCTCTCATCACGTTAGCCAGTAATGCCATTTGCAATAAAGACGCTTAATTTTAGGAACCGGGGTTTGGTACAATAAAGCCTTACCATGCCTTAGCTATTGAAATGGTTAAAATTTAATGAAGATCTTGCACGACCTTGGGTTGCCCATTGAGGATTTCGATAAGACGACGCGCACTGCCATTACAGGGAATGATTTGTTCTACTGCCGAAAGTCCAAATCATCCTAAATGCCGCGTAGGCATTGAGGATGATTTGGACATGTCTCTGGGGCTTGCGGGAGCGGGCCTGGGACCGGTAGCGTGATGTAACACCGGAGAGGCTATAGAGGCCGCGGACCACGGGCTACTGAGAATGCTGGGATGGCGGCAGCCAACACTGATGGGATAGCCGAGGATTGGGAGGGCATCGCAGCTGCGAGAGCTTCTGGGTGGAGGAGGTTAAGGTTTGCCCAGGGGGGAGACCTTTGGGGACTGAGCCTTTCGGGCATCTGTGAATAGAGAACCTTCACAGAGGGACTCTCACAGGGACCTTCACAGAGAGGCGGTCGCTTGCGCTTTTGGACAGCTTGGGAGTGGAAGACTTAGGGGCTTTAGGATAGCCCCAGTAGTTGGCCGGGTGGCCGGATTGCTAGCAAAGTACACAGCTTGGTGGCTCTGTACATTGCGAGTAATCCTTAGGACGGGAACAATCTGCGGTTCCAGATCGCCTAGACACTTGACTTATCTAGGGGTCGCGAAGCAGTTATTTTGGGACTGACCGTATAATTGGCAGTGATAACACTTACCAATGAGGTTGGATTTACGGGACTTCTAAGATACCGGAAAGAGAACATACCGATTTCACCTTAAAGAAAGGGTGATGGCCTTCGGTGAGAATGTGGGATCGCAAAACGACAACTACCATGTCCTAGACTAGGCCCTGTCTCGCTCTGTGCAAGCGATGGACGGCGAAGACTGGGATGCTTTGTGAAGCAAGGTCGGATTTGATATCCTCGGTGGAGATTTCTTTAGGGACGCGCCTAATGACTACGCGGGTGGGAGTTTTATCTGGGAGGGAGTACGTGTGGAAGGAGTAATTCCTTTCACACAACACGCGGGTGAATTCCCTATAGTCTGAGGACGAGGGGACAATGACTTTAATGCCCTGTTGGGTTGAGCGGCCATTAGTGTAGTTGATTTTTCGATCAACACACATTTTGGAAATCTCCGCCCATTAGGATTTCTCCTGAATGAACAGAAGGGATGGGGGAGCGGCTTCTTTTTGTCCGAAACCGGAGTTCAAGCCCTAGGGCTAGGAGGCCTAATTGGCTGCGGAGAGGCGGGTGAGGGGGTGGGGGAACAATATTGATGCGTTATTTTTCGCCGAAGTATTAAGGGAGATAATAGTCTTATATCTTGACTAAATTGTGACTTAATTACGCTAAAAACTTCTGGCGAACGATAACGATTCTGATTCTGGCGATTCAAAACAACTGCACAAAGCTGAACTGTTGGAAAGTCATAATTTATATGCACATAACATTCGTACGGAAAATTTGATGTTAGTACCTAATATATATGTTAAAAAAGACATACACATTATATAGGTATAATAAAAGACGGACAAAATTCTTACTTACCCAGAAAGAAAACACGTTTATTGCCACGCCGCGTTTGCTTATTGCTCATTCCTCATTCAATTAATTGACTACGATATCACGGGTCACAAAACAACAATTGTCAGAAACTCAAGACACTCACCACCTTACTATCTAGGCATCTTAATCTAAAATATAGGTGTTGTAAATGCACGTGTTTTGTCTACAAGCCTTCGATGTCTAGTGAAATAAAGGCAAGGTGCCGATTCTCTTTCCACAAAATTCTCTAAACTAGACTAAAAATCACTAAAATTTAGTTTATTCCTGTCAAACGACAATTTCCCATTCTGAAATAGAATAAAGCTGTGGACTAAAGTGACAAAACTTAACTATATTTTAGTTTGACAGCACTAAGATGGCACTGTGTTAGTAATTTAGTGAAAATGGCAATATTGCTATTCTGAATTTGACATTGGTGCTGATTTTCTTGTACACCGAACTGAACTAACTAAACTATCACTAAAATTCCTTACTTTTGACTATGAGAATCTTAAAGCTATTCTGCAAAAAAAATATCTCTAAATTTAAAAATAATTTTGACGCAACTAAAATTAATCTGACAATCGCGACTCCACGTGGTACTTGTTTGCCCTACCTCGTGTTTTTTTTTTAGACCCTTAGGCTCGCATGTGGGCAGCCTCGACGTGTTTTATATGGAACTTTTCACTTTTTTTATGGAAAATATGAAAAAAATATTACCAACATGTAGAGTTTTAGTGGTTTAAGGATTTTATAAAGGGGGTCGAAATTTTAATTATTTTTGCGATAGGACACCGCATTTTCGAAATATAAGCAAAATTAAATCTAAAAAGATACAGTACTGTTTTTGCACCTGAAGTCGAAGTCTTGTCGTGAATTTTAGTTCATGACAACAAATTTTATTCCACACCTTTTTAATCGCGATTTATTTTTAATCGCGATTAAAAAGGTGTGGAATAAAATTTGTTGTCATGAACTAAAATTCACCACAACACCTCGACTTCAGATGCAAAAACAGTTCTGTATCTCTTTTTTATTTTATTTACTTAAATCTCGAAAATGGTGTGTCTTATCGCAAAAATAATGAAAATTTCGACCCCCTAAACGCCTAAAACTCTACATGTAGGTAACAATTTTTCATAATTTCTATACAAAAAATGAAAAATTCTACATAAAACACGTCGAAGCTGCCCGCAAAACGCGCCTCCGGCTCTAAAAAAAAAAAACCCGGGGTAGCGCAAACAAGTACTTACCACGTGGAGTCGCAATTGTCAAATTAAATTTAAGTTGCGACAATTTTTTTTTTAAATTTAGAGATATTTTTTGCAGAATAGTTTTAAGATTCTGATAGCTAAAAGTAAGGAATTTTAGTGATCGTTTAGTTAGTTTAGTTCGATGTACAAGAATATCGGCACCAATGTGCGCCAGCGATTGTGCGTGGTGCTCGCTTCACACCACCACCTACTAAGCACAAGTTTATTCTATAACCATAAAGTAACCTGATCAAAACCCTTATATTATATAGGTTATCATAATGAAGGGGTAACCCTTTCACTGAGTTTTAAGTATAGAACCCATTCTATGGGTTATCATGTAACCTTTTTACTGGGTTTCAAGCATAGAACCCATTCAATGGGTTATCCATATAAAAGGGTTAACCCTTTTACTGGGTTACAAGCAAAGAACCCATTCAATGGGTTATCCATATATAAGGGTTAACCCTTTTACTGGGTTTCTAGATAGAACCCATTCAAAGGGTTACACCATGATAAAGGTACCTCATGAACGACTTACCCTTTCGAAAAGCTTAACCCTTAACCGGGGTTGTACGGTCCCTGGTGTGGAGTGATTAATAATATTATGTTACTAATAAGTAACAAATTGGATTGATTTACATGCTCGCGCCGCGCCCGCCGGCCGCTGCTACCGGACGGACGTGTACAGCCTTTTTTTTTTGGTTTATAAATCATCAAATGATTTCTCCCGCTCAGGGCGGAGCGGGAGGGCGTGTCAGACTTTTACTGACTAAAATCACTCGTGTTCCTTCAGTTGCCTGTGCGCCAGGGCCACGGTAACTCTTTCGAACAATCCGCGACCCCGACAGGCATCGGCCCTATCAGACCCCGTCAATGGTGCTGACATCTCTTTGTGGCGCGCGTGGAACACGATGCGCTGTCAACCCGGGCCTTGTCCTTACCGGAAGGCGAGCTGCCCATTACTCGCCGCCCGCAAGCCCGCGCCTGCGGTGGCCGGGAATCGGCTATCGACTCCCAACGCCCAGGGTGTCTCCTCCTGCGGCGACTAGGGGCGTGAGGGTGCAACGATTGTCTCACCCTCACGCGCTCCGCCTCCTTCTTCGCAAACGGACGTACAGCCTGACGGCCGCTCTGCCCCCGCATTTTAAATTTGATATGCTGTAAAGGACAATTTTAATCTACATTAAATCCACAACGTATGTAACGTATTTAATTGGATAAATAATAATAAAAGGATTGTGCGGTTTTATGAAACAACGGTAAAAGTGAAACTTTTTTTCATATTATAGACATTTAACTAAAATCCTCCTTCCTTTCACTTTAGCCCTACTCCGCGGCCGCCCGTCACGCGACATGCAACACACAGATGAAAAAGTTTGAGACGATGTAATAAAAGTTTCACTTTAATAATAATAAGTACTAAGGAGCTACTCCTCATTGATATGGCCATTAGCCAACAGGTTCGTCGTTCCCGAAAGGATCTGTCGACATGTTGGATAGATTACAAGCAGGCCTATGACTCGGTGCCACATACATGGCACATGAGGGTGCTGGAGTTGTATAAAGTAGATGCAACTCTGCGCACCTTCCTGATGTCGTGTATGGGGCAATGGAGGACGGTCCTTCGCTATCCAGCATGTCGAAATACCCAGAGGAATAACGAGCCGATAAGGATCGAGCGAGGAATATTTCAGGGTGATAGTTTGAGTCCACTTTGGTTTTGCTTAGCCTTGAATCCTCTAAGCACACTGCTGGAGGATTCAGGTCTAGGCTATCGGTTGAGGAGAGGTGGTCGGGTTATACCTCACCTCCTCTACATGGATGACCTCAAACTCTTTGCCCCAAACTATTTGCAACTGATGGAGCTACTGAAAGTAACTGAAACTTTCAGTAGTACCATCAGGATGGAATTTGGTTTGGACAAATGTGCGGTCATGCATGTAAAGCGAGGGCAGATTGTGGAATCCGTGGGAAACCAACTCTCGGATTCCATGAACCTTAGAGCCCTCTGCATCCGAAACCTATAAATATTTGGGTATGTCGGAAGCGCTGGGCGTCAATCATACTGACATGAAGCAATCGTTGAAGGAGCGCTTCTTTGGCCGCCTGAAGAAAGTATTTTGTACGACGATAGTCTATACACTTGGTTCAAGAGTACGATGATAGTTCTGTACACTTGTGATGATGGAAACCCGGGGATGAAGAATTAAACCGCCCGTGTTGAGTGTGGTAAAATCACTGATTTATTTTACTTAGCCAGTTCACTAAATGATCGTGCGTATGCAAACGCTGATGTAGCTTAACCTACTTAATGTTATGAAATGTGCGGGTTCACCGTACATATTTAATAGTCTTTTATCAGGCGGAAACAAGGTGCGCGCCTTCAACGGTTGGGTCATGCCGGTTCTGATGTACTCTTTTGGCATACTCAAATGGACTCAGACCGAACTCGATACCCTGGATAGGAGGGTCCGGAGGCTGCTGACTGCAAATCGAATGTATCACCCACGGTCATCGGTAATGAGGCTGTATATCCCACGAAAGTGTGGAGGTCGAGGCTTTTTAAATGCTAAGACCCTCTACAATCGCGAGATATGCAGTCTCATGGAATATTTCCTAGAAGCCGACGTGGGGATGCATCGAGATGTGGTCGCGGTGGCCAAGGGCCTCACCCCGCTCTCTATGGCTAAAGAGAACTGGCGCAAACCTGTAGTGCTTGACACTATTGATCGCATGGAGGTATGGCAGAGTAAGGAGCTTCACGGACGCTTTTTCCGGGCCCTACATGGGCCCGATGTAGATGTACAAGCGTCCGTAGCCTGGCTACGGTTCGGTGACGTCTTTGGGGAATCCGAAGGTTTTGTCTGTGCAATTATGGACGAAGTTATGATGACGAACAATTACCGGAGATTTATTGTGAAAGACGGTACGGTTGACATCTGTCGGGCATGCCACCGTCCGGGGGAATCAATTAGACATAATATATTATCTCTGGGTGTTCTGGTCTAGCTAACGAAGAATACTTGCATAGACACAACCTTGTAGCCACGATTATCCATCAGCAACTTGCTTTGAAATACAGCTTTGTGGAATCGGAAGTGCCGTACTACAGGTATGTGCCCGACCCAGTTCTCGAAAATGGAACTATCACGTTGTACTGGGATCGATCCATCATCACTGACAGGACTATTGTTGCCAATAAGCCTTATATAGTGGTGATGGATCGAAGAAAGCGGCGCGCAATGATCGTTGACATAACGATCCCGCATGACGGGAACCTCGTGAAAGCCGAGAAAGATAAACACATCAAGTATCTTGACTTGGATCGCGAGGTTGTCGACATGTGGGACGTAGACTCAGCGATCATTGTGCCGATAGTCGTGACAGCCAATGGCTTAACAGCAAAGCCTCGACCAACACCTGAGGAGGCTCTCGTTGAGCAGCTGGATCAAGGGCTTGATTCAGAATGCGGTACTTCTGGACACGACTCGCATTGTTAGGAGGTTCCTCTCTCTGGAGCCCTGACCGCCGGTAGCTTGGACCCTGTTTCCGATACCGGTGGGCTACTATTTTTAACCGACTTCACAAAAAGGAGGAGGTTCTCAATTCGTCTGTATGTTTTTTTTTTTTTTTTTTTTTTTTTTATGTGTGTTAGCTCATAACTTTTTTCTGGGTGAACCGATTTGGATTATTCTTTTTTTATTTGATAGGTGGTGCTTCACATGTGGTCCCATTTAAATTTGATCTAGGTCTGACCAGTAGTTTTTGAGTTATCCTTAATACTACAGATTTTTTCCACTTAGTTTATATGGATGATGTGTTAATAATTTCCTGTCACTGTTATTTACACACCAAGTAGTGGTATACGAATTTGTGTGGGGTAGGTACCGCAACTAAAAAGTGAAAAATAAAAACTTTTTTACAAAAAAAAACAACCGACTTCCAAAAAAAAACACTAAAAGACGTGAAAAATAACTTTAATTTCGGAAGTCGGTGGCCAAACACGAAAATACAAAACCAAAGGCACCGACTTCCGAAATTAAAGTTATTTTTCACGTCTTTTAGTGTTTTTTTTTGGAAGTCGGTTGTTTTTTTTTTGTAAAAAAGTTTTTTGTATTTTTAAATGTTTTTATATATTTTTTTATATTCTAATATTTAAAAATATAATTTATATGTACTCGTATATAATGAAATAAAAGAAAATAATAATAAGACATTTATTTCAGACATTTATTTCAGACGTAGTCCATATATTGTTAGTAACACAAAAAACCTTATAAAGTTATTGTTAGTATATACAAAAAACAGAAAAACAAAGTACAGGAAGAAATAAAAAGTAATAAATAAAATTCACTATTCGTTTAGGATTCGGTTGTTTTTACGGAAAAAAAATATATTTATCACTTTTTAGTGAATCAGTTATTAATAAATCTAAGTTACAATAGCCTAATGTCAACTGCTCATCACCTTTTATAAAATATTCCTTTTCCCGACGCAGGGACGGGACGTTAATTGATGAGGAGTTCTCCTGTTAAGAACCAAAACCACTAGAGCTGATGGTGAAGCCACCATCAGCTTCATTACACCATATGCATTGTGACGAGCATGAATTGCTTAGCAACCATATTAAAATCGAATCTCAACTCGTGCAATACTTATTATTGAGAAGTTCCGGTGGCCACCTCTGGTCTTCATCATCAGGTCCACTTCACCGAATGGTGCTTTCCGAGTGCAAATGCACGAGTTACTATAAAAAATACCCAATTCTCTATACGTGTGCCTATAAAATTTGAGGATTTCCCTCGATTTCCATGGGATCCCCTCATCAGATTCTAATTTGGTGACAATGGGACCACCTTAAGAGCATACCCTTTCAAACAAAAAAAGAATTTTCAAAATTGGTCCACAATTGACGGAGAAATCGGTGAACATACATTAAAAAAAAAGAACATGCATACAGGCTAACATATAACCTCTTCCTTTTAGGAAGTCGGTAAAAAAATCACAAAAGTGGCACCGCACAGGAGTGCCAGTTTATGACAAACCCTGGACGCGTCCACCCGCAGTGTGAAGTCGCATCCAGTGCCGCCACATCGGCGAGTCCCAGCGGCCCACGAACACGCTCCGAAGGCTGTTCGAGCTGGCCCTCATGCGCTTCATAAGAGACGCGCAACGCTTCCGCATGATGGCATGAAAACCATCCACGCTTTTCACCGCAAACATTGCTGAAGCGCTGCACTGGCGCGGCAGCCCGAACAGTATCGCTTTTAGCGATAAGACCGCCCATTGTGTCACCCTATGTAAAATTTCTACTTTTATATCTGTAATTTTTATGGTGTACATAATAAAGAGTATTCTATTCTATTCTATTCTATCTACTTTACGCTGCGTGTACTTAGTCCACAGGCTGCAGGTGTAAAAAGATTGATAGAAGGCCTTAAATGATGTCACTTTAACCTGCTCGGTACACCGAGCACACCTGCGGGCCAGCATGTTACAGCGCACAGACAGCGCCCTGCGCTCCCTCTCCAAATCAATGTTGTCACATAGATCCTCCGAGACCCAGTGACCCAGATATTTAAAATTAGACACTCTGTTTAAGCTGTTACCGCAAAGATACAAGGGTGGCACATTAGCGAGAGATTTATTACCAGCCTTAAACACTATCACTTTACTCTTCTTCACATTATATCTGAGTCCATGGGTTCGTGCATACTTTTCACAAATATCCAGCAATATGCGCATGGCACTGATCGACGGGCTCAGCAGCACCATGTCGTCCGCGTAGCTGATATTATTGACGCACTGTCCATCTACATGGCAACCTATGCAAGTTCTGCTGAGCTCGCCGATCAACTCGTTCATGTATATGTTAAAGAGACGAGGAGAGGATAACCCCCCCTGCCTCACCCCACACTCCAACACATACACGTCCGAGTGCGAGCCTGCCCACCGCACAACATTCCTTTGACTCGAGTACCTACCAATATCTTAACAACATCACGTGGCACATCTGTTTCATTTGACATCTGTTGCCACAATACATCATATGATACCAAATCGAATGCCCTGGACAAGTCCAAGTAACTGTATAAATACTACAGTCTGCGAATAAAGAAATAATACTGTATTGTTTAAAATAGCTCCGTTAATAACTCATTTTTTTTTATATGTTAAAGATAAAAAATAGTTAGTGTGGTGTGGGTTATCTTTAGGAGATAGGCATATGCCATCACGGACTTTTTGCAGATATTTTTAAGATAAATAATTCCGTAGTACATTATTTTGATCTATCTCTTAGGGTTCAGCCAGCGTTTGCAAAGTAAGCGCAAAAAAATGTGTTTATTTACGACATCACATTAGAAACCTCTTAAATTATCAGTGTTTCTCTACTATAATATTATGCATGACGTCCCTCCTCACCTAACCTAACCTAACCTTCCTCTTGAATCACTCTGTCTATTAAAAAAAAAACGCATCAACGCATGTTGCGTAGTTCAAAAGATCTAAGCATATATAGGGGCAAACAGACAGCGGGAAGCGGCTTTGTTTAGTATGTAGTGATTCCAAGAAATAGAAAGCGTGCTGTCAAATTGGTAAATTGCATCGTCGTTAGAACCATTCATGTCAAGGTGAGTGTACAACTGAGCTAAGCCATTAAGTCGATCCTCGAAGCTAGATCTTTATACGGCGCAATGTCGAAAAACTTATTTCTACTGTAGCACGAGGTTGTACGACTGTTTTTTACGAGTGCGTTAAGAATCAGGAAAATCCTGAGTAAGGAATATTACAATGTGTTAATGTTTGTGGTTTATCGCCGCATACCTACCTATTTTAATGTTAATGTTTGTGGTTTATCGCCGCATACCTACCTATTTTAATGTTAATGTTTGTGGTTTATCGCCGCATACCTACCTATTTTAATGTTAATGTTTGTGGTTTATCGCCGCATACCTACCTATTTTAATGTTAATGTTTGTGGTTTATCGCCGCATACCTACCTATTTTAATGTTAATGTTTGTGGTTTATCGCCGCATACCTACCTATTTTCCATGCCTTTTTCTTTTTTTCTTTAGTCTTCTTTTATAATAACATTGTAATATATGTGCAAGCTTGTAATTAGCAATTGTCAGTTGTTTCCATTTCGTTACCATTTAGCATTTTTTTCTTAAAATAGTAAAAATAAATAATAGATACAGGTAGACAAAGAAATATTATGTACAGCGTGTGCAAAGTAGGATAGTCACATCTAGGACACACACAACGCTTGCAGAACAGAATCAAGATGATTAAGGGCGTTTATGGTCGTTTGCTTGTATTGAAGAATCTCTCCCATTAGTCTCTTTTTAAACACAAATGGTTTATATAGGCGCCATAGTCTGCACAAAACACCCAAGCATAATGTTTAATGCTTTTCGAATAATATGTGAATGTCGTTTATCTGTTTTATTTATGTTAAAAATAAAGAAATTTCAAACAAGAATCACAAAGGGTGATTCTTCCAAGAACGACATTTCAGTTAAGCACTGATTCAATTTATGTGCCAGGTCATTATCGTCATGTTTTAGTGGCTGTGAGGGCAATAGTATGTTGAGAGGTTATGACATGGTCCAGTGTTGGAATAAAAACAGTTATTTTCCAATATGTGATAGCATCGTCATGATCGCAGTTTTTGCTGCGGGTTTGCTGCCCGTAAGACAAGGAACACTCATCTCCACGTCTAACTCCTCCATAACTGCCTTAGCCTCTTGAACAATACGAGCAAAGCGGCTATCAGCATTAGCTCTCATACCGTCGTACACCTTCAGCGTCGAATCAAATTTTTCTTTTGCCATCGCGACGTCCAAGCTAAGGTCATGCAAGATTTTGCTGACTGGATATGTTATACTCATAATGTCACTCAGTGAAAACAGCGTGATAATAAACTCGCAATTCGAGAGAGCACAAAGGAGAATATTGGTTTTGGCAGTCGTTGTACTGTCCCTGCAACAACGTATTTCTTTAAGAACTTTACAAACTCCCGAGATCAGCTGCAAATTGAATAACAGCATCATGTCGCTCAACCCATCTCGTTTGACAACGTGACTGCAGCGAATGTTTTAGGTGACTCTTCAATGTTGCGAACCGCTTGCTAGGCGCTATAAAGAACGCTACTACTTCTTCAGTAGTACCAAATGTGTTTCTCACTCTTGTAACTCTGCAAGTGCGAGAGAGCGACGGAGCTGAAGACTTCGACACGATGCTACTTGCGCGATGTTAGCTTTCTTGTTTATCGTAGTAACAGCTCCTTTGAATTCTGACATATTAACTGCGCAACCATCTCAGCCTATAGGTAGGTATATCCACACAGTTCTACAGTGACCGAGAAAGGCCAGCGTCGACTGCGACTAATACAACCACTCGAAAGCGGCGCCTCAGCTACTGACCTGGACGCATCAACCTGGCAACCTAACGCAGGAAACATTGCTGGCTGGTGAAAAGGCAGTGGGATTACGTAAAACAGTTAATTAATTTGAAAATCACGCCATGCATATTCTACCTTTGCTAGCATTATCGATGGTTTCATGGTCAACCCTACTTTTTTTTTAATTTTTGTACTTCGTTGGGTAGCTGATTATGAATGAAGATGTCTTCCCCGTAATTAGTACGCATAATGCCTTTATAACATTTTGAGATAACTGGTGTCAAAGTTCATGCACGTAGATGATTTAAAAAAATGGTTAGTAAACTTCTTCCTATAACTTTTAAGATGTTTTAAAATATCTGGTAACATCGAAAGGTGTGTCAAAGTGTTAGGTACCCAATTGAATAGCAATGAAGGCCATTCAGTTTGAGAGTTTAGAGAAAAGTGATATTTAGTGACGAATTCTAGTAAAAAAAACAATTGTTGCGTAATGAATGACCTATCCTTCCGAAGGACGACGCCGCCATCTTTTTTCCCACGATTCGACCTCTCTTCACTTTAGTTGGCAACTCCTCGGAAGGAAACACCCAGACAGCAGACTGTCTCTTAGTTTCAGGATCATAACAATAAATCCAGCTTTCGTCACCCGTAAGTATGTCGAACACAGCATTTGAGTCACCTCCGTTAAATCTTTGAACCATTTCACAACACCAATCAACACGACGGAGTATTTAAGGTCTCTGTCAAATTATGAGGTATCCACCGAGCACAAAGCTTCCTGACCGCTAAATGTTCATGGAGGATTTTGTGCACTTGACTCATGCAACTAGCTTCATCTTTCTGACTGACCGACCCCTTGACAATTCAAAAGTGCCTGTAATTGGTTTATTTGGAAAAAAAAACCGATGCCTAAGCTTGTCCGAATCTGCTGATAAAGTCACTCTTTTGTCAGTCTCTATCATACGCCGCACAACACTGATGTTATCTTTAGTCGTCGCCGTAGAAGACCGTCCCTCACGCAGATCATCGGTGAGATTAGTGCGACCACGTTTAAACTCATTAAACCAGTTGTAAACAGTCGCACGATATGGGGCTCCATCGTGAAAGGCCAATCAAAGTCTATCATAACTTTCTTGTTGACATAAATGACATCGAAAGTTAAATTCATGCTGTCGTGACCATGGACCCAATATACAAACTGGACTGAGCTCTCGTACCAAAAAAACGAGCAGAGAGAGAATAGAATAGAATAGAATAGAATAGAATAGAATATTTATTTATTGTAAAACATGAGTATACATCAAATAATATGTGCAAGGTCTTAAAATAGCAGGTAGATCTACATGTTTTGCCATTTCTGGCGTACAAAATAAAATATTTTTGGTTTAGAATAAACCATAAAAGATTTGAGTCTACACAAAAAAAATAACATACCGAGGCTTTCATCTCTTTCTAATAGGGTGACCAAACATTTTTTTAACAGACAGGAAAGATCGTTTTGAAAGAGATAATTTGTGTCCGGTTGATACTAAGTGATTTCAATTTTTTTTTTGTAGCGGTATCTACACCGCCACATGCGAGCTACACGTCACACTGACGTCACGAAAATCCTGCATCGCGCAAGCAGAGTTTACCGCGCGACTAGCATTTAGACAACGTCCCGACATCAACCGTCGGGCAGTTGCCCACCAGACACAACACCCGTCTGGTCGGAGGATCCTCCCTTTTCTATGGAGGTATGAGTGAGCTTTACACCATGTTCCTCATACCTCTATAGTTTGTAACTTACTTAACTTCATTGTAAGTAATTTCATTTCAATTTTTTTTTTTGTAACAAATTATTAATTCACTATTTGATGTTCAAATAGTGAAATAATAATTTCTGAAAAAAAAGAAAATTAAACCTTTAAAAACTATACTTATCGGAAAAGACTTTTTCTCGAAAGCTAATTATTTGAAACTGACATTGTTGTATACTATATATATAGTCCTCCTTATCGATTTCGATAACGGCGACCCTTTGAAATTATTATTTCCTAGCGTGTGCCTGTTGTATACTATGTCGGTGTTGAATCGTGCATGTACCCATGTTTTAAAAAAGAAGTTATGATACCTAGACTGCAATATTGTAGAGGAGACACATGTCTTGTGTCAAATCATCAAATATGATCACGTATACGTGGTTTATGATGAAGTAGGCAAGCTATTTAGATGAAGTAAAGGGAAATAAAACTAAGTGTGTGTGACAAACATTTTTTCTAATTCAAACTCGAAGCATTTATTTCAAATAAGTAAACCAATTACCAATAAACCAATATAAAAATCTGCCGGCTTGAAATGAAGGCTGCACACAACAGTATTTTTGGTAATTGTTTGTGATTCGGGAATTACATCCAACCATTTTTGCTTCATTGCTCCTTATGATGGAAAGCTGTAACCAACATAAAAATAATGCTATTTCAATCATGCGATACATAGGTGCAAATTGTATTTATTATACGCATTATATTAATAGTTTTAATTCAGAAATACACTAAAGCGTTGGTTTCTTCCGTCTACGAAACTTCTGGAGCATGGTCATACTACTTATTGTTATTAATCATAATCTTTGTAATTTCTTACCATGAATGAAATGTGTGTGTGAAATAAATAAATATGTGAAATGAAATGAAAACTATATATATGAAATGTTTTGATACAACACTTTTTCACCATTTCCACCATAAAAATTACAAAAGAACCGTAGCTAAAAGTTTAAATGCTAAGCGTCTTCACAAAATAACAGAAAAAGTCATTCGCATGTCAGATTATAGTTACAAGAGTAATTTTATGATAACTACCAAACAATTATTATTTTGATTATTTTATTTAAATTAAATTATTTACTACTATGTACAGATTGTAAACCTTTATATAAAATTATTTAAAACTAATCTAAAAGCTAAAAATATTTATACGTTACTTATTTTACTTGCAGTTGGTGAAATATTTTCTACCATCTACAACATTTTTATTTTCTAACGATTGAGAAAAAGGGACAAACATCCTCGGCTCTGACTATCTCTCTCGGCTCGTTTTGCTTCGGCTAAGATAGCCTAACAAATGTAAACCTAAAATGTATGTAGCAGTTGTGGTTCATTTTTATATGATACGATTTTTGGAGAGCTCAGTCCAGTTTGTATATTAGGTCCATGGTCGTGACACAGACAATTTTCAATTTGCCACCAAATCGGAAAAAAATGACAAATGAATACAATACATAGAAAATAATATTGGCAGAGTTCCATTTTCAAAATTTGAACTTATTTTTTTATTATATCGTTTACAAGTGGCCAGTTCTAAAAACTTTCAGTGTTGCCCTCGTAACTTCCATTTTTAACCGACTTCCAAAAGAGAGGGGGTTATATGTTCAACTGTATGTATGTCTTTTTTTTATATGTATGTTCACCGATTTCTCCGTCAATTGTGTACCGATTTTGAAAATTCTTTATTTTTTGTTTGAAAGGGTATGCTCTCGAGGTGGTCCCATTGTCACCAAGTAAGAATCTGATGAGGGGATCCCATGGAAATCGAGGGAAATCCTCAAATTTTATAGGCACATGTATAGCGATTTGGGTATTTTTTATAGTAACTCGTGAATTTGCTCTCGGATAGCACCATTCGGTGAAGTGGAACTGATGATGAAGACCAGAGGTGGCCATCGGAACTACTCAATAATAAGTATTTCACGGGTTACGATTCGATTACTTTAATATTGTTGCTAAGCAATTTATGCTCGACACAATGCATATGGTGAAATGGAGCTGATGGTGGCTTCACCATCAGCTCCAGAGGTTTTGGTTCTTAACCGGAGAACTCCTCAACAATTAACGTCCCTGCATCGGGAAAAGGAAAATTTTGTAAAAGGTGATGAGCAGTTGACATTAGACTATTGTAACTTAGATTTATTAATAACTGACTCACAAAAAACTGAAAAATAAAAACTTTTTTACAAAAAAAAACAACCGACTTCAAAAAAAACACTACAAAGTGAAAAATTACTTTAATTTCGGAAGTCGGTGGGAAAAAACAAAATACAGATACAAAGACACCGACTTCCTAAATTAAAGTAATTTTTCACTTTGTAGTATTTTTTTTTTTGTAAAAAAGTTTTAATTTTATTTCATGTACAATGAGCTATTAAGCTAACATAGAGTCTGGCATAAATAGCAATTACGTTTTCACCTTTATTTTCAGGTGTACAACTTTCTGGAGTAGGTACCTTATGCAGGAAAATATTTTATCTACCTATTTATTACACAATTAAATTAAAAATCATTTATTTTAGGTACCATATATTTGAAATTATTCAATAATAAATTCAAAGTCACACATAAATTAATACAAACGAATAAATACAATATAAATACAACATCAACACAAATTAAATAAATCAAATTCATATATATATAATCATAATTAATAAAATTCATATTCATTCCAGTAGTCTCTTACGTGCGACACTGTATGTAACTTGTCTGTCACAGCAGTTTCGCACGTAAGGACAGTCCAACCTATTTGCTATCATAGTCAGAACGATATTGGAGCTAGCCCGCACTCTGCGCACAATAGACGCGCAGCGCTTCCGCATGGTCGCATGAAAACAGTCCGTGCGCGCCCATGCGAACATACCCGAAGCGCTGCAGTAGTGAGGCAGACCCAAAGTCGCTCTGAAAGCGTTCTTAAATTGATTGCGGAGGGTACTGTAGAATTTCTGCATGGAATTACTATGTACTTACTACATAGTTCAACTGGAATGCTTACAAGCTCCGAAAAGTCGCTCTTGAAAGAAAAAACTGAACAGCAGTGTGTCCTTTTTTAGTAAGGTGAACATGCATGTACTTACAAAGTAGAACACGATGGAAAAGTTAAGAGTATTACGTTTTTGACGGAATGTATGTAAGGTAAGTGAAAAAAACAAAAAGTCGTTTACCAAGCCAGCGTATGGTGATCGGTGAAACAGTGTTAGAGTTTATCAATCTCCTTTGTACCATCATCCATTTTATATAAATATGGAAGATTAATTGACTATTTTTAATTTCATTATTTATTATAAGTAATAAAATAAATATACATATTGGTTATTGATTCAATATTTTGTATTATTTGTCTACTCCATAGATGCATAGTGCGAAAATTTCATGGACCGAGATAAATTAACGTTACTTAGCACCCACATTTTTCTTAGATATGTTTACGTCTTATCTTGCACTTTTAGATTGGCAGTTGTGCGACAGTGACAAGAATAATGCTTAGCCCAAGCCCATGCTAAGTAAGGAACCTTTTTAAATTCCGATCAGTAACTTTGTTAATTTCACTTTTGGCCACGTGGTTCAGATAAGTTTGTAGCGGCGAGAAGGTAGAACCGCCGCCGTATAGTATACAATAATTTCTCCTGTATAGTTGGCCAGTTTCTTTTCGTTGAGATTGGCCGTCGTGGCCGAAATTCGTTAAAGGAATATTATTTCTGGTGAATACTTGCAATACGATTGCGTGATGGCGCAAATTCAAGTCTCAACTCGAATTTGGACGTTTTTTAAGTACGAGAATTCGCCTTCAGATTCCTGTACAACGCGGACACGCAGCGCACGCTGACGCGCAACGGCGAGACGCTGCTGGCGGCGCTGCACTTCTTCAACAACTCGCTCAACACGCTCACCAACAAGACCATCGAGGACACGCTGCTCACCATCCGGCAGTACGAGGCGGCCAGGTACTATTATTTATTTATTTATCCATCTTACATCTATTATTACAGGATTTTTAACAACAACTTTGTACCTAATTGACAACCTGACTTCACCTAGTATAGTCCTGTCTGTGCTCATGCCAATCATAGACAGATTCTACGTTATACCCGCGATGAAAATAATGTGTCGTTCGCGTTATCAACATAATACAAATATTTTGGACAAGTAAACTACAAAGAAAACAAAATGTGTTTCTTATGTGTTCTCAAATGTTCGTAACACAAATGTACACTGCTAAAAGTATTTTTGTCGTTCGAATGACGTTGACACGGGAGCTGTTGGTAAACATTTTATGCAATTGTTTTGTGAAATGAACCGAAAAATCGGCGGTGGTGTTACTTCCGATTTAGGCCACGCGCCAAAAGATCCTTTTACAGCTGTATGTGAGGTGTGCGCCGGCTCAGTGTGTGTGTGTGGCAGGGTGGAGTACGACGCCTACCGCAGCGAGCTGTATGTGCGGTGTGCGCCGGCTCAGTGTGTGTGTGTGGCAGGGTGGAGTACGACGCCTACCGCAGCGAGCTGTATGTGCGGTGTGCGCCGGCTCAGTGTGTGTGTGTGGCAGGGTGGAGTACGACGCCTACCGCAGCGAGCTGTATGTGCGGTGTGCGCCGGCTCAGTGTGTGTGTGTGTGGCAGGGTGGAGTACGACGCCTACCGCAGCGAGCTGTATGTGCGGTGTGCGCCGGCTCAGTGTGTGTGTGTGGCAGGGTGGAGTACGACGCCTACCGCAGCGAGCTGTATGTGCGGTGTGCGCCGGCTCAGTGTGTGTGTGTGGCAGGGTGGAGTACGACGCCTACCGCAGCGAGCTGTATGTGCGGTGTGCGCCGGCTCAGTGTGTGTGTGTGGCAGGGTGGAGTACGACGCCTACCGCAGCGAGCTGTATGTGCGGTGTGCGCCGGCTCAGTGTGTGTGTGTGTGGCAGGGTGGAGTACGACGCCTACCGCAGCGAGCTGTATGTGCGGTGTGCGCCGGCTCAGTGTGTGTGTGTGTGGCAGGGTGGAGTACGACGCCTACCGCAGCGAGCTGTATGTGCGGTGTGCGCCGGCTCAGTGTGTGTGTGTGGCAGGGTGGAGTACGACGCCTACCGCAGCGAGCTGTATGTGCGGTGTGCGCCGGCTCAGTGTGTGTGTGTGGCAGGGTGGAGTACGACGCCTACCGCAGCGAGCTGTATGTGCGGTGTGCGCCGGCTCAGTGTGTGTGTGTGGCAGGGTGGAGTACGACGCCTACCGCAGCGAGCTGTATGTGCGGTGTGCGCCGGCTCAGTGTGTGTGTGTGGCAGGGTGGAGTACGACGCCTACCGCAGCGAGCTGTATGTGCGGTGTGCGCCGGCTCAGTGTGTGTGTGTGGCAGGGTGGAGTACGACGCCTACCGCAGCGAGCTGTATGTGCGGTGTGCGCCGGCTCAGTGTGTGTGTGTGGCAGGGTGGAGTACGACGCCTACCGCAGCGAGCTGTATGTGCGGTGTGCGCCGGCTCAGTGTGTGTGTGTGGCAGGGTGGAGTACGACGCCTACCGCAGCGAGCTGTATGTGCGGTGTGCGCCGGCTCAGTGTGTGTGTGTGGCAGGGTGGAGTACGACGCCTACCGCAGCGAGCTGTATGTGCGGTGTGCGCCGGCTCAGTGTGTGTGTGTGGCAGGGTGGAGTAAGACGCCTACCGCAGCGAGCTGTATGTGCGGTGTGCGCCGGCTCAGTGTGTGTGTGTGGCAGGGTGGAGTACGACGCCTACCGCAGCGAGCTGTATGTGCGGTGTGCGCCGGCTCAGTGTGTGTGTGTGGCAGGGTGGAGTACGACGCCTACCGCAGCGAGCTGTATGTGCGGTGTGCGCCGGCTCAGTGTGTGTGTGTGGCAGGGTGGAGTACGACGCCTACCGCAGCGAGCTGTATGTGCGGTGTGCGCCGGCTCAGTGTGTGTGTGTGGCAGGGTGGAGTACGACGCCTACCGCAGCAAGCTGTATGTGCGGTGTGCGCCGGCTCAGTGTGTGTGTGTGGCAGGGTGGAGTACGACGCCTACCGCAGCGAGCTGTATGTGCGGTGTGCGCCGGCTCAGTGTGTGTGTGTGGCAGGGTGGAGTACGACGCCTACCGCAGCAAGCTGTATGTGCGGTGTGCGCCGGCTCAGTGTGTGTGTGTGGCAGGGTGGAGTACGACGCCTACCGCAGCGAGCTGTATGTGCGGTGTGCGCCGGCTCAGTGTGTGTGTGTGGCAGGGTGGAGTACGACGCCTACCGCAGCGAGCTGTATGTGCGGTGTGCGCCGGCTCAGTGTGTGTGTGTGGCAGGGTGGAGTACGACGCCTACCGCAGCAAGCTGTATGTGCGGTGTGCGCCGGCTCAGTGTGTGTGTGTGGCAGGGTGGAGTACGACGCCTACCGCAGCGAGCTGTATGTGCGGTGTGCGCCGGCTCAGTGTGTGTGTGTGGCAGGGTGGAGTACGACGCCTACCGCAGCAAGCTGTATGTGCGGTGTGCGCCGGCTCAGTGTGTGTGTGTGGCAGGGTGGAGTACGACGCCTACCGCAGCGAGCTGTATGTGCGGTGTGCGCCGGCTCAGTGTGTGTGTGTGGCAGGTTGGAGTACGACGCCTACCGCAGCAAGCTGTATGTGCGGTGTGCGCCGGCTCAGTGTGTGTGTGTGGCAGGGTGGAGTACGACGCCTACCGCAGCGAGCTGTATGTGCGGTGTGCGCCGGCTCAGTGTGTGTGTGTGGCAGGGTGGAGTACGACGCCTACCGCAGCGAGCTGTATGTGCGGTGTGCGCCGGCTCAGTGTGTGTGTGTGGCAGGGTGGAGTACGACGCCTACCGCAGCGAGCTGGAGGCCAGCGGCGGCAACCCGCCCGAGCTGCTGCTGGCCAGCATCGAGCGCCACCGCCGACACTACGAGCGCCTGCGCGACGATTCCGCCGTCAAGCTCAAGCTGCTGCACGAAAACAGGGTATGCATGTTACACATTATGATTCTCCAAACACATAGCATTGGTTGAAGATGCAGTCTAAGATTTTGCCTTATACAGGGTGGAATTTTGTAATGCCACCTGGAGGGAAAGTACTCTTAATACTGCAGATAGAAAGTTTTACTCAAAGGAAACATTCCTTTATTTTTGAATAGAAAGCAAACTGCATTCAAAGATTTTCGAATCTAATTTCGCATCTAGTGTGTGCGCTCCCATAGTTAGTACTTGAAGGATCGGGATCGTTTTCGTACACGTTCGCGTTAACGTTGACGGGTGTCGACGTGTCGTGGCGCGGTGTATCAGGAAATCCCCAAAATCTGAGACGTTTACGGTATACGAGGGCGGCACTGAAAATTTCGGGAATCAAGGAAGTGACACGCCATTACTATTTAAAAATGTATTTATTGCTTTTCGAAGTATTCTCCGCGAAATTTGACACATTTTTCCATACGATTATTAGACAAATCAGAAGTTAGGCTTCAACTAGATATTTGTTGTATTTATGTTTATATTACTATAAGTCTGAAGGAAATAAGTAAATAAAATTCAGTGCAGGTTAACATTCAAATGACACATTTATTATCATTTATCATGATTTCTCATAACCTTTCACCCATATTACACGTAATACTTAGTGATTTTTGGAATATAAAATATTGTACATACTTGCTACAGAAATTCCACAAGTAGCAATAGTTACACAATAGAATACAACACTAACAAAATAACGGTCACAGCTTATAACTTAGTACGATATTTAAAGAATAGTTATTAGATCAGACTGACTTACAGTAGCTCCTTCACTTGATACTTTACGACTTGTTCTCTTGGAAGTTCGTGCTCGAATGCCCCACGGCTCCGATGTGCCCAACCTCGTCATGAGCGTTGAGCCAACGGACCAAAAATACGAACGATTGTTGTCACATGACAGGCAAAGGAAATGTAGTCAATCAGCCAATATGATTTTAACAAAATTAAAAAAGGAGTAAAATAAATGTATTTCTTGTGCAAAAGTATTAAAATACAATCTTAATTCTCTAACACGATGGAACCAATCATTGAAGCAACCATTCCATTCGGAAGTTGGGGTCTCCAAAATGGCCGTTTTGTAGGCGTCCACAGCTTCTTCAGGTGATGAAAACCTCTGTCCACGCAATTTATTCTTTATTTTAGGGAAAGTATAGAAATCATTAAGGCTTAGGTCGGGGCTGTACGGCGGATGGTCTAATAATTCTATGTTTTCTTGCTCTAAAAACTCTTTTGTTCTGTGCGCGGTGTGAGAACTCGCATTGTCGTGATGGAGGATGATGCGGTGGCTGCAGTTCTCTTTACGGAGTTCAGAAACGACCTGTGGCAAACAAATGCTAGCATACCATTCTGCATTAACCGTTCTTTGTCCCTCAAGAGGAATAGTCGTAACATGGCCGGTTTTGGAGACGAAACGTGGCCACCATTTTTTTTGCAACACTCCTTGAACGAACAATTTTTGTTGGCTAAAGCCAACAAAAATTGTTGTTTAGTTGTTTGTTTGTTAAAACTCATTTTCGAACACCCAAACTCGTGACTGGTTTTTTGTTTCGGGTTCGTACGCGTATATCCAGGATTCGTCACCTGATACGATGTTGTATACAGCATTTGAGGATCCTGCGTGGAATCTTTCGAGAGTTCTGACGCACCAAGTAACGCGAGCCGCTTTTTGCTCTTCACAGAGCGAATGCGGTATCCATCGGGAAAACAACTTTTTTACACCTAATTGTTCATGCAAGATTATTTGTATTTGACTCATGCCAATGTCTAAAGTTGCCTGAATTTCGCGGTATGTCACATGTCGATCTTCCTCAATCAGGTTACGCACAGCATCAACGTTTTCTTGGGTGACTGCAGTTTTTGGACAACCTTGACGGGGATCATCACTGAGCTTGACACGTCCACGTTGAAATTCAGCAAACCAGCGATAAATTGTGGTTTTGGATGGGGCTTCATCACCAAATGCAGAAATCATCCGATCAACACACTGTTTTTGTGTTAAACCACTTCGAAAGTCATAATATATCATCGCTCTTGAATTTTCTCGAGTCAATTCCATTTTCTCAACGACTAAACAAGTTTGACAAATTCAAATTCAAAATCATTTATTTCAATCCAATTAAAAGATCATATGTTAATTATGTTGAACATTCAAATAAAATTAAAATTTTAATCATAATAAATAATCGTATATAAAAATAATTAATGAAATAATACAAATAGAATTAAAGATATAAACTCAAATAAAAAAATTTAAAATTTGGTACTAATACGCCTGCCTCTGAGTCATTTGCTTGTTTGTCATTACATTAATCATATAACAATGGTTAATGTACTGACAATCAAACCTGTTCGCAAATACGCTCAGGATAGTGTTGGAGGTGGTCCGGAGCCTGCGCCCCAGAGATGTGCACCGCTTTCGCATCGTCGTGTAGGAACAGTCGACACGGGCGTCGGCGAACATCCCCGACGCGCTACAGTGCCGGGGCAGCCCCAACAACACCCTGAACGCATTATTATACTGAACACGGAGAGCGTTGTACTGCTTCCGGGTACATGAACCCCACAGGCTGGCTGTGTACAGGGACGTACAAAACGCTCTGAAAAGAGTTATTTTAACGGCCCCCGAGCAACGAGCAAACCTGCGGGCGATCATATTGGCCCTCACAGACAACGCCCTCCGCTCCCTATCGATGTCCGCATCGTCCCTCAGGTCAGAGGTCACGATATGCCCGAGGTATTTAAATTGTTGAACTCTGTTTAACTGGACACCGTTCAATCTAATAGGTGGAACAAAATCCGGGCAGCTCCGACCCCTGGCCCGAAAGACCATGCATTCACTCTTCTTTGCGTTATAGAGCAAACCGTGATCCAGCGCGTAACGCCCGCAGATGCCCAGCAACCTGGACAGCCCACACACCGAGGCGCTCAGCAGCACCATGTCGTCCGCGTAACTAATATTGTTGACACAAACACCGTCAATATGACAGCCGACACGGGTGCTGCTGAGCTCCTCTATCAGTGCGTTCACGTACAGGTTGAAGAGCTTCGGCGAGGTCAAAACCTTGTGACAAGACCGAGAATCTTTTTTTAAATAAATATATGGTATTCGATTTTTAAAACCAAGGAGTTTTCAATTAAAAAGATTTTAATATGACAGGAACAGTGGAAATATTCCATTCCCGATACTTTTAGTGCAGCCCTCGTAGTGTTTATCTAGTAGCCAGTCTATCCATCATGAAAAAGTAAGTTTTGAGTCTCATTTCCTTCGAAATGTACGGGAAAACGTTTTTGCGATTTCTGACTTTTGTAGTACTCAAACGTCACTTGGTCCGATAGTTTTTTTGATCCTTATAGGAAACAGCACCTTAATCGTGTAACACACTTTCAATCGCAATCTGAATGATTTTGAAGGATATTGCTAATTCATCCATTTATATGTTCGAAAAATGTATCTGCTCAACAACGTAAATAACGCAATGAATGTTGTTGAACTGTCAAAATGTCAGCCATTGCTACTGCACGTGTGTAGGTACAACGGTTAAGGTACCTACCCTTACTGCCCTATCTCAAAAATCCATCCTGTTTAAAAATTATTGAAAACTATGTAAAACATTTTTTCGTTTGTTCCACAAAATTTTCGGGGCCTACACTTTTTTGTTTGCCCCAGGGCGTACACACGCTTAAATACGGCCCTGTCTATGGTTACGGCGAGCGGGATCTGTAAAGTCAAGTGTCTTTAATAGCGTCTAAAAAATTTGCTGCCAACGTACGAAAAAAAATCTCTCGTATTTTTTTTGTTGAAAATTTGTAATTGTTCCAAATAAAACTTAGTGATACTCTGAACATTAGTCAGCGAAATGCCGAAATGGAGATCAAAAGCTCACATTATATACATGATCAACAGCAACAGTTTGTAACAAACCTGAGCGGCTAGTCTCATAAGTGCAATAGAGGGATAGGACGCTCTTCGTCCTCGGAGAAAGAACACAGCCTTTTTGCACCGCCTAACAACAGGGCAAAGAGATCGAAACGATTTCCTGTAAGTAGGACCTACGTATTTACAATTTGAAAGAGTAGACAAGTGTTAAGTACAAAATGGAATGGTAAAATGACACAATTGTCAAAGTATATCACTAACTGTAGTCAGAAACACTATCAACAAACTTCTAACTTTAAATTAAAATAGTTCAGTGATCTCATGTGGTATGCAGTTGTTACATTAAAGAAGTTCATTCAGCTCCTCTTATGAACTCTAATCTGAAATTAGAACAATACATTACTAATTAAAAATGAAATTAAGTTTTATAACTAACTAGCTGTTGCCCGCGACTTCGTCTGCGATCCAGAATGAAAAGTAGCCTATGTCCTTCTCCAGGTCATGGTTTACCTATGTGCCAAATTTCATCCGAAAACGTTCGGCCGTTTTAGCGTGAAGGCGTATAGAATAGAATAGAATATTTATTTGCCAGAAACATGGTATGTTTACAAAGGTGTTGATAACATTTCATAGTGGTACATGTCTCACCGTTTTAACGGTATGCAAAATCAATTTACAATTAAATAAAATCATTGAAGTGCATTAATTTTCAATTTACATTAAATTAATTTTAAAATTTAAAACATTACTTCAATTATTATATTAGGTTGGGGAAAAAGTCTTTTCGCATTATAGTATGTATGAACTTGTAATAAAATCTCTTTGGCTATACTATTTGTATCTGGCTGGTTTTGGTATCATTGAAAGTTTAAATTTTATAGAACATAATTCCAAATTCAAATTAGGAAAATGTGTGATTTTCATTTGTTTTTCGTACTGTCAAGATGAGTGAATCTAATGAAGAAATTTGATACATTTTAAAATATTACTACATAAAAGGTAAAAATGCTACGCAAGCCGCGAAAAAAAATTGCGATGTTTATGGACCTAGTGCAGTGTCTGTGAGAGTAGCACAAATTTGGTTTAAGCGTTTTCAATCCGGAAATTTTGATGTCAAAGATGCACGTCGCTCTGGTCGCCCTATTACGGATAAAATGGATGCCATTTTTGAAAAAGTGGAGCAAGATCTGCATATCAGTAGTTACGACGTAGCTGACGAACTAGGAATTGACCACAAAACAGTTTTGACACATTTGAAAAAAACTGGATACACAAAAATGCTCGATATTTGGGTACCTCACGAGCTCACTGAAAGAAACCTAATGAACCGAGTACTCATTTGTGATTCTTTATTACGACGTAATGAAACCGAACCATTTTTGAAGAAGCTGATAACTGGTGATAAAAAGTGGATCACGTACGACAAGAACGTGTGAAAAAGGTCGTGGTCAAAGGCCGGTCAGGCTTCACAGACTGTGGCGAAACCCGGGTTAACTCGCAACAAGGTGATGCTGTGTGTGTGGTGGGATTGGAAGGGCATTATTTATTATGAGCTGTTACCACCAGGCAGGACCATCGATTCTGAACTCTACTGCGAACAACTGATGAGATTAAAGCAAGAAGTTGAGAGAAAGCGGCCGGAATTAATCAACAGAAGGGGTGTGGTTTTTCATCATGATAACGCTAGACCTCACACATCTTTAGCCACTCAGCAAAAATTAAGAGAGTTTGGCTGGGAGGTGTTAATGCATCCGCCGTATAGTCCTGACCTTGCACCTTCTGGTTTCCACCTGTTTCGGTCTCTTCAGAATTCTTTAGGCAGTGTCAGGTTAACATCACGAGAGGACTGCGAAAACCACTTGTCCCGGTATTTTGATCAGAAGTCCCAAAATTTCTATAGCAATGGGATTATGTCCCTACCTACAAGATGGCAAAAAGTTATCGAACAAAATGGTACCTACATACTTTAGTTAAATGTAAATAAACTATATTAAAAAATGTTTTGAATTTTCTTAAAAAATGCGAAGAAACTTTTTCCCCAACCTATTATTATACAAGCTGACCCGACAGACGTTGTCCTGTCTTAACTATGAATGTCATATGTCGTTTAGTTTTAGTTTTGACTATTGACTAAAACTATCGACTCATCTATCAACCGATACATCTGTGTTAAACGATATTTGCAGTGCGCATCCTGTCAATCGCTGACAGTTATTTCAAACAACTGACCGTTATGTAAAATTAATATGGGCGTTAAGTTTCCTTAAATTTTGTAACGGTTCGCTCAACTTCCTTATTTTTTTATTTCATAAGATCCTTCACCCGACAATAACGAACACAATAATAAACAAAATAGTGAAATCGGTCCAGCCGTTCACGCGTGATGGCGTGACCAAGGGAAATAGGGATTCATTTTTATATATATAGATACTACACACACTGCCATTTATACCATGTCATTAAATAAAACAAAAAGTTTAACATAGTATCACCTTACTTATTCATTTATACCATGTCATTAAATAAAACAAAAACTTTAACATAGTATCACCTTACTTATTCATTTATACCATGTCATTAAATAAAACAAAAAGTTTAACATAGTATCACCTTACTTATTCATTTATACCATGTCATTAAATAAAACCAAAAGTTTAACATAGTATCACCTTACTTAAAAATAATTACTTATGCCAGTATTTTGATGCCAGATCAAGGGAATAAAATTTACAGGGACATTTTACAAAAAACTCGTGAATTGAGTAAAAACCTTCCTGCAATCGCCACTTCCGTAGTGCCAAACAAAGTTTTTTGAAGGGTAGTTGGGTAATTGACTTCGGCAAACAAACACAAAAACTCAAATCTCTTCTGTTTATAATATTAGTTTAGATAAGAAATGCTAAATATTTAAACAACATTATATGAATAATGCTAAGTATAGCAAATATACAGTAGTATATTTTTTGCTGTATTTTGAATCAAGGAAATCGTATAGTCATGATCAGGAACAGGACCATTGCTCTATCAAACTTAGAAAGGGAACAATTAATACAGCCACTAAACAAGTATTTAAAACTGGCAATATACAGGTGGCAGTAACATGGACGCGCAAACTGTAAACATGAATTCAGCATATGATTCTAGACCCCCCAGCGTAGAAAATTTTCATCGGTTATAAAAAAAACTGCTGTTTCATAGAAAAGTGCAATACCTACGCGACAAATTTCTACACCCCCTGCATTGAAATTTTTGTCGGTTCAGAATCATGTAACAGGTTGCGCGTTGATGACCCTGCCACTCTGTATTATTTAAATGATATATAAGAAATCCCTATCCCAAGCCGACTGCTCCTCGTGGGGGAAAACAACCAAGAACCTCTAAAGATTGATAGAAATATTTGAAATACCTCACATAGCCATCTTTTTAACAGAAGATCACTAAGAATGCCAGAGACACTTCTTGAACTTGAACTAGCCATGGCAGAAATAAAATGGGATATAATAGGAATCAGCGAAATGAGAAGATAATGGAGAAGGGATAGAAGACCATGGGAAATACATCCTGCACTATAAAGGAGCGACACCAGGACAGTATGGTGTTGGTTTTTTAATTAAAAAGGTACTTACTAACAAAATTGAGGAAATTAAAGGGATTTCCGACAGAATAACAATCTTGAACATAACAATGCCCGTTAAATAAAATTAAAAAAAAAAAACTATCATTCAAGTATACTCGGCAACTGAATCAGATAAAAAAGAGGATATAGCAAACATATTATACGACGATTTACAAACTACTATCCAAAACAAAAATTCATTAATACAAACTAGGCTGAGAATCCGCACTTTTTGAACGTCAAAATTACATAAGACAGTCCACCCAATACGCCCGCCCTTCACCACTTCCTAGTGCTTTATCTGGGGGGAAGTGGCGCAACAAACTGCCCAGCAGCACAGCTGTCTGTCCAGTTAGAAGAACTGGATTCTATACAATAGTACTTAATTAACATTACGAAACACAAAACATTAAATTATTATGTTTTCCATAAGTCAGCCAGCACACGCCAATAATACAAAAAAAAACATTGAAAACTATACTCAAGCAGAAATAAATAATAAAAACGTAAACAGAACTTAATACCTAATTGAAAGCCTCTAGGCATAGAGGGCGTGCCCGCTTACATAATATGCAATGCTGCATTATATTCATAGGGGACAGTGGGATTTTAAATGAAGATAAAACCATGGTTCGTTCAAAGGCACTTGCCACTATACACGGTGACATTTGAATCACAGTTTTGCTGGAACAAACGTTGTTCAGACCATGGTCTACTACCATTCTATATCATAGCAGCAAAAAAGACAAAGTTAAAAAAGTCGGGAGTACTGCCAGACCACGATATATCATGTGAGCCGACCTTTCATCTTTCCTGTAAACGAGGAAACCCGGTAACCTCACCCTGCCTTCAGGTCGCTTATAAGCGGCACGTTGATCTTCTGTTCCCGAGGGAGATGGTGGAGGGGCACGACTTCATCCCGTAGGCCGCGGGCATTCCAGTGTATCATCCTTAACGACCTATCCACGATAAAGGGCAAGTAGCGTGGCTAGGCCGTCAAGGATGACAGTCTCCACGTCTTGACCCTGCCTTATGGCCTTAATTAGGTCCATCAGTAACTTGATGGCGAAGACGGTGAACCCTGTTTTGGTTGTTTTTGGTTTGGCGCCGGTAGCGCCGCCACTCGTCACTTTCTGTGACTGTTTATTTTTTTATTCCACATTTTGCCGCGGCGCTATGCCGGCGCTAGCAGTATGTGTGCTATCTTTTGTTATTTCAGCCTGCGCCCCTCTCGAGGCAGGTTCGACTTAGGGATATCTGCTGTGGTCGCCGGGGGTTTGGGCTTCTTGCCCTTTCCTTTTCCGCCGCGTCCCTTTGTAGCGATGGTTTTTCACTACTCACCGACTAACACAGGGTAGCTGTTTGCTTGAGATTAAAGGGTAAATTCGCATGAGGTTTAGACTGAAATAAGTATACACACAGTTGATCTTCTCAACAACGTTTAATTTAGGGTTTCACTTTCAGGATGGCTTGTTCTTCCTTAAGCATAATAGTTAGTAGGTTGACTTACTTAAGTTCGGGTTGACATTACCCGTTTACATAAATCTTCAGAAACTTGCCATCCACATGCAGTATCGCTTCTGTGTGATAAGTGGAGGTTCAACGCCAAAGCCGGTTATATTGTATACGGAACCAATTGCCTTCCAGAGCTAAGTCACCAATGGTTAAGCCATGTGTATGAAGAAAAATAGGCATCCACCGCTCAATATATTGAGAAGATCATTTTCTTCTGTTTAAATGTTTATATGGATCCCATATTATGAGTCCTTAACTAAGGTCAAAATTAATTAAAAAAGTAAAAAAACACACCGAACCAGTAGCAGAGACTTGAAATAACTGTGTGGTACGTCCGACGACGTCATCCGCAAGTGCTAAGACGTGCTACGAGGCCTCTACGACTTGTGCATCGGCTACGCCAGGCGCACAAAATGTTTTTTTTTTTTTTAATGCTCCCACACCACTGAAGTTTCTAGTAATATAATTCAATCACGATTCGTAAGACACGTAGCGCCATCTAGCGTCCTAAAGCAATTGTGACCGTCGACAGTTATTGCTCTTTCCTTCAGGAACAGTATTTTTCTCTGGATTAAAGGTACCCTATGTCCTTTTCTGTACCCCTTTTTTCTTTTTTTTGGGTGGGAAATCATCAAATGACCTCTCCCACTCTGGGCGGAGCGGAAGGGCGTGTCAGACTCTTACTGACTAAAACCCACCCGTGTTCCTTCAGTTGCCTGTGCGCCAGGGCCCCGGTAACTCTTTCGAACAATTCGCGACCCCGGCAGGCATCGACCCTATCGGACCCCGTCACTTATGCTGACATCTCTTGAGGCGCGCGTGGAACACAACGCGCCGTCGACCCGGGCCTGGTCCTTACCGGACGGCGAGCTGCCCATTGCTCGCTGTCCGCAAGCCGGCGCCTACGGTGGCCGGGAGTCGGCTATCGACTCCCGACGCCCAGGGTGTCTCCTCCTGCGGCGACTAGGGGCGTGAGGGCGCAATGATTGCCTCTCCCTCATGCGCTCCGCCTCCTCCTTCGCGAGCATTACTGCTTCGTAGTAGGAGGTGACTGCTTCCCATTCCCACTCGCTCCGTACCACGGCCTGAACCAAGGCCGGTCGCGAGAGATCGCCGCCTTGAGGACACGGCGGTGCTCCTCCCAAGCCGGGCAGACCTCCACCGTATGCTCCACCGTGTCCTCTGGACGATCCACACAATGATAACACCCGGGCGTTTACTCCCGCCTTATCCGAAACAGGAACCTCCCGAAACAGCCATGTCCGGTGAGGACCTGCGTCAGGCGAAAGGTGAGGACGCCGTGGCGCCTCTCAAGCCACTCCTCAAAGAGGGGACTTACCGCCGCAATTGTGGCGTGCCCAGCGCTGGGTTGCGACAGTCGCACTCTCCATGCCGCCATGAGATCCCGCCGGAGCTCTGTCCGCTGTGCCGCGATTTCTCGCGGCAGCGGGGTTACGCCCCGGCGTTTCGCCTCCTCGCGCCACTCCCAAATGTGCGCGAGGACTTTTGCCTGCGTTTTCAATAAAATGTCATTATCGACCAAATCAAAAGCTTTCTTAAAATCAAACTATGCAGAATGGACCTGCACTCCCAAATCAACGCTAGGAGCCACATATGCCATAAAGTTTAGCAGGTTTGTAGTCGTGCTACGAGCTGGCCTAAACCCATGCTGTGAGTCGGACAACGTGACTGAAACCTGATTTAAGACACAATGATGGATTACTGACTCAAATACCTTCGCTGGTACCGACAGCACCGCCAACGGTCTATACCCACTAACTTCACTCCCTGCTTCGCCCTTAGGTACTGGTATTACTCGTGTAATTTTCCAGCGCTCCGGAAAGTATGACTGTTCAAAACATACATTATATACGTATAATAGCGGTTGTGTTAAATAATCCCTGCAGTCTCTAATAATAAATGGTGGTATGCCATCTGGTCCCGCCGACTGCTTAGGTTTAAGTTTAGTTAGCGCCTCCCGTACCTGGCTCCTATCAATACTTCCTATATGCACTCGGGAACTACTTGTATTACTCTCGGCCACGGCGGCTTGCACATCTAGTTTTGGTTTCAGGGTACTGTATACGGACTTGAAAAAATTAGCAGACTCGTGAACACATTCGGTGTCCGATAAAATTTGACCATTTTTTGTGATTTTTTTACGATTCACTATACCCTTTTTGCTTCTCACATAACCCCAGAAGGATTTAGGATCCTTTGCGAGATTGTATTGCACATTACCAAGGTGTTTGTCGTGTGCCAATGCTATCATTATTTTAACCCTAGCTCTACTCTGAGCAAAACACTTCGTAACCTCTCGTTAATCCACTAATTTTGTACTGCTTGTGAAGCAGTGCCTTTAATTTTATGTCGCGAATAATATCTGCCGTGTACCACTCAGGGTAATGGTACCTAGAATTTACACGGCGATATCGCATTTTCCTGGGAACGCAATTATCCATAATACCATACATTATATCATAAAAATAATTCAAACACTCCTCTGGCTCGCTCAAGTTATACATAGGCGACCAGTCATGATTCATTATCATATAATACAACCTACTGTAATCCGCTTTATAAAAATTCCACTGTGGCCAGGAATCGCTCTCTTGCATAATTACAGGTACATCTTTATAAGTGCAATCACTAACAGCTGAGCGTTTATTTATCCGCGGTACAGTAATGTCTAGCGGTGGATGATACGCGTCTGTTGGCACTATCGCCTCACCTGCCTCACTAACACACACACTCTCACCCGCACTCAACGAACATAGCACTAAATCCAACTGCCTATTATTACAATTTGGTACCTTATTTTTCTGAGCAAGTTCACAAAAAGATATAAAATATTCGTAATAATTGTTTATGTTTACATTACAAGAGTATAAATTGAAATCTCCTAATATAAGAACATCTTTATATTTAACACACAATCGCTCTAATAGCCTAAAAATATACTCATTCTCATTACTATTTGGAAGTATGTAAAGAACGCAACACATATTTTATTTTATTTACTATAAAAAGCTACAATATTAAATGTTTACAAATAGCAATAATAACTACTCTTGAGAGCAATAAATTCGCACACCTTGACTTTTTTTTGTTAAGGCAGTTTCTTTTTTCATGAATGTGAATAAATATTTTAATAATCACACACACTAATTGAAAGTCTACCTCATTACCTTTCTAATGATATCAAATACAGTGTAAAAATGCCCATAAGAGGTTTTACGGCACATAACCCAACAAACGGGTAAAATTACCCAATTTCGCATAAGAAATAATGAAAATCAAACTCAAAATTCTTGATCAAATTGTTTATTAATAAGGTGTATTCCCTCCCCTAGCCTTAATTACAGCTCTTAATCGGTTTTTCATGGACCGTATTAATTTTACCATGAAATCTTGTGGTATAGCGTTCCACTCCTCTTCACTGGCAAGTTGAAGCTCTCGGAGGCGCGTAGGAGCAGGGCTTCTTGCTCGAACTATTCTCTTTAGCTCATCCCAGACGTGCTCAATCGGATTGAGATCAGGACTATGAGCTGGCCACTCCATCGCGGTGATTCCAACGTCTTCCATGTAGTCGCAAACTGTTCTAGCGACAGGCGGTCTGGCGTTGTCGTGCATTAGGAGAAAATCTTCTCCCATAAGCCACGCAAGCGGCCTCACATATCCTTCGAGCACTTCTTCGGCGTATCGTGCAGCCGTCAAACCTCTCGATCTCGGGCCGGTATTCGCCCCAGTGATGAATACAATGTCAGTTTTAGTGTCCAACATTATGCCACCCCAAAACATACACGATCCACCGCCAAAAGCCACACGTTCGCTTATGCAGCATTGTGAAAATCGCTCTGATGACCTTCTGTAGACCCTAGAGCGTCCATCGTGACCATGTAATCTGACCATGTCATTCTGCACTCATCAGAGAACATCACAGACCAAATTCAAATTCAAATTAATTTATTGTAGAACATAGGTAAGGTAAGATGTTATAATTACAATATAGTTATACATATAGGTCTGCTATGTCTCGCCATTGAGGCATACAACATTCATAAATCGTTAAAGAAGAACAAATTAAACACTAATTAATATAAAATACAACAATAATAATAGGGTACATTGACATTTTTTTAAATATACGATTATTTGAGGAATTGTGGTTTGTTCTTAATATTTACAAATTATTCATTAGGTACTATATTATGTCAGATTACATGTCACATTGTATGTTAAATTAAATGTCAATTAAATGTCAGTTTCCAAATTATTCTACAAATCACTGCGTGAGTTTATCAGTATTTTACATTTAATTTTCAATTCTGGTTTGTCATATTAAAAGTCGACTGGTTCTGTGTTTTGTCATTTAAAAATCTTTAATAGAATAATAACATTTAGCTATCAGGAATTGATGTAATTTTTTTCTTAAAGTATTTATATCACTCATATTTCTGAAAAAAGGTGGAAGGTTATTAAATATATGTGGACCCATACAAAAGATGCTTTGATGCAAAAGTTTTGTTTTGCTAGGTACTATGCGCAACTTGTCTTTGTGTCTGGTCCTAGTATAAAATTCAAATAAATTTGGATTTGATTTTATGAACATTATTGTTTCATATATGTATACACTAGGGAGAGTTAATATTTTTAAATACCACCATTGGTCATACGTCCAATTTAAATGTTCCCTGGCAAATTGTAGTCGGGCTTGTCGGTGAGCTGTGGTCAATTTGGGACCATTTGCTGGGCGATGTGAAGTCAGTCCTGCTTCACCAAGTCTTCTTCTGACTGTCCACCGACTTATACTGACATTGCGAACTTCTCGAAGCTCTTGTCCCAGTTGAACCGCATTCAGTTGCCGATTTCTTAAAGACCTCGACACAAGAAAGCGGTCATCACGCTCTGATGTTCTGCGTCGCCGGCCAGATCCTGGTCGCTGAATGTAGCCACCGGTCTCTTAAAACCTCTGGTACACACGACGAACAGAGTAGCGGCTCAAATTTTGTCGTCGAGCAACTTCACTTTGATTATGGCCTGCTTCGAGCAAGGCAATAACTTGAGCGGCTTCTGCGGGCGTGGAATCCATATTTTTCCGTATGCTTTCAGTAGAGATGTTATCACGTTGATCTTCGGTATGCAACTGATTAAAAATCCATTCATTTTTTTTTTTTTTTTAACGTTGCAACTCGAAGTTGTGACCTCTGAGATCCTGGCTACTTAACCGGTCTGTCCTGTGGTGCCTTAAGCTACTAACTTAAAGCCTCCAGCCAGGGGTTAATTTCTTAATTTCTAGATGACCGCACGCTAAGCACCCCCTGTGGGGTACGGGCCTCGGCTTAGGGCGTCACTGAGGGGAGGGCAGCAAGGTGGGACAGGCTGGATCGAATTTATAATATTATTATTAATCGGGGAATTTAAAGCTACAGGCTCAGCTACGGCGCGGGCTGGCGCTTCGTCGAGCAGGGGTCGGGGGGGGGGGGGGGGGGAGACAATTACGTGGGGGGCGTCGCGTTGGACTTCGGCGGCGAGGTCGGAACGAGGGCGGTCTGTGTTTGTGCACTGTACTGGTGGCCCTACTGCTCTCCTGGAGAAGGGTTATGGGGTCATCGGGGTCGGTGAGGACATGCCTTGGACGGCGGGTATGACTGATACGGGAGGGGGTATAACTGGCAGCCTTGACAACCAGGGGGTTGCGATGTGAGGCTGCGGAATCAAAGAAACGCTTGGAAATGCGCTTCATGAATTGACTGATAGTGGGGATTTTAAGATCGAGATGGAGGATCTCGTTCCGAACGAACCAAGGGGAGCCGGTGGCCCTATTGAGGAACCGGTTTTGGAGGGCCTGCATCCTATTGATGTGGTGGGGTTTCGTGTGTGCGAAAACCACACTCGCGAAGGTCATGATTGGGCGAATGCACGGTGTGTAAACGCGCAATTTGCACTTGAGTGACAATTTGCTGCGTGCATTCAATAGGAAGCGGAGCCTACCGAGAGCGAAAGCGGCGCGCGAACGTGCCTGCTTTATGTGCTTACCGATGGAGAGGTGTTTGTCCAATACGACACCCAGGTATTTGGCTCGCTTCTCCCAAGGGATAGGCTTGCCGAACATGGTGATCGGACGGGGGCGGGCGGGACTGAGTCGCGGTTTCGAAAAGAGAACCGCTTGACTTTTGTCGGGATTGACTTCGATTCTCCACTCTCTAAACCAGTCACCGAGTTGGTTTCCGCGAGTGCGGGATATCGCATCCTGGCTGAGGCCCGGTATAGTAAATGGCCGTATCGTCTGCGAACAGAGCTAACTGAGCCTTTTTACTATTCGGGATATCGCTGGTGAATAGCGTGAAAATGAGAGGGGCGAGCACGGAGCCCTGAGGGACTCGGGCGCGGATGGGACGGGGGGAGGATAGCGCTCCATCGATGCGAAATCGGAAGGTGCGATTCGACAAAAAGTCTCGCAAGATGAGCACGAGACGATCTGGCACTTTAAGTTTGTATAGCTTATATAATAAGCCATTGTGCCAGACTTTGTCGAACGCTTTCGCTATGTCGAAGAAAACAGCACCCGTCAACAAACCACGTTGGAAACCAACGCTTATGTGTTCGGTGATACGTTGGACCTGTTGCACGCACGGGCGTTGGGTTCGATAACCGAACTGCTCGTCGGCGATGAGACCCTTTGTCTCGGCATAGTCGCTGAGTCGCTTATAAATAAGCCTCTCATAGATTTTGCCGAGGACAATAATGTCTCGCTGGTGGTGGCGTGTGTGTTGGATCATTAAGTTCCCTTCAAAATGGTTGAGCTGAATGGTGCTGATCTATGCGTCATGTTCGTGAACGGGCGCCGTCAGTGGGGACTGGTCATTTCTTGGCTGCCACGGCTTATTTTAATTTAATTTAATATTTGAATTGCTTTTGTCTTTTTATTACGGACGCTTTTAACGTTCTGCATCGTTCTCACATGCATAATTTCAACATGAACGATGTAATCAATATTTTGTAACCATTTTTTGATTTAAAAGAGTGTCCATGGAGTTTCTTGCCCGTTCTTCTCCATAGGTACCTACTACGCTTTGGAATGGGTAACTAGCTTCATCTTTCTGACTGACCGACCCCTTGACAATTCAAAAGTGCCTGTAATTGGTTTATTTGAAATAAATGCTTTGAGTTTGAGTTTGAGTTTGACATTGAGTAGACTGATGGGGCGGTAGATGGAGGGAGCGGATTTAGGCTTGCCCGGCTTGGGAATACCGATGACAGTGGCCTGTTTCCACGCTTGGGGGAAGATGTTATTGCTCATGGCACCATTGAAGATGGTGGTCATTAGCATGATCAGGTGGGCAGGGAAAAGCTGGAACACCTTATTGGTGATTCCATCTGAACCGGGGACTTTGCGGGGCTTAAGGCCCTTAATGAGTTCGTGCACTTCGTCAGGGGTGACGGGGGGCAGAGGGAACTTGGGGTCTTCTACGGGGGGGAGGGAGGCTCTCCTTTCGACTTCGGCTTCGACCTCAGAGAGGTGAGCTTGGTCTACAGGTTGAGAGCTGGGCGTACATTGGGCCTCAAGACTGTCGGCAAGGCACTCGGCCTTGTCGGCATCATCGAAAGCGATGGTATTGTCTGGGCGGATCAAGGGGGGCATAGGGGCTACTCCTCGGGATTTGAGTTTCCTCTGAAGCTCCCAGAATGCTAGGTGGGTAGGCTCTAGCTCGCTCAACATCTCATCCCAGCCCGTTTCCCGATGCTCCGCTACACGTGTCCTTACAGCTCGCTGTAAGTAGCGCATATGGGCTCGGTTCGCGTTGCAGGGAAAGCTGTTGTACGCACGGACAGCCGCGTTCTTCTCAGTCATCAGTTCACGTACATCGTCCGGCAATTTCCAGCGACGGCTGACCGTCGCTGGAACTTTCCTTGAACAATCGTTCAGGACTGATTGTACGTGTCCAGTGAGTGAGTCGATCGCGGCCGTCGTGTCAGCGATAGAGTCAAAGTGATCGGGGATGGAGTCTAGGTGGGGGGACGTGTTGGATTTCAGGCGTTCGCTTACTTTCCTCCAGTCCGTTACCATTTTGGTCGAGGGGGGTTGGTCTGGATCGGGGAGACCTACGCGAGGGGCTAGTTTTAGCACTACTGGTCGGTGGCCAGAATTAAGTTCGTAGAATCGTAGATTGATATTCTTTAGAAGTGACACAT
Source organism: Griposia aprilina (assembly GCA_916610205.1). NCBI lineage: Eukaryota > Metazoa > Arthropoda > Insecta > Lepidoptera > Noctuidae > Griposia > Griposia aprilina. Next base: position 20,571,533 of record OU744306.1, read on the forward strand.
CGAGCACGTCAGGGGTGTGGTCAACCGCGAGGGGGAAATGGGTGGGAGTAATCGGGGCGATGACATCGAAATTTAGAACGGGACAGAGGTCGAACAAGTGTCTTCCTCGGGTGGAGATTCTGGTACTATTCCAGGCGTGATGTTTGGCATTGAGATCCCCCGCTATGATAACGGAGTCACTCCAGCCGAGAAGGATGGTCAGGTCGTCAGTCAAGAGTTGGAAGTTCTCTGAACCGTTAGTGGGGGGGAGGTAAACCGATACCAAGGTGATCGGTTGGTGTCCTGTCATGCCTAGCCTACAAATGGAAACTTCTAGTCGCCAGAGGGGGGGTTGGTCCAAGGGGATGCAGTAGAGGGATTTTTTATAATAGATGAGGGTGCCACCCTTGTGATACCGAGTCCCATCGTTTCGAACAACCCGATAGTTCGCTATCGACGGCCTTCGACTGTGAGGTTTTAGGAAGGTCTCCTGTAAGAGGAGGACATCGATTTGATGGTCACGGAGGAAAGTAGTGATTTCCTCGCGCTGACCTTGAATGCCATTGGCATTGAAATAACCTAACTTTAGGGATCGGGGTTTCAGACGCGTGATAATTCCGTTATCCATTAGTGGGATTCGGAGAATTGACGAATGGCTGCAGCACGTGCGTAATATCAGGATATCAGGGTACGCGTTATAAATGCACTGGATCGCGTAAAGGTTGCCGGCATTTCTGGCGGCAACGATTTCGTTAGCCATTTTACGGGCGCGGGGGGTGAGGAAGGCAGTGAAGGTGCCTGAGATCACGTTGAACGGATCCATGGGGTTGGGACCGACAGCCACGAGTGTGGTTGTGGAAGGAACGGGCACGACTGGGGCGGGGGTAGTGGGTACTTGGGAGTTTGTTATAAAAACGTATACTTTGGCACTTAAATGAATTACTAATTTTTTGGAGCCTAGTCGTGGGCACAATAAGTAAATCTTTGTTTCTAGTATTTATGTTATGAATGTCGCTGTGTTTAGAATAAAGATTAATATAGTGTTATTGTCAATGCATTTGTGTAATTATTTCGTATTTTGTAAACAAGACGCTTAGTTCCGATTTCGGTCTCGCGCCAAGGGACCCATGTACATCTGTGCTGGTGCTGCTGGTGGGTGGTGCACTGATAGTGGTGTTGCACCTAAAGTGAAAGCAATTTAGCCATAATTTGTTAGTATATTTAACAGTTATTTATATTATTTTTATTTGTATTTTATGTTATCTTATGATGATTCTTTTTACTCTGCCATTGATTCCTCTTGCTCATCCGCTAATGCAAGTTTTAGCTCCTCGACTGATACCCTAGGTGAATTTGTGCGTCGGAGTTTTAGTCAACAGAAAGGTCATTTGTTTAATGTCTGCCATATAAACGCGCAAAGTGTGCCAAGTCACTACAGTGATCTGTTGGACACCTTTTCCGACGCCAATGTTCATGCCGTTCTGGTTTCTGAGAGTTGGCTCAAACCTCATCTTCTCTCCACCACCTACTCCCTTCTAGGTTTCACTCTTATACGCAATGATAGAATAGGTAAGGGAGGAGGTGGTGTAGCTATCTATCTTCGTAGCGATTTCCCTTTCAAAATCATTGCCTCATCTCCCTCACAATATCATGCTTCTGCTGAGTACCTCTTTTTGGAGATCTATGTCAAAGGCGTCAAGACTCTGGTCGGTGTTGTCTATTCTCCACCCGCCGTTGACTATTTCTCCAAACTCGAATTGGCGCTGGAATCCGTAGGGTCAGAGTATGCACACTACGTCATCATGGGCGATTTCAACACTGACCTTGCTCGCCACACCCCTCGATCCCGTAAACTCCTTAACATCATCGAGTCTGTTAGTCTCCATGTACTTTCATTGCAACCTACCCATTTCAATATCTCAGGCGATGACACCTGGCTTGACTTAATCCTTACATCCAGTCCCTCTCTTGTATCCTCTCATGGTCAATGTCCTGCTCCTGGTTTTTCCTATCATGACCTTGTTTTCCTCTCGTATGTCCTAAAACCGCCTAAACCTGTCCCAAAGTTCTGCACATGCGATGTTTTGCGCGCATGGTCTTGGAGAAGCTCCGTTAGGATGCGTCAGACCTCAGTTGGGAACACCTGACAGCAGCGGCAGCTGTAGACGAAAAACTGCGTATTTTCGATCGGACGGTCCTTGCTCTCTACGACAAACACGCTCCTGTTAAGACTCCTGTTAACTTTGGCGTACTCCTGCTCCTTGGATGACGACAGGTGTACGAATGGCGATGAGGCGTAGGGATCGGGCCTTTCGTAAATTTAAAAAGAATCGCAGTGAAGAAAATCGGAACTTTTTCAAAGCTGCTAGAAATAGGTGTAATCAGATGATACGCAACGCAAAACGCCGCCATATTCTCGAGAACATATCTTCTTCTTCACCTGCTGATATCTGGAAGTTCCTTGGTACTCTGGGTATCGGTAGACCACGTCATGTGGATTTTCCTAATACGATTGGTCTTGATGATATCAACCGTCACTTCACAACCACTTGCCACTTTGATTCTCAAATGTTATCCCAGACGGTCGATTTCATTACTGGCCTATCTAGTCCCATCATTGAACCATTTCACTTCTCTCCGGTCACCTTGGACGAAATTAAAAAGATCATCATGTCCATAAAATCCAAGGCTGTGGGCCATGACGGCATCAGTCGCAATATGCTCGTTTGGGTCCTCGATATTCTTCTCCCTCCGATTACTCACATCATCAACTTTTCTCTCGATTCCGGACAATTCCCATCCCTGTGGCGTATGGCCTATGTCCGCCCACTCCCTAAATTTTCTAATCCCTCCCTATCCAGCCATTTTCGACCTATTTCCATTCTCCCATTCCTGTCTAAAGTGCTTGAGGCCTGTGTACACAAGCAGTTTTCTGGGTTTGTTCACCGGAACAGCCTTGTTAGCGCTTTTCAGTCTGGATTCAGGCCTGGGCACAGTACAACCTCTGCTCTCCTTAAAGTGACTGGTGACATTAGAGAAGCGATGGAGGATACCAAGGTTACCGTTTTGGTATTAATTGATTTCTCCAACGCCTTTAACGCCGTCAGCCATGATATTCTCCTTTCTATCCTCTCTCATCTTATGGTTTCACCCGAGGCCCTGGAATGGTTCTCTTCTTATCTTCGGGGACGTCAGCAGTCAGTTCGCGTTGATGAGAGCTCATCGAGTTGGCGCGACCTGGATGCTGGTGTTCCACAAGGCGGTATTCTTTCTCCATTTTCATCAATTTTATAACTCACTGTCTTCGGTGTTCGTATCATCTTTATGCTGATGATCTTCAATTGTATACAGCTGCGCGGGTAGAAGTTTTATCGGACGCTATAGCTGATGTAAACCGAGACTTAGCTGCTATCAAGAAGTGGTCTGATAGTTTTGGGGTATCGGTAAACCCTTTAAAGTGTCAGGCCATTGTAATTGGAAGCCCGCACATGATGGGTAGGGTGGCGCTTAGCTCTCTTCCTCCTCTTATTTTTAATGGTACCATCATACCTATTACCCCTACGGTGAAAGACCTCGGTTTGCATCTTGACTCAACGCTTAGCTGGCAGCGCCAGGTTTCTAGTATTAGTCAAAGGGTCAACGGTACTCTGCGATCACTGTATCGTTTGAGAAACTTTTTGCCCGCTAAGACGAAAACTATGCTTGTGCAGACTTTGATTTTCCCCATCATTGACTATGGTGACGTGTGCTACTTTGACTTGAATGCGGTTTTGCTGGATAAGCTTGACAGACTACTCAACAATGGTATCCGATTCATATTCAACCTCAGGAAATATGACCATGTGTCGAGTTACAGGACTGAGCTCAAATGGATGTCCATCCGCCAAAGGAGAAGTTTGCGCTCTTTGACCACACTTTTCTCGTTTCTCAACTCTCCCACCCCTCCCTCTTATCTTATGTCTCACTTTCAATATCTATGTTCTTCACACGCTAAGAATCTGCGTTCTCCCAACAATCTTCTCCTTCTCTGTCGTTCTCATACTTCTGATTTTATTCATTCTTCCTTTCATATTCAGTCCATTCTTCTCTGGAATGCGCTTCCTCTTGAAATCAGGACGGCTACCAGTCGGTATGCATTTAAGCGGAAATTGCGGAGTTATTTTCAAAATAAATAGCGTAGAGTCATCTCAATTACCTCCTTCCCTTTTTGTGTATATATATAGTATATGTATAATGTAGATATATATTACAGTAAATATGAATGTATGTGTATTATAAGTTTATATTCTGTTTAGGTACTTGTATACCTATTTTATTTATAAATACTTATGTTATCTTTTTAATATTTATTATTATTATTAGTAATGTCTGTTATATAGAGCACCTGCCATCTTATCTCTTCACCACCCTTGGTTGACTGGTAGAGAATGCCTAAGGCATTAAGTCCGCCTTTGTATACTATTGTGTGCGAGAAGTTTTAATAAATAAATAAATATTCTTTTTTACATAAATGAGGTTTTCATATACATATTGAGATGCGACAGTCATTATGTTTATTTCCTTAAATTTATCCCTCAGTGAATGCCTACAACTAAGGTTATAAATTGCTCGAATGGCTCGTTTCTGCAGCACAAATATAGCCTGAATGTCGGCTGCAATTCCCCACAGCAAAATGCCGTACGACATTACACTATGAAAATAACTAAAATATACTAATCGGGCTGTTTCGACATCAGACAAATGACGGATTTTATAGACCGCGTAGGCTGCAGAGCTTAGCCGCTTCGAAAATTTGGTTACATGTGGGCCCCACTGTAGCTTCGAGTCCAAAGTAATACCTAAGAACACAGTGGTGTCCACAAGATCCAATTCCGTCCCATTTACTAGTACATTGGTTTTCACCTGTTTAACGTTAGGTGTCAGAAATCTAATACATTTAGTCTTTTTCTCGTTTAAAAGTAAATTATTAACACTAAACCAATGCACTATTTTAGCGATAGCATTATTTACATCGTCAATAACTGTCTGTTGCCGTTTAAGCTTAAATAAAAGTGATGTGTCATCTGCAAATAACACTATTTCATGACTGTTCTTTACAAGGCAAGGTAGGTCATTAATATATACAAGAAATAAAAAAGGGCCAAGAATTGAGCCCTGCGGAACTCCCATAGTGACAATAGAACCTTGCGGATCGCTTGCCGTTAACGTCCACTCTTTGGATCCTATTATTCAAATAAGTAATAAGATCCAAGGTAGTGTTTCTAACACCATAGTGATGTAATTTCCTGACCAATGTATCATGAGAAACACAATCGAAAGCCTTAGACAAGCCACAAAAAATACCTAGGGCATCATGCGACTTCTCCCAGTCCTCAAAAATATGGGCAAGAAGCTCAACGCCAGCATCGGGAGTAGATCGACCCCTTGTAAAACCGAATTGTTTACTGTTTAATAATTTATGTTTATTAAAATGTCTTTGCAATTGATCTAGCATCATTTTTTCAAATATTTTACTGAAGGTGGGAAGCACAGAAATTGGCCTAAAGTTCGTGGGGTCTGATGTGCTGCCCGATTTAAACAAAGGTATTATTTTACTACTCTTCATTAAGTCCGGAATTACTCCATAGTCAATACATTTATAAAAAATTATTGCCAGTTCAGGAGCTACAGTGTTGATTATACATTTTGCAACCTCTACGGAATTTCCCCATAGATCAGCAGTTTTTTTAACATTAAGGACATTATCACATTTTTGAAACACTGAAGTTTAGGCATTTGAGTCGCAACGCAACAACATTACGCGCACGCACACATTGAAACCACTTCCTGCTCGATTTTATAGGTAACTTTTCTAATCTTGGTACTTGAAGGTATTATTTTTTAATTTTACTGGTATTCATTGAGTAAAGTTAGTTGTAAGTTTGCAATCTAATTTTGGTAATTGTGACTAAGTACTATCTGCGTGATAGTCATGTTTTTAATATTTTTTAAATTCATCAAACAGTAATAATAATTACGTAGGTAGGTACTCAAAAATTTCAAGCGCTGTTCATATGGATTAAATACCATATTCTTACGGAAAGTAACGACCTTAACATTTTACTATTACAAGGATCACCTACGATTATCGCCCAGACTACTTTTAGTTAGAAAAGATGTAAGTACTTGTAAATATTATTTTTGCGGACAATTGTTGGAGCATTACATAATCAAATACTAGCGTGGGAGTTTGTCCTAGATTTTCATTGTGTTATTTAAAAATAATCATTCCCTTATGAAAACAGTAAGTATTTTATTTACTGAGACTGGGGCGCGTGCTCAGTATTTTTCATAAAAATTAAAACAAAAGTAGGTAGTAAAAAGTATACTATATTGTATAAAAGCAGGTTAACAATCGCAAAATGTACACAGTAGTGTACCTTACTAATAAAATTAGATTTAAAAAAAAAGTGGATTATCCAACCATATCCAATGGAATATTGTTGAACCTTTTACGCATTATGTGTTTCCGTCTCTATGTTTGTGCGTATGTGTGAGCTATGATCTCTAAGATTCATAGACCTCGCGTATCAAGGGTCAACTAGTTCTGGTAGTAAACAGTTATTGGTACTGGCGTCTCCATCAGCAATCTCCGAAAAAGTATCAACTTCGTCCAACCACAGTATACAATACAGTACACACTTCTTCACGTAATATTTTTTTGCCAGAACTTGGTACACCCGTGCTTCCACGAGCGCGCCCGAGCGCGGAATGACGAACCTTAAGAAGAAAATGTATCTATATATGTATATATATATATATATATATATATATATATATATATATCTTATTTTTCTCATAAATGAACAAGTTATTTGTTTACCTACAAAATATTTAGCTACCGGTGTAGAGGACTATATAAGCAACAATTTCTTATTATTTTTATGTTTAACAATGCAGTGGATTTAGCTGTACTGGTTCCTAATCAGACCCCATCTTTTTAAATTTGTTGGTGTTATTGTGATGGTTAAAACCTATTTTTATGAAAATTTTGTATGGGGCTATACAATTTTTATGGGTTCATTCTGGAGATGAATATATTATCTTTAAGTTGACACCAAGATATCCTCGTAACAGTGATCCTAATTCATTAAAATGGTACCTCAAAAGCACTGATATTTGTGGAAAAATGTGATAGTGTCCGTAAGTGTATTGAAAGTTTTAATAATATCTCGAGCACTAACATAGTCGAAGTAAATACATGGTTACAAATATCAACATTTTCTTTCAATAGGGACTCGGCAACAGTGGATGCAGAATTTAAAGTTTTTGTTGTTGAGATTGTGTGGTATATTTATAGATTTAAAAAAGGCGTTCGCCACGATAAGCCACAAACTTCTCCTTCAAAAACTACATGATATTGGCATTAAGGAATCTGCACATAAAATAATTGAATCATACCTCTCTAATAGATATCAGATAGTTAAAATTGGTGAGGCCAAAAGCATCCCTGAACTAATAACTTACGGGGTTCCACAAGGTTCCCTTCTTGGGCCCTTGCTTTTCTTAATATACATTAATAATATAAAAGACCTAAACTTAGTTGCAGATGTAACGCTATATGCCGATGACACCTGTCTGTTTTACTTTGGCAATGAAATTCAAGCAATCTTTAGTCGAGCCCAAGAAGACCTTAATACCTTATTTACCTGGTTTCAATTTAATTTGCTAACCATCAATGTGACTAAGACCAACTTTATGATATTTAGTGCTAAAAATAAAATTGTTCCAAATTTTCAAAAATTACACGTTAATAATGAACCGTTAACTAAAGTAGAATCTGTAAAATACCTTGGTCTAATCTTAGATAAACACCTTACCTGGAAGCCACACTTGGACAAAATGCGTTCGAAATTGTCATCATTGATGGGAACACTACGAGGTACCGTCCGTTGCTTTCCCAAAGCAGTAAAGTACATAATTTATAATTCCCTTATAAAATCCCACCTGACCTACTTAATTGAAGTCTGGGGCTATGCAGCTAAAACTAACTTACAAAATTTACAAATCGCTCAAAATAAAATGATTAAATTACTTTTTCATCTTAATTACTTAACGCCAACCGAAACAGTTTTTCATAAAACCAAATTAATGACAATTGATCAAACAAATAAATTCAATACCTGCATCCTTATATGGAGGATACTGACAAAAGATACACATTCGCAAATAGTTATTACTAAAAAAGTGCAAATTCAGACCCGGTTACTGAGAAATGCTAGCGATATCTGCCTATGCAGTAGACCACGAACCAACTACGGTACGAGAAATATTAAGTATGAGGGTGCCAAAATGTATAACGAATTGCCGAAAGATATTAAGGAAATACAATCTTTTCCCCTATTTAAAAAGAAGTTAAAATTCCACATAATGAAAAGTTTCTAATTATCTTAGTGTATTTCGAATATTTACTTAAACTTTAATATTAATAATAAAAACTACCTATATAGTTACGTGTGCAGAACAAATACAATACCGAATACTTAATGTAAAATTAAAACTAAGTCTAAATAAAAAACCATAGTTAACTATTATGCTTTCAATAGCAACTATGCTATCATAGTTGCTATTGAAAGCAATTGTGTTCGGATACGTAATATGGACCCAATGGTCTCAATATTTTTTGCAGATTACTTAAAACAATTAAAAATATTTAAAAAAAATACCTTCTAAACTCGATCTCTTATAGCATAGTTTTTTTTTCTTTTACTAACATAATAATAAGTTTTTGACTAACAATATTGTTCCTACATCTAACTTCAAACATACCGTTCCGATACTCGTTCCAAAGAACGTTTATATGCATGCAACCAGTGTTTCTCATTTTAAGTGAATAATTGTATTCCGTTTTGAGAAATAAATGTCTTAAGGACGCGTTTGCAAAATTGATAGGTACAAAATCGAACTACTACATTGACACGGGTCACACATACAAATGTACGCACGGCGAGTGCGGGAATCGTAGTCAAGTGAAATCATATTGATACTTTGAAAGTTTGTTATTTTTTTCTTATTTCTTTTACCTACAAAAATATTTCATAAAATTTTACTATATAATATTTAGATACAAATACCTACTCCAGAGACTGACTAATAAGAGAGGGCTAACCAACCAAAGTCCACAGCCCACAGGCTGTGGACTTTGGTTTTGTAAGTTATGGTGAGACCTTACCTCCGGACCTGATGGAGTGACCTGAAGGTGTACTTCGGTGACTGCTACTGGATCTCCTCGACGAGTAGAACTAGATGTGCCGAGCTTGGGCTCGTTTTGTTAGTTATGATGAGACCTTACCTCCGGACTTGATGGAGTGACCTGAAGGTGTACTTCGGTGACTGCTACTGGATCTCCTCGACGAGTAGAACTAGGTGTGCCGAGCTTGGGCTCGTTTTGTTAGTTATGATGAGACCTTACCTCCGGACCTGATGGAGTGACCTGAAGGTGTACTTCGGTGACTGCTACTGGATCGCCTCGACGAGTAGAACTAGGTGTGCCGAGCTTGGGCTCGTTTTGTTAGCTATGATGAGACCTTACCTCCGGACCTGATGGAGTGACCTGAAGGTGTACTTCGATGACTGCTACTGAATCTCCTCGACGAGTAGAATCAGGTGTGCCGAGCTTGGGCTCGTTTTGTTAGTTATGATGAGACCTTACCTCCGGACTTGATGGAGTGACCTGAAGGTGTACTTCGGTGACTGCTACTGGATCGCCTCGACGAGTAGAACTAGGTGTGCCGAGCTTGGGCTCGTTTTGTTAGCTATGATGAGACCTTACCTCCGGACCTGATGGAGTGACCTGAAAGTGTATACTTCGATGATTATTAAAACAACAAATTAACGTAATCATTTTTTTTTTGTGAAGAATGTGCTCTTAGCTCCATATTTCTAGCCTGTCTTAGGTCAATCAAATCTGGGAGGAGACAATTTTTGTAAAATCGAATTAAATATGTTTCCATTTTCTCCTTCCACAGTTGTGGATCTTTTTATATACACTGGTAACTTATTTTGCCAGGGCCTATCCAAATAGCAAAAACACAAGTGTCTTGCCTAGTAATGCGCAGCTGCCCCTGAATTTGGTAATAACAACAGATAGTACACATCTTATTTTTCACTCTGTAGTATAGAACTTTCTTTGAGTGTATTCCTAATTTCCTACAATTGCACCAACTCCAGAAGACGCACTATAATTAGTTCCATACGAACGCTTGGACCAACATGCATCACCCGATACAGTTATCATCGCTATTCCATCATCATTTGAGCTTCCAATAGATAAAGCATAATCCTTTTCTTCCTTACCAGCCTCGATCATATAGTGCTTATATCTCTTTTATTATTGTCTTATATCTCGGCATCTAAAACAACAATTGAGTTATGAAAGTTACACATTATACACTTTATAATAAACAAGATATTTAAACGAATAGTATTCATACTAATAAAAGCAATTATTAAAGTACACCTTCAGGTCACACCATCAAGTCCGGAGGTAAGGTCTCATCATAGCTAACAAAACGAGACCAAACTCGTCACACCTAGTTCTACTAGTCGAGGAGTTCCAGTAGCAGTCACTGAAGTATACCTACAGGTCACTCCATCAAGACCAGTGGTAAGGTCTCATCATAACTAACAAAATGACCCAAGCTCGACACACCTAGTTCTACTCGTCGAGGAGTTCCAGTAGCAGTCACCGAAGTACACCTTCAGGTCACTCCATCAGGTCCGGAGGTAAGGTCTCATCATAACTAACAAAACGAGCCCAAACTCGACACAACTAGTTCTACTCGTCGAGGAGTTCCAGTAGCAGTCACCGAAGTACACCTTCAGGTCACTTCTTCAAGTCCGGAGGTAAGGTCTCATAATAACTAACAAAATGAGCCCAAACTCGGCACACCTAGTTCTACTCGTCAAGGAGTTCCAGTAGCAGTCACCGAAGTAAACCTTCAGGTCACTTCTTTTAGTCCGGAGACAAGGTCTCATCATAACTAACAAAACGAGCCCAAACTCGCCATACCTAGTTCTATTAGTCGAGGAGTTCCAGTAGCAGTCACCGATGTACATCTTCAGGTCATTTCTTCAAGTCCGGAGGTAAGGTATCATCATAACTAACAAAACGAGCCCAAACTCGACACACCTAGTTCTACTCGTCGAGGAGTTCCAGTAGCAGTCACCGAAGTACACCATCAGGTCACTTCTTCAAGTCCGGAGGTAAGGTCTCATAATAACTAACAAAATGAGCCCAAACTCGGCACACCTAGTTCTACTCGTCGAAGAGTTCCAGTAGCAGTCACCGAAGTACACCTTCAGGTCACTCCATCAAGTCCAGAGGTAAGGTCTCATCATAACTAACAAAATGAGCCCAAGCTCGGCACATCTAGTCCTACTCGTCGAGGAGTTCCAGTAGCAGTCACCGAAGTATACCTTCAGGTCACACTCCATCGAATCCGAGACGAATAGGCCTTTATAAACCCTACTTACTTTTAGCGAAACAAAATATTATAATAATGAGAAACCTCCTCCTTTTTTGAAGTCGGTTAAAAATCTGTGATTATAAAAGTTATTATCTTACCTTGTCAAGTATCAAATTTGGTTTATCGAATATTTTGTATTTGTACAGCGATCTTTTTCACCATAGCCGCTAAAAACAGGCGATACGGTGTCCACTCACGACAGCGGCCGAGCGTGGACTGAGGTTTCAATCGAAATGTTTGTGCAATAAATCAAAACAGGGACCAAACAAAAAATAACCCATATTGCAACTGTTTAAGATTCATCCGTATTAGCAAAATACGTGAAAAAATAAGTATCGGTTTTTATTTTTTCTACGACAATATGAGACATTTTTTCCAAAAAAAACATACTATTTTTTTTAATTGAATATGTCTGTTTACTTATAGTATTTTTAGAAATCTTAAAATATGTTGATAATAGAACAAAAAATGTACCTAAACTCAAGCCGGTATCGTTAATTTTGCAGAAAGTGGCAACGGAAAATTGTTTTTACAATATAAAATTATTATTTTCAACAAAATAGTTAATACAATTTGAAGATGGAGAACCACTCTATATGTGGTAGTTATTAATTATATTTGATTAGGTTTAGTTTTGTCACAAAATGTACCGAAAAACAGCATAATTTTGTCAGATTTGCAAACGCGCCCTTAAACCATAGATTGGAAAACCGGCAAAGAAATTTTCAAAAACTGTGGCAACTTCTAAATCTTTTTTAATAACTTTATTGTTAATATTAAGGCTGTAGTCACTACTACGCTTTCTTTCTCTTCCAGTCTCATTTTTTATAATTTCCCAAGTGGTTTTTCTTTTATTTTGACTATTTTTAATCTTGGAGCTTAAATAGCGGCATCGGCACTTAGCTTCGCTATAAACTTATTTAAATAATTTGGAATAGTTCTTAAATCTTAAGCAGGAGAACTCCTCAACAATTAACGTCCCTGCATCGGGAAAAGCAATATTTTGTAAAAGGTGATGAGCAGTTGAAATAAGGCTATTGTAACTTAGATAAATTAATAACTGACCCACGAAAAATTAAAAAATTAAATATTTTTTACAAAAAAGGACAAGCGACTTCTAAAAACGTTAACGAACGTTTTTCATAATATAGGTAATAACTGTTTTGTTTTAATGCAAAACAGCTGTTTTAAACACGGACTTTTGAATGATCTATCGTAATCTTAGGTTCCGACGGCATCGATTACCGATCCAATCGGTGGCCCTAAAGTTGAATATTAAAAAAATTGGAACCAAAAGACGCGTCTCGGTTTCAGGTGAAGGTCATGAACAAGCAGCTGCTGCTGTTCCACAACGCGGTGTCGGCGTACTTCAGCGGTAACAACGTGGCGCTGGAGGCGGCCGTGCGGCACTTCAACATCCACCCGCCGCCCGCCGCGCCGCCCGCGCCCCCCGCGCCCCCCGCGCCCTCGCCCGCGCTGGCGGCGGCGCTGAGCGCGGCCGCGACGGCGGTGGTGCCCGCGCCCCCGCGCCCCGCGTAGGCGCGCGGAGCGACGCGAGGCCCCGGTGAAACGCCCACGCGTTGTGTTTAGTTTCGTCGTTTAATTAAACCTCTCGTCAGGACCCTCTCGGCCACTCGTAAACACGTAAAGGCTTCGAAGGTCATTGAATTAATTTTGTACTCCCTCCCATGTTTTCATAATGCGTTATTGGAAAAGTTCATAAGTTCCTATTATGTTATAGTACAGAAACGTGCTATGCCGTCTCAAATCAAGTAAAACAAGGTAGATAACGCACTTAGAATAGGAAACCGTGATCAATTTTTTAACTATGTGTGAGTGACTAGAGTTGCCAATTTAAGAAAAAAGTCCCTGAAAATTACTTACTAATAAAAATGGTAAAATCCGAATGCGATAGTAAATCTGTCTGTCTGTTTGTTTTAGTAAATTTACTGGAAACAATAGGTATTCTTCAACGTCAACAATTCAGAGATGATGAACGTAGGCGGCGTGTAGTATCGCTTTATATATTGTCTTCTCAATAGATAATCCAATGGGTGTATGAGCAGCGAGAGAAAATACATACATAACATCACGCCTGTATTCCCCGAAGGGTTAGGCAGAGGTTTACCTATAGCACACCCACATTCCGCCAGTTATGTTTAAGTCCCGTGTAATAGGGGGCGAGCCTATTATTAGAAAATACAACAAAGGTCATAATATAAAAAAAAAATCGTTGGAAACTTAAAACCATAATATTTGATAGTGAAATAGAAGGTATGTAAGTACTCAAGAATTTAAAGAAAAGCATAAACAAGTAAAAAAAAACAATATTTACCTTGACTTCAATAAATTTATGTAACATAAGATCAAGTGATAAAAATATATTATGTCTGCTCTCTATTTAATAATTTTTGATGACTGCCTACAAATTACTTACCCACATTTTGGGCTACTAGAAATGAGAACTACTGTCAATACGTACCGGTACGTCATTTTGGAACATTGACATTATCTGTTCCGAATAACCTCAAAATTATGTTGGAATGACAAAAAAAATATAAGTAGTTCTGTGTATAAATAAGTGTGAAACGATATTACTTTAGACTTTTTCTCACTTTTGTATGACTTGTGTATAATTTAATTACACAGAACGGTATTTTGTAGGCAAACTTACAGCACGACGCCCCGTCAGATACTAACGGAAATGAGCGTAGGTTCTTGCATGTGTGTGCGTGAGCCGCGTGTGTTTACTTGAAGGAGCTGAGTTTTGCGGCTTCAGTAATAACAAAGGCCGCGCGTTATCTACCTTTTTTACTTGATCTGAGTATGCCGTACGTCATTTCGTTGTATGTGGACATGGGAGCTGTCGTTTTGTAAAATCTTAGACTATAGTCATCTGAAAATCGTAAAATCAAACATTTCCAAACAATTATACTTCTATCTCCAATATTTTTATGTTCATTTATTTCTAAAACTGACGATATGAATCGTTTGTAAAGACGAAAATAATACTTGCGCATTATGAGGGTCGTAGGAATATTGCGACGTGAGCTCGCCGCCGCGCCGTGAGAAAAGACCAGAGACTAGATATAGGTCGTGTGTGATATGAATATTCCACAGCTTTAGTTTAATTCCATGTTATATAACTAACCGCGCTTTTTGACCAAATTGACCCTTTCGACTCTGTAATGAATAACGATGTTTGGAGCGTTACATACTCGTATTACTACTTCAAATCACTACATTGCGTTTAATACAGTCAAATTTTAACTCAGAGTATGATCTAATGTAGTGAGCCTATTAGCTCGTAAGTATATTTTTGCATGTAACGCATTCTGAGCATATATTTTACTATGACAAATAGGTATATCCTTTACATAAGTAGGAACTGAATGATTTATTTTTGTAGTCTATTACTTCAGTTTGAAGACTTCAGCCACGCTTACATTATGTATGCTTAACTTCTATTCATTCCACTATTTATTATTGCTTTACACTTGCTTAGTTGTGCAGTTTCCAAAGTTAATTTTATATAAATTTCAAATTATATTTATTACAACAATAATTTGGTTTGTTAAATAGGCCCAATGTTAGTCTAATTTAGTAGCACAACATTATCCCTCCAATGTACCCGCAATCTACAGCTTCTGTGTTCAATAATGTAGTTGATAAAAAATGTTCTCCATGTTAGAGCTAGCAGGTTTAATGTTGAATGCCACGCGGATAACAGAGTCACGATATCATGGGAAGACGCGGCGGCGTGTTCCCATGATATCTTCACTATTCATGTATACTAAGCTAATATATATATATTTACCGTTTGTAATGTGTCCTGGGAACACAATGACGAGGTTGGATATTGAAACACCTTTAATCTATACAAATAAATAAAATTGATTGAATCTGTTTGTACCTAATGTCAAAATAACAGCTTTTTACTAAAGGCATGATAATGAAAGTATACAGGATGGCAGCGACATGGACGCGCTAACTGAAACCATGAATTCAACATTTGATTCTAGACCACCTAGTGCAGAATAATTACGTTGGTTATCAGAAAAAAAATTGCCCTTTCATAGAAAAGTGCAATATCTACTCGGTCGAAAAGTATGAAACAACAATTTTATTTTTATTTATGCCAACTAAAAATTTCAATGCAGGGGTTCAGAACCAAGTACTGGATCCATGGTAACAGGTTGCACGTCGATGTCCTGCCACCCTGTATACGGTACTTATAACAAAAAAACTTTATTTATTTATTTATATGTGCCTGTCTGTCTGTTGGTTCCAGCTAATCTCCGAAACGGCTGGACCAATTTTGGTGAAATTTAGTATGGGGAAACTGAACCCTTGGGAAGGACATAGGTTACTTTTTAACAATGAAGCCGCGAGCGGAACCTAATTTAAAATAAAGTTGTTGTAAGTAATATTATCAATAGCCAACATTATCACAGTAATAATCTATGAAGTTTCACACAATGTACTTATAGGATATATTGTATTATTGCAACATATTGTTTTAAGCGACAATTAAGTGTTTAGTGGGTATACTATGTATTGTAATCTTGTTGATTATTACAATCCCATTTATTTGTAGTTTAAGTGAACATCAAGTTGGCTATAATGGAAACTTTCTCATAGTTTAGTACTAATTGTGATCTCAAATTATTATTAGTCGCTTAGGGGCACTTAACCTGCCAATGAATGGGCATCTTAACAAATTATGACAATATTGCACAGAAGTAGCTCGAGTATCATAGGTATGTGGAGCATAGGAAAAGTTTTCATACTAGCTAGTCAAGTTCTTGTTTTAGTTGATTGTACTATCAATGTGACATAATTAAATAATATTATTTTAGAGAACAAATTATACAATATTATTGTGTAAAACAATGTATTTATCATATTTTTTAAGGAGTGTAAAATAGATCACTTGCCACTTTATGTTGTTTCATTTATATCTTTACTAATTAGTCAGTATTTCAAAGTTACAAGACAAATATCAAATTAACCGTTCATAAGCAAGAATGTGGATCCACACTAGACACAATGGCTTTTTAATTGTTTCTGTAATTACGGCATTCAACTGGTTAATATGATAGAAATGAAGTTTGAATTATTAATTATTTATAAGGATAGCATAATCTATTGTTGCCTACTTTGCAGGAAGAAAATTATCTTTGTCACATCTTTTATGGAAAACATATCAGTAAGGCCTGCTTAAAAAATAAAAAATGAGAGTAGTTTTAGAGTAGTATAGTAGAGTATTATTCTTATATTTTGATTTCTTTTTTTAATATACATTTTATTTTCATTGTTCTCACATATAGAAGCAACAAGAATAATGTACCAATGATTTTGTAATATCTTGATTTAAAAAGAGTGTCCTTGGAGTTTCTTGCCTGTTCTTCTCCATAGAGATTATGTTTTGGAATGGGCAACTAGCTTCAACTTTCTGACTAACTGACCGACTCTTTGACAATTCAGAAGTGCCTGTAAATGGTTTAATTGAAATAAATGCTTTGAGTTTGATTAATTAATAAAACCAACAGGAGATAGTTCATAGCTCAGAAACTTTATTACATCTCACAAACATCACAGATCTGTGCGTGGGCTGCACCTCCACAGCCGGGGCTACTTCTTAGTGCTCCATGGGCAAGGCTTGCCGCTTCAATGTCAATTGCCGGCTGGCTTGCTTTATGCCCTCACAGCTTCTCTGTTATTTTCTGCCGTATGTTTTTCCTCATTTTCTGCCTTTAACTTTTCCTGAAAACAATTCACACATTCAAATGGGATAGAAGGCCGTCACAAACTTGGTCAGAATTGCATTATAAAATTTTGTGGACTATCACAGACAGCAGCATTTTTTTATTTTTTTGGCATTACACAATATTATAAACATTGATATAACTTCTGGTTTTGCCTCAAACTAACTGATAACAATACATACAATGTTAACTTCAAGATATAAAACACACTCACAAAGTCATAGATAACTCTGACCACAAGCGAGCAGCTTGGACAGGTGGCGAGTTCTTCACCATCAAGTAACTCTTCCTGAAACAATTGGTACAAAAACTTTTTAAGTTTTACAGATGGAATAGACTAACTAGCATAATGTAATCCCATTTTCATCTAGTGGACGCCACCATATCTCAGGGTGCCTAACATTGGACATATTAAGTCTGGCTAGAATGAATGGGATTCAATGTTCAGACTTGCTAATGATACGGCAATTTGCATTTCATTGTTTCACATTAGATGGGATCTGTACACTGAGTTGCAGTAAAATTAGTTGCCAATTTAGGCCTTAGCCCAAAATACAAATCATACAAGCATGCAGTTACTTATTAAAATTCTAACCTTACTTATTTGAAACCTATCGCCGCACGGACAGGGGTAATAATACATGTCCTCGTCCTCCTCATATTCGAAGTCTTCAATTTCTATTTCATCGTGAAATGTCGTCATTTTAATATTGTTTTACAGCTTTTGATGGTGACACCATAAAAATAACCAATAAGGTGCGTAACGCAACAAATGACATCAATACATTACCTCCTAGAGTAAATATGTTCCTCCTTGTACATGACAATGACACATGACTACAGAGTACTATACTATACTGAAACATGACATTTGAGGTCTGAAGTGACATTATCGCATCGGGCTCGATAGTTTTTTTTTTATTCGGACTATAAACTTTGAATATTATCAATTTCTGAACAGATCTGAGACAGATTTGGTTCAATTAGTGACTTGTTTCACGAGAACATGGTGATCGGACGGGGGCGGGCGGGACTGAGTCGCGGTTTCGAAAAGAGAACCGCTTGACTTTTGTCGGGATTGACTTCGATTCTCCACTCTCTAAACCAGTCACCATGTGGATTTTCCTAATACGATTGGTCTTGATGATATCAACCGTCACTTCACAACCACTTGCCACTTTGATTCTCAAATGTTATCCCAGACGGTCGATTTCATTACTGGCCTATCTAGTCCCATCATTGAACCATTTCACTTCTCTCCGGTCACCTTGGACGAAATTAAAAAGATCATCATGTCCATAAAATCCAAGGCTGTGGGCCATGACGGCATCAGTCGCAATATGCTCGTTTGGGTCCTCGATATTCTTCTCCCTCCGATTACTCACATCATCAACTTTTCTCTCGATTCCGGACAATTCCCATCCCTGTGGCGTATGGCCTATGTCCGCCCACTCCCTAAATTTTCTAATCCCTCCCTATCCAGCCATTTTCGACCTATTTCCATTCTCCCATTCCTGTCTAAAGTGCTTGAGGCCTGTGTACACAAGCAGTTTTCTGGGTTTGTTCACCGGAACAGCCTTGTTAGCGCTTTTCAGTCTGGATTCAGGCCTGGGCACAGTACAACCTCTGCTCTCCTTAAAGTGACTGGTGACATTAGAGAAGCGATGGAGGATACCAAGGTTACCGTTTTGGTATTAATTGATTTCTCCAACGCCTTTAACGCCGTCAGCCATGATATTCTCCTTTCTATCCTCTCTCATCTTATGGTTTCACCCGAGGCCCTGGAATGGTTCTCTTCTTATCTTCGGGGACGTCAGCAGTCAGTTCGCGTTGATGAGAGCTCATCGAGTTGGCGCGACCTGGATGCTGGTGTTCCACAAGGCGGTATTCTTTCTCCATTTTCATCAATTTTATAACTCACTGTCTTCGGTGTTCGTATCATCTTTATGCTGATGATCTTCAATTGTATACAGCTGCGCGGGTAGAAGTTTTATCGGACGCTATAGCTGATGTAAACCGAGACTTAGCTGCTATCAAGAAGTGGTCTGATAGTTTTGGGGTATCGGTAAACCCTTTAAAGTGTCAGGCCATTGTAATTGGAAGCCCGCACATGATGGGTAGGGTGGCTCTTAGCTCTCTTCCTCCTCTTATTTTTAATGGTACCATCATACCTATTACCCCTACGGTGAAAGACCTCGGTTTGCATCTTGACTCAACGCTTAGCTGGCAGCGCCAGGTTTCTAGTATTAGTCAAAGGGTCAACGGTACTCTGCGATCACTGTATCGTTTGAGAAACTTTTTGCCCGCTAAGACGAAAACTATGCTTGTGCAGACTTTGATTTTCCCCATCATTGACTATGGTGACGTGTGCTACTTTGACTTGAATGCGGTTTTGCTGGATAAGCTTGACAGACTACTCAACAATGGTATCCGATTCATATTCAACCTCAGGAAATATGACCATGTGTCGAGTTACAGGACTGAGCTCAAATGGATGTCCATCCGCCAAAGGAGAAGTTTGCGCTCTTTGACCACACTTTTCTCGTTTCTCAACTCTCCCACCCCTCCCTCTTATCTTATGTCTCACTTTCAATATCTATGTTCTTCACACGCTAAGAATCTGCGTTCTCCCAACAATCTTCTCCTTCTCTGTCGTTCTCATACTTCTGATTTTATTCATTCTTCCTTTCATATTCAGTCCATTCTTCTCTGGAATGCGCTTCCTCTTGAAATCAGGACGGCTACCAGTCGGTATGCATTTAAGCGGAAATTGCGGAGTTATTTTCAAAATAAATAGCGTAGAGTCATCTCAATTACCTCCTTCCCTTTTTGTGTATATATATAGTATATGTATAATGTAGATATATATTACAGTAAATATGAATGTATGTGTATTATAAGTTTATATTCTGTTTAGGTACTTGTATACCTATTTTATTTATAAATACTTATGTTATCTTTTTAATATTTATTATTATTATTAGTAATGTCTGTTATACACTGTGACATTTGAATCACCGTTTTTCTAGAACAAACGTTGTTCAGACCATGGTCTACTACTATTCTGTAGCATCAAATATGTTATTAAAACAAACTAAACTAGGCGTTTTCAAATTAGTCTTATGTTGCTCAAACGTGTTCAAACATTAACCGTAACATCAAAGTACTCATAGCGGTACCGATATGGCATTCAAAAGAGTTATGCGGAGTCCACGTGGACTACAAGGATGTCCGGCCAATGCGAGCCGAAATGCAAATAAATCTTTAGCCAATGACATAGTGCGAAGTACCGCTCCGTCCATTTCTTTTGTTGACTACCACTAGGCGCTCGAACTACCCGGCCGGTAGCCAGTCTACCGCGAAATCTCTCGAGCGAGCCACGCATATGCATCCGATATTTACGTCACAGGCACGCATCGCGCGTTTGTTGTGAAAATGAGTTCAAACTATTCGAATGTGGAGTGGTTGGACATGGTGCGTTTTTACGCAATTGTTGGGACAATCTGGCGGAAGCTAGGCGCATGTACTCTCAACCAGATCATTTAGCGGCGCTGCGCAGGCGAGGGATCTTGTACCCGCAGATTCCCACACCTGCTACAATACTTGCAGCTACACAGCGGCTACTGGATCACGGCCAATTCACAGTGCCGAATCATGCCCAAGGACATGGTATAGGTCCTTAGTACTCAGCCGCATTCGAAGAGCAAATATTCGCAACCCACGGAATAGTACCAGAGATGCAGCAAGGCGATTTAATGTCAGTCAATTTTACGTATGGAGCCTGCTGAACTGATTGGGAAAACATCCATACCATTTCCGTCGCACGCAAGGACTTTATGACGCTGACCCCCAAGCACGCATAGTTCTGTGTACGTGGCTGCTGGATAATCCAGAAGCGAACATTCTGTGGACGGACGAGTCTACCTTCACGCGCGTAGGAATATTTAATATTCATAATGAAAATTATTGGGCGTTTAACAATCCACACGCAATTAAAGAACACTCTCACCAAATTCGGTTCAGTGTCAATGTGTGGGTCGGAATTATTAATGACGTGTTAATTGGGCCAGTGTTTATCGACGGAAAATTAAATGGTGCTACCTACTTGGACATGCTCACAAGCGTGATACCAAACCTAATGGAAGACGTTCCCATAACTTACTTTCGGCAATTGTACTATCAACATAATGGCTGCCCCGCACACTTTGCGACTCAAGTACGCACGTAGGTACTTGAATAATAAATTTGGTCAAAGGTGGATCGGGAGAGGTGGCCCTGTGGCATGGCCAGCCAGGAGCCCCGATTTAACTCCACTGGACTATTATTTGTGGTCGGAGTTAAAAAGGCTGGTCTACACTGATGAAGCCACAAGTAGGGACCAGCTTAAACAAAAAATTTAAAGTGCGTTCGAAACAGTGAGGAGTGATACAAACATTTTGCGAAAACTAAAACACAACTTGCAAAAGCGTGCTCGACTGTGTATTAAGTCAATGGACAACATTTTAAGCAATTACTTCAATACACGTAGGAAGTGTAAATTATTGTTATTTTGTGTAAATATCTAGTTGATTCTAAATTAATCGTTGTAAATAGTCTGATTCCAATTCTTTAAATACGCCCGAAATACTTGCTGTCAATTTTGTACCTAAATTCTGAACTGGGATTTAAGAAAGTAACTATGTAGGTAGGTACCTACATTATTCACCAAAATTAATAATTAACTTCAGCTAGAATTTTTGACGGTCCTAAGCCCGATAAGTATGAAGGGAAAATTGGAGTCAATGTTGTCTTGGTGCACACGGAGCTAACCCGGTTTTGTGGTAATCTTTGTTTTTGTCTTGTCCCTGTAATATCCCAATAAATAAATAATACCTAATAATGTCACGTTCGATACAACAGGTACCCGTACCTAGTACCAACAGGAAAGACTTAAAGCATGTCTGATAGTACACACGGCTACATATCAAGTTATAAATTTCCAGTATAAGCTAATCTCGCAATGTAATAGGATTTCCGTACAATGATATGTCAGCTTTTAATTGAAAATTATAGCTTGATATGTAGCCGTGTGTACCTACCGTAAGTTCGCACCTAGAACGAAATGATAAAATTAGAGGTCAAACACCTCACCGTGCCGTCGGACGATACGGTGCGTTGCGTTGTGAAATCCTGCATAGCTAGTAAATACCTACCAAAGTTTACGATTAATAGCCAAAGCCATACCAAGCCATACAAATCTGCTTTAAAGTAGCCACATAACGGTTTGTAATCTTCAAAATGTAGAATGCTTATTCATATCTAAAGTAAATGCAACAGAATTTACTCCGTGATGCAAAGTCTGGAAGCTCTTTATTTGATAATTGTTACTTGTAAACTTTTTATTGGTCTGAGCTTGTAAACTAAAACTTCTAAAAACCTAAGCGATTAGGCCGCCAGAGTTCTCGGAATTGAAGTGTAAACATACCTGTTTTTTTTGTCGCCCGGTCAGCTGCGTGAAATGACGTCATGCTATTGTAAACATTGTGTGTTGAAACATAACATTGTTCGGGGACCTCTTCGCACAAATTTTCCACAAAAAATGTTTACTAAAAAAACCCGCCTGGGTTTTTTTATTGATAAGTGTAAAATAGGGTATTGTCATGTTATGAGATTAAACACTTTTTGAAATAATGGTTTAATTTTTTAATTAACGACCTTGTTCCAAGAAACGGGGATAAATTCCTTCACACTGACTTCTTACTAGAATTGATAATAAATTACAAGGTAAAACAGGACTAATACCCACATAATAAGTTAGCCTATTGCATAACGATTCTAAAAACACAACTTTTAGTCATCTCACGTAAGTAACTTTCGAGATATCGTCGTTTTAGTCAAGGGCGCCGTTATCGCGCAGTGCCGGCTAGAGGTTCCGTGACAGATGCGCGTTTCGCGCGTAAATCGCCGCGACAGTTGAGACGCAGTGATAAAATACCTACCGAAGTTAACTTTTAACTTTGGTATTTTGTAGTAAGACGTACAAAAATAAGTTCTGACTAAATTCCGTTTATTTCCCTGTAGAGTGTAGACAATGCTGTGACAATGTGTGTGTTGTACCGTGCGTAAGTTCCCGCGCCGTAAATACTATGAAACGCGAGCGCTGCAGTGTCTGTGTTGCAGGGAGTAACGATAATCCCGGCATTTTTAACTTTAACTTTTTGTGCTTTTTCGAAACCCAATAACGTGTCTATTTTTTATTGGATGCTATAGAATGGTAGTAGACCATGGTCTGAACAACGTTTGTTCTAGCAAAACTGTGATTCAAATGTCACAGTGTATAGAGCACCTGCCATCTTATCTCTTCACCACCCTTGGTTGACTGGTAGAGAATGCCTAAGGCATTAAGTCCGCCTTTGTATACTATTGTGTGCGAGAAGTTTTAATAAATAAATAAATATTCTTTTTTACATAAATGAGGTTTTCATATACATATTGAGATGCGACAGTCATTATGTTTATTTCCTTAAATTTATCCCTCAGTGAATGCCTACAACTAAGGTTATAAATTGCTCGAATGGCTCGTTTCTGCAGCACAAATATAGCCTGAATGTCGGCTGCAATTCCCCACAGCAAAATGCCGTACGACATTACACTATGAAAATAACTAAAATATACTAATCGGGCTGTTTCGACATCAGACAAATGACGGATTTTATAGACCGCGTAGGCTGCAGAGCTTAGCCGCTTCGAAAATTTGGTTACATGTGGGCCCCACTGTAGCTTCGAGTCCAAAGTAATACCTAAGAACACAGTGGTGTCCACAAGATCCAATTCCGTCCCATTTACTAGTACATTGGTTTTCACCTGTTTAACGTTAGGTGTCAGAAATCTAATACATTTAGTCTTTTTCTCGTTTAAAAGTAAATTATTAACACTAAACCAATGCACTATTTTAGCGATAGCATTATTTACATCGTCAATAACTGTCTGTTGCCGTTTAAGCTTAAATAAAAGTGATGTGTCATCTGCAAATAACACTATTTCATGACTGTTCTTTACAAGGCAAGGTAGGTCATTAATATATACAAGAAATAAAAAAGGGCCAAGAATTGAGCCCTGCGGAACTCCCATAGTGACAATAGAACCTTGCGGATCGCTTGCCGTTAACGTCCACTCTTTGGATCCTATTATTCAAATAAGTAATAAGATCCAAGGTAGTGTTTCTAACACCATAGTGATGTAATTTCCTGACCAATGTATCATGAGAAACACAATCGAAAGCCTTAGACAAGCCACAAAAAATACCTAGGGCATCATGCGACTTCTCCCAGTCCTCAAAAATATGGGCAAGAAGCTCAACGCCAGCATCGGGAGTAGATCGACCCCTTGTAAAACCGAATTGTTTACTGTTTAATAATTTATGTTTATTAAAATGTCTTTGCAATTGATCTAGCATCATTTTTTCAAATATTTTACTGAAGGTGGGAAGCACAGAAATTGGCCTAAAGTTCGTGGGGTCTGATGTGCTGCCCGATTTAAACAAAGGTATTATTTTACTACTCTTCATTAAGTCCGGAATTACTCCATAGTCAATACATTTATAAAAAATTATTGCCAGTTCAGGAGCTACAGTGTTGATTATACATTTTGCAACCTCTACGGAATTTCCCCATAGATCAGCAGTTTTTTTAACATTAAGGACATTATCACATTTTTGAAACACTGAAGTTTAGGCATTTGAGTCGCAACGCAACAACATTACGCGCACGCACACATTGAAACCACTTCCTGCTCGATTTTATAGGTAACTTTTCTAATCTTGGTACTTGAAGGTATTATTTTTTAATTTTACTGGTATTCATTGAGTAAAGTTAGTTGTAAGTTTGCAATCTAATTTTGGTAATTGTGACTAAGTACTATCTGCGTGATAGTCATGTTTTTAATATTTTTTAAATTCATCAAACAGTAATAATAATTACGTAGGTAGGTACTCAAAAATTTCAAGCGCTGTTCATATGGATTAAATACCATATTCTTACGGAAAGTAACGACCTTAACATTTTACTATTACAAGGATCACCTACGATTATCGCCCAGACTACTTTTAGTTAGAAAAGATGTAAGTACTTGTAAATATTATTTTTGCGGACAATTGTTGGAGCATTACATAATCAAATACTAGCGTGGGAGTTTGTCCTAGATTTTCATTGTGTTATTTAAAAATAATCATTCCCTTATGAAAACAGTAAGTATTTTATTTACTGAGACTGGGGCGCGTGCTCAGTATTTTTCATAAAAATTAAAACAAAAGTAGGTAGTAAAAAGTATACTATATTGTATAAAAGCAGGTTAACAATCGCAAAATGTACACAGTAGTGTACCTTACTAATAAAATTAGATTTAAAAAAAAAGTGGATTATCCAACCATATCCAATGGAATATTGTTGAACCTTTTACGCATTATGTGTTTCCGTCTCTATGTTTGTGCGTATGTGTGAGCTATGATCTCTAAGATTCATAGACCTCGCGTATCAAGGGTCAACTAGTTCTGGTAGTAAACAGTTATTGGTACTGGCGTCTCCATCAGCAATCTCCGAAAAAGTATCAACTTCGTCCAACCACAGTATACAATACAGTACACACTTCTTCACGTAATATTTTTTTGCCAGAACTTGGTACACCCGTGCTTCCACGAGCGCGCCCGAGCGCGGAATGACGAACCTTAAGAAGAAAATGTATCTATATATGTATATATATATATATATATATATATATATATATATATATATATATATCTTATTTTTCTCATAAATGAACAAGTTATTTGTTTACCTACAAAATATTTAGCTACCGGTGTAGAGGACTATATAAGCAACAATTTCTTATTATTTTTATGTTTAACAATGCAGTGGATTTAGCTGTACTGGTTCCTAATCAGACCCCATCTTTTTAAATTTGTTGGTGTTATTGTGATGGTTAAAACCTATTTTTATGAAAATTTTGTATGGGGCTATACAATTTTTATGGGTTCATTCTGGAGATGAATATATTATCTTTAAGTTGACACCAAGATATCCTCGTAACAGTGATCCTAATTCATTAAAATGGTACCTCAAAAGCACTGATATTTGTGGAAAAATGTGATAGTGTCCGTAAGTGTATTGAAAGTTTTAATAATATCTCGAGCACTAACATAGTCGAAGTAAATACATGGTTACAAATATCAACATTTTCTTTCAATAGGGACTCGGCAACAGTGGATGCAGAATTTAAAGTTTTTGTTGTTGAGATTGTGTGGTATATTTATAGATTTAAAAAAGGCGTTCGCCACGATAAGCCACAAACTTCTCCTTCAAAAACTACATGATATTGGCATTAAGGAATCTGCACATAAAATAATTGAATCATACCTCTCTAATAGATATCAGATAGTTAAAATTGGTGAGGCCAAAAGCATCCCTGAACTAATAACTTACGGGGTTCCACAAGGTTCCCTTCTTGGGCCCTTGCTTTTCTTAATATACATTAATAATATAAAAGACCTAAACTTAGTTGCAGATGTAACGCTATATGCCGATGACACCTGTCTGTTTTACTTTGGCAATGAAATTCAAGCAATCTTTAGTCGAGCCCAAGAAGACCTTAATACCTTATTTACCTGGTTTCAATTTAATTTGCTAACCATCAATGTGACTAAGACCAACTTTATGATATTTAGTGCTAAAAATAAAATTGTTCCAAATTTTCAAAAATTACACGTTAATAATGAACCGTTAACTAAAGTAGAATCTGTAAAATACCTTGGTCTAATCTTAGATAAACACCTTACCTGGAAGCCACACTTGGACAAAATGCGTTCGAAATTGTCATCATTGATGGGAACACTACGAGGTACCGTCCGTTGCTTTCCCAAAGCAGTAAAGTACATAATTTATAATTCCCTTATAAAATCCCACCTGACCTACTTAATTGAAGTCTGGGGCTATGCAGCTAAAACTAACTTACAAAATTTACAAATCGCTCAAAATAAAATGATTAAATTACTTTTTCATCTTAATTACTTAACGCCAACCGAAACAGTTTTTCATAAAACCAAATTAATGACAATTGATCAAACAAATAAATTCAATACCTGCATCCTTATATGGAGGATACTGACAAAAGATACACATTCGCAAATAGTTATTACTAAAAAAGTGCAAATTCAGACCCGGTTACTGAGAAATGCTAGCGATATCTGCCTATGCAGTAGACCACGAACCAACTACGGTACGAGAAATATTAAGTATGAGGGTGCCAAAATGTATAACGAATTGCCGAAAGATATTAAGGAAATACAATCTTTTCCCCTATTTAAAAAGAAGTTAAAATTCCACATAATGAAAAGTTTCTAATTATCTTAGTGTATTTCGAATATTTACTTAAACTTTAATATTAATAATAAAAACTACCTATATAGTTACGTGTGCAGAACAAATACAATACCGAATACTTAATGTAAAATTAAAACTAAGTCTAAATAAAAAACCATAGTTAACTATTATGCTTTCAATAGCAACTATGCTATCATAGTTGCTATTGAAAGCAATTGTGTTCGGATACGTAATATGGACCCAATGGTCTCAATATTTTTTGCAGATTACTTAAAACAATTAAAAATATTTAAAAAAAATACCTTCTAAACTCGATCTCTTATAGCATAGTTTTTTTTTCTTTTACTAACATAATAATAAGTTTTTGACTAACAATATTGTTCCTACATCTAACTTCAAACATACCGTTCCGATACTCGTTCCAAAGAACGTTTATATGCATGCAACCAGTGTTTCTCATTTTAAGTGAATAATTGTATTCCGTTTTGAGAAATAAATGTCTTAAGGACGCGTTTGCAAAATTGATAGGTACAAAATCGAACTACTACATTGACACGGGTCACACATACAAATGTACGCACGGCGAGTGCGGGAATCGTAGTCAAGTGAAATCATATTGATACTTTGAAAGTTTGTTATTTTTTTCTTATTTCTTTTACCTACAAAAATATTTCATAAAATTTTACTATATAATATTTAGATACAAATACCTACTCCAGAGACTGACTAATAAGAGAGGGCTAACCAACCAAAGTCCACAGCCCACAGGCTGTGGACTTTGGTTTTGTAAGTTATGGTGAGACCTTACCTCCGGACCTGATGGAGTGACCTGAAGGTGTACTTCGGTGACTGCTACTGGATCTCCTCGACGAGTAGAACTAGATGTGCCGAGCTTGGGCTCGTTTTGTTAGTTATGATGAGACCTTACCTCCGGACTTGATGGAGTGACCTGAAGGTGTACTTCGGTGACTGCTACTGGATCTCCTCGACGAGTAGAACTAGGTGTGCCGAGCTTGGGCTCGTTTTGTTAGTTATGATGAGACCTTACCTCCGGACTTGATGGAGTGACCTGAAGGTGTACTTCGGTGACTGCTACTGGATCGCCTCGACGAGTAGAACTAGGTGTGCCGAGCTTGGGCTCGTTTTGTTAGCTATGATGAGACCTTACCTCCGGACCTGATGGAGTGACCTGAAGGTGTACTTCGATGACTGCTACTGAATCTCCTCGACGAGTAGAATCAGGTGTGCCGAGCTTGGGCTCGTTTTGTTAGTTATGATGAGACCTTACCTCCGGACTTGATGGAGTGACCTGAAGGTGTACTTCGGTGACTGCTACTGGATCGCCTCGACGAGTAGAACTAGGTGTGCCGAGCTTGGGCTCGTTTTGTTAGCTATGATGAGACCTTACCTCCGGACCTGATGGAGTGACCTGAAAGTGTATACTTCGATGATTATTAAAACAACAAATTAACGTAATCATTTTTTTTTTGTGAAGAATGTGCTCTTAGCTCCATATTTCTAGCCTGTCTTAGGTCAATCAAATCTGGGAGGAGACAATTTTTGTAAAATCGAATTAAATATGTTTCCATTTTCTCCTTCCACAGTTGTGGATCTTTTTATATACACTGGTAACTTATTTTGCCAGGGCCTATCCAAATAGCAAAAACACAAGTGTCTTGCCTAGTAATGCGCAGCTGCCCCTGAATTTGGTAATAACAACAGATAGTACACATCTTATTTTTCACTCTGTAGTATAGAACTTTCTTTGAGTGTATTCCTAATTTCCTACAATTGCACCAACTCCAGAAGACGCACTATAATTAGTTCCATACGAACGCTTGGACCAACATGCATCACCCGATACAGTTATCATCGCTATTCCATCATCATTTGAGCTTCCAATAGATAAAGCATAATCCTTTTCTTCCTTACCAGCCTCGATCATATAGTGCTTATATCTCTTTTATTATTGTCTTATATCTCGGCATCTAAAACAACAATTGAGTTATGAAAGTTACACATTATACACTTTATAATAAACAAGATATTTAAACGAATAGTATTCATACTAATAAAAGCAATTATTAAAGTACACCTTCAGGTCACACCATCAAGTCCGGAGGTAAGGTCTCATCATAGCTAACAAAACGAGACCAAACTCGTCACACCTAGTTCTACTAGTCGAGGAGTTCCAGTAGCAGTCACTGAAGTATACCTACAGGTCACTCCATCAAGACCAGTGGTAAGGTCTCATCATAACTAACAAAATGACCCAAGCTCGACACACCTAGTTCTACTCGTCGAGGAGTTCCAGTAGCAGTCACCGAAGTACACCTTCAGGTCACTCCATCAGGTCCGGAGGTAAGGTCTCATCATAACTAACAAAACGAGCCCAAACTCGACACAACTAGTTCTACTCGTCGAGGAGTTCCAGTAGCAGTCACCGAAGTACACCTTCAGGTCACTTCTTCAAGTCCGGAGGTAAGGTCTCATAATAACTAACAAAATGAGCCCAAACTCGGCACACCTAGTTCTACTCGTCAAGGAGTTCCAGTAGCAGTCACCGAAGTAAACCTTCAGGTCACTTCTTTTAGTCCGGAGACAAGGTCTCATCATAACTAACAAAACGAGCCCAAACTCGCCATACCTAGTTCTATTAGTCGAGGAGTTCCAGTAGCAGTCACCGATGTACATCTTCAGGTCATTTCTTCAAGTCCGGAGGTAAGGTATCATCATAACTAACAAAACGAGCCCAAACTCGACACACCTAGTTCTACTCGTCGAGGAGTTCCAGTAGCAGTCACCGAAGTACACCATCAGGTCACTTCTTCAAGTCCGGAGGTAAGGTCTCATAATAACTAACAAAATGAGCCCAAACTCGGCACACCTAGTTCTACTCGTCGAAGAGTTCCAGTAGCAGTCACCGAAGTACACCTTCAGGTCACTCCATCAAGTCCAGAGGTAAGGTCTCATCATAACTAACAAAATGAGCCCAAGCTCGGCACATCTAGTCCTACTCGTCGAGGAGTTCCAGTAGCAGTCACCGAAGTATACCTTCAGGTCACACTCCATCGAATCCGAGACGAATAGGCCTTTATAAACCCTACTTACTTTTAGCGAAACAAAATATTATAATAATGAGAAACCTCCTCCTTTTTTGAAGTCGGTTAAAAATCTGTGATTATAAAAGTTATTATCTTACCTTGTCAAGTATCAAATTTGGTTTATCGAATATTTTGTATTTGTACAGCGATCTTTTTCACCATAGCCGCTAAAAACAGGCGATACGGTGTCCACTCACGACAGCGGCCGAGCGTGGACTGAGGTTTCAATCGAAATGTTTGTGCAATAAATCAAAACAGGGACCAAACAAAAAATAACCCATATTGCAACTGTTTAAGATTCATCCGTATTAGCAAAATACGTGAAAAAATAAGTATCGGTTTTTATTTTTTCTACGACAATATGAGACATTTTTTCCAAAAAAAACATACTATTTTTTTTAATTGAATATGTCTGTTTACTTATAGTATTTTTAGAAATCTTAAAATATGTTGATAATAGAACAAAAAATGTACCTAAACTCAAGCCGGTATCGTTAATTTTGCAGAAAGTGGCAACGGAAAATTGTTTTTACAATATAAAATTATTATTTTCAACAAAATAGTTAATACAATTTGAAGATGGAGAACCACTCTATATGTGGTAGTTATTAATTATATTTGATTAGGTTTAGTTTTGTCACAAAATGTACCGAAAAACAGCATAATTTTGTCAGATTTGCAAACGCGCCCTTAAACCATAGATTGGAAAACCGGCAAAGAAATTTTCAAAAACTGTGGCAACTTCTAAATCTTTTTTAATAACTTTATTGTTAATATTAAGGCTGTAGTCACTACTACGCTTTCTTTCTCTTCCAGTCTCATTTTTTATAATTTCCCAAGTGGTTTTTCTTTTATTTTGACTATTTTTAATCTTGGAGCTTAAATAGCGGCATCGGCACTTAGCTTCGCTATAAACTTATTTAAATAATTTGGAATAGTTCTTAAATCTTAAGCAGGAGAACTCCTCAACAATTAACGTCCCTGCATCGGGAAAAGCAATATTTTGTAAAAGGTGATGAGCAGTTGAAATAAGGCTATTGTAACTTAGATAAATTAATAACTGACCCACGAAAAATTAAAAAATTAAATATTTTTTACAAAAAAGGACAAGCGACTTCTAAAAACGTTAACGAACGTTTTTCATAATATAGGTAATAACTGTTTTGTTTTAATGCAAAACAGCTGTTTTAAACACGGACTTTTGAATGATCTATCGTAATCTTAGGTTCCGACGGCATCGATTACCGATCCAATCGGTGGCCCTAAAGTTGAATATTAAAAAAATTGGAACCAAAAGACGCGTCTCGGTTTCAGGTGAAGGTCATGAACAAGCAGCTGCTGCTGTTCCACAACGCGGTGTCGGCGTACTTCAGCGGTAACAACGTGGCGCTGGAGGCGGCCGTGCGGCACTTCAACATCCACCCGCCGCCCGCCGCGCCGCCCGCGCCCCCCGCGCCCCCCGCGCCCTCGCCCGCGCTGGCGGCGGCGCTGAGCGCGGCCGCGACGGCGGTGGTGCCCGCGCCCCCGCGCCCCGCGTAGGCGCGCGGAGCGACGCGAGGCCCCGGTGAAACGCCCACGCGTTGTGTTTAGTTTCGTCGTTTAATTAAACCTCTCGTCAGGACCCTCTCGGCCACTCGTAAACACGTAAAGGCTTCGAAGGTCATTGAATTAATTTTGTACTCCCTCCCATGTTTTCATAATGCGTTATTGGAAAAGTTCATAAGTTCCTATTATGTTATAGTACAGAAACGTGCTATGCCGTCTCAAATCAAGTAAAACAAGGTAGATAACGCACTTAGAATAGGAAACCGTGATCAATTTTTTAACTATGTGTGAGTGACTAGAGTTGCCAATTTAAGAAAAAAGTCCCTGAAAATTACTTACTAATAAAAATGGTAAAATCCGAATGCGATAGTAAATCTGTCTGTCTGTTTGTTTTAGTAAATTTACTGGAAACAATAGGTATTCTTCAACGTCAACAATTCAGAGATGATGAACGTAGGCGGCGTGTAGTATCGCTTTATATATTGTCTTCTCAATAGATAATCCAATGGGTGTATGAGCAGCGAGAGAAAATACATACATAACATCACGCCTGTATTCCCCGAAGGGTTAGGCAGAGGTTTACCTATAGCACACCCACATTCCGCCAGTTATGTTTAAGTCCCGTGTAATAGGGGGCGAGCCTATTATTAGAAAATACAACAAAGGTCATAATATAAAAAAAAAATCGTTGGAAACTTAAAACCATAATATTTGATAGTGAAATAGAAGGTATGTAAGTACTCAAGAATTTAAAGAAAAGCATAAACAAGTAAAAAAAAACAATATTTACCTTGACTTCAATAAATTTATGTAACATAAGATCAAGTGATAAAAATATATTATGTCTGCTCTCTATTTAATAATTTTTGATGACTGCCTACAAATTACTTACCCACATTTTGGGCTACTAGAAATGAGAACTACTGTCAATACGTACCGGTACGTCATTTTGGAATATTGACATTATCTGTTCCGAATAACCTCAAAATTATGTTGGAATGACAAAAAAAATATAAGTAGTTCTGTGTATAAATAAGTGTGAAACGATATTACTTTAGACTTTTTCTCACTTTTGTATGACTTGTGTATAATTTAATTACACAGAACGGTATTTTGTAGGCAAACTTACAGCACGACGCCCCGTCAGATACTAACGGAAATGAGCGTAGGTTCTTGCATGTGTGTGCGTGAGCCGCGTGTGTTTACTTGAAGGAGCTGAGTTTTGCGGCTTCAGTAATAACAAAGGCCGCGCGTTATCTACCTTTTTTACTTGATCTGAGTATGCCGTACGTCATTTCGTTGTATGTGGACATGGGAGCTGTCGTTTTGTAAAATCTTAGACTATAGTCATCTGAAAATCGTAAAATCAAACATTTCCAAACAATTATACTTCTATCTCCAATATTTTTATGTTCATTTATTTCTAAAACTGACGATATGAATCGTTTGTAAAGACGAAAATAATACTTGCGCATTATGAGGGTCGTAGGAATATTGCGACGTGAGCTCGCCGCCGCGCCGTGAGAAAAGACCAGAGACTAGATATAGGTCGTGTGTGATATGAATATTCCACAGCTTTAGTTTAATTCCATGTTATATAACTAACCGCGCTTTTTGACCAAATTGACCCTTTCGACTCTGTAATGAATAACGATGTTTGGAGCGTTACATACTCGTATTACTACTTCAAATCACTACATTGCGTTTAATACAGTCAAATTTTAACTCAGAGTATGATCTAATGTAGTGAGCCTATTAGCTCGTAAGTATATTTTTGCATGTAACGCATTCTGAGCATATATTTTACTATGACAAATAGGTATATCCTTTACATAAGTAGGAACTGAATGATTTATTTTTGTAGTCTATTACTTCAGTTTGAAGACTTCAGCCACGCTTACATTATGTATGCTTAACTTCTATTCATTCCACTATTTATTATTGCTTTACACTTGCTTAGTTGTGCAGTTTCCAAAGTTAATTTTATATAAATTTCAAATTATATTTATTACAACAATAATTTGGTTTGTTAAATAGGCCCAATGTTAGTCTAATTTAGTAGCACAACATTATCCCTCCAATGTACCCGCAATCTACAGCTTCTGTGTTCAATAATGTAGTTGATAAAAAATGTTCTCCATGTTAGAGCTAGCAGGTTTAATGTTGAATGCCACGCGGATAACAGAGTCACGATATCATGGGAAGACGCGGCGGCGTGTTCCCATGATATCTTCACTATTCATGTATACTAAGCTAATATATATATATTTACCGTTTGTAATGTGTCCTGGGAACACAATGACG
This sequence comes from Griposia aprilina, assembly GCA_916610205.1. Lineage (NCBI taxonomy): Eukaryota > Metazoa > Arthropoda > Insecta > Lepidoptera > Noctuidae > Griposia > Griposia aprilina. The sequence continues at coordinate 20,606,092 of OU744306.1, forward strand.
AGGTTGGATATTGAAACACCTTTAATCTATACAAATAAATAAAATTGATTGAATCTGTTTGTACCTAATGTCAAAATAACAGCTTTTTACTAAAGGCATGATAATGAAAGTATACAGGATGGCAGCGACATGGACGCGCTAACTGAAACCATGAATTCAACATTTGATTCTAGACCACCTAGTGCAGAATAATTACGTTGGTTATCAGAAAAAAAATTGCCCTTTCATAGAAAAGTGCAATATCTACTCGGTCGAAAAGTATGAAACAACAATTTTATTTTTATTTATGCCAACTAAAAATTTCAATGCAGGGGTTCAGAACCAAGTACTGGATCCATGGTAACAGGTTGCACGTCGATGTCCTGCCACCCTGTATACGGTACTTATAACAAAAAAACTTTATTTATTTATTTATATGTGCCTGTCTGTCTGTTGGTTCCAGCTAATCTCCGAAACGGCTGGACCAATTTTGGTGAAATTTAGTATGGGGAAACTGAACCCTTGGGAAGGACATAGGTTACTTTTTAACAATGAAGCCGCGAGCGGAACCTAATTTAAAATAAAGTTGTTGTAAGTAATATTATCAATAGCCAACATTATCACAGTAATAATCTATGAAGTTTCACACAATGTACTTATAGGATATATTGTATTATTGCAACATATTGTTTTAAGCGACAATTAAGTGTTTAGTGGGTATACTATGTATTGTAATCTTGTTGATTATTACAATCCCATTTATTTGTAGTTTAAGTGAACATCAAGTTGGCTATAATGGAAACTTTCTCATAGTTTAGTACTAATTGTGATCTCAAATTATTATTAGTCGCTTAGGGGCACTTAACCTGCCAATGAATGGGCATCTTAACAAATTATGACAATATTGCACAGAAGTAGCTCGAGTATCATAGGTATGTGGAGCATAGGAAAAGTTTTCATACTAGCTAGTCAAGTTCTTGTTTTAGTTGATTGTACTATCAATGTGACATAATTAAATAATATTATTTTAGAGAACAAATTATACAATATTATTGTGTAAAACAATGTATTTATCATATTTTTTAAGGAGTGTAAAATAGATCACTTGCCACTTTATGTTGTTTCATTTATATCTTTACTAATTAGTCAGTATTTCAAAGTTACAAGACAAATATCAAATTAACCGTTCATAAGCAAGAATGTGGATCCACACTAGACACAATGGCTTTTTAATTGTTTCTGTAATTACGGCATTCAACTGGTTAATATGATAGAAATGAAGTTTGAATTATTAATTATTTATAAGGATAGCATAATCTATTGTTGCCTACTTTGCAGGAAGAAAATTATCTTTGTCACATCTTTTATGGAAAACATATCAGTAAGGCCTGCTTAAAAAATAAAAAATGAGAGTAGTTTTAGAGTAGTATAGTAGAGTATTATTCTTATATTTTGATTTCTTTTTTTAATATACATTTTATTTTCATTGTTCTCACATATAGAAGCAACAAGAATAATGTACCAATGATTTTGTAATATCTTGATTTAAAAAGAGTGTCCTTGGAGTTTCTTGCCTGTTCTTCTCCATAGAGATTATGTTTTGGAATGGGCAACTAGCTTCAACTTTCTGACTAACTGACCGACTCTTTGACAATTCAGAAGTGCCTGTAAATGGTTTAATTGAAATAAATGCTTTGAGTTTGATTAATTAATAAAACCAACAGGAGATAGTTCATAGCTCAGAAACTTTATTACATCTCACAAACATCACAGATCTGTGCGTGGGCTGCACCTCCACAGCCGGGGCTACTTCTTAGTGCTCCATGGGCAAGGCTTGCCGCTTCAATGTCAATTGCCGGCTGGCTTGCTTTATGCCCTCACAGCTTCTCTGTTATTTTCTGCCGTATGTTTTTCCTCATTTTCTGCCTTTAACTTTTCCTGAAAACAATTCACACATTCAAATGGGATAGAAGGCCGTCACAAACTTGGTCAGAATTGCATTATAAAATTTTGTGGACTATCACAGACAGCAGCATTTTTTTATTTTTTTGGCATTACACAATATTATAAACATTGATATAACTTCTGGTTTTGCCTCAAACTAACTGATAACAATACATACAATGTTAACTTCAAGATATAAAACACACTCACAAAGTCATAGATAACTCTGACCACAAGCGAGCAGCTTGGACAGGTGGCGAGTTCTTCACCATCAAGTAACTCTTCCTGAAACAATTGGTACAAAAACTTTTTAAGTTTTACAGATGGAATAGACTAACTAGCATAATGTAATCCCATTTTCATCTAGTGGACGCCACCATATCTCAGGGTGCCTAACATTGGACATATTAAGTCTGGCTAGAATGAATGGGATTCAATGTTCAGACTTGCTAATGATACGGCAATTTGCATTTCATTGTTTCACATTAGATGGGATCTGTACACTGAGTTGCAGTAAAATTAGTTGCCAATTTAGGCCTTAGCCCAAAATACAAATCATACAAGCATGCAGTTACTTATTAAAATTCTAACCTTACTTATTTGAAACCTATCGCCGCACGGACAGGGGTAATAATACATGTCCTCGTCCTCCTCATATTCGAAGTCTTCAATTTCTATTTCATCGTGAAATGTCGTCATTTTAATATTGTTTTACAGCTTTTGATGGTGACACCATAAAAATAACCAATAAGGTGCGTAACGCAACAAATGACATCAATACATTACCTCCTAGAGTAAATATGTTCCTCCTTGTACATGACAATGACACATGACTACAGAGTACTATACTATACTGAAACATGACATTTGAGGTCTGAAGTGACATTATCGCATCGGGCTCGATAGTTTTTTTTTTATTCGGACTATAAACTTTGAATATTATCAATTTCTGAACAGATCTGAGACAGATTTGGTTCAATTAGTGACTTGTTTCACGAGAACATGGTGATCGGACGGGGGCGGGCGGGACTGAGTCGCGGTTTCGAAAAGAGAACCGCTTGACTTTTGTCGGGATTGACTTCGATTCTCCACTCTCTAAACCAGTCACCATGTGGATTTTCCTAATACGATTGGTCTTGATGATATCAACCGTCACTTCACAACCACTTGCCACTTTGATTCTCAAATGTTATCCCAGACGGTCGATTTCATTACTGGCCTATCTAGTCCCATCATTGAACCATTTCACTTCTCTCCGGTCACCTTGGACGAAATTAAAAAGATCATCATGTCCATAAAATCCAAGGCTGTGGGCCATGACGGCATCAGTCGCAATATGCTCGTTTGGGTCCTCGATATTCTTCTCCCTCCGATTACTCACATCATCAACTTTTCTCTCGATTCCGGACAATTCCCATCCCTGTGGCGTATGGCCTATGTCCGCCCACTCCCTAAATTTTCTAATCCCTCCCTATCCAGCCATTTTCGACCTATTTCCATTCTCCCATTCCTGTCTAAAGTGCTTGAGGCCTGTGTACACAAGCAGTTTTCTGGGTTTGTTCACCGGAACAGCCTTGTTAGCGCTTTTCAGTCTGGATTCAGGCCTGGGCACAGTACAACCTCTGCTCTCCTTAAAGTGACTGGTGACATTAGAGAAGCGATGGAGGATACCAAGGTTACCGTTTTGGTATTAATTGATTTCTCCAACGCCTTTAACGCCGTCAGCCATGATATTCTCCTTTCTATCCTCTCTCATCTTATGGTTTCACCCGAGGCCCTGGAATGGTTCTCTTCTTATCTTCGGGGACGTCAGCAGTCAGTTCGCGTTGATGAGAGCTCATCGAGTTGGCGCGACCTGGATGCTGGTGTTCCACAAGGCGGTATTCTTTCTCCATTTTCATCAATTTTATAACTCACTGTCTTCGGTGTTCGTATCATCTTTATGCTGATGATCTTCAATTGTATACAGCTGCGCGGGTAGAAGTTTTATCGGACGCTATAGCTGATGTAAACCGAGACTTAGCTGCTATCAAGAAGTGGTCTGATAGTTTTGGGGTATCGGTAAACCCTTTAAAGTGTCAGGCCATTGTAATTGGAAGCCCGCACATGATGGGTAGGGTGGCGCTTAGCTCTCTTCCTCCTCTTATTTTTAATGGTACCATCATACCTATTACCCCTACGGTGAAAGACCTCGGTTTGCATCTTGACTCAACGCTTAGCTGGCAGCGCCAGGTTTCTAGTATTAGTCAAAGGGTCAACGGTACTCTGCGATCACTGTATCGTTTGAGAAACTTTTTGCCCGCTAAGACGAAAACTATGCTTGTGCAGACTTTGATTTTCCCCATCATTGACTATGGTGACGTGTGCTACTTTGACTTGAATGCGGTTTTGCTGGATAAGCTTGACAGACTACTCAACAATGGTATCCGATTCATATTCAACCTCAGGAAATATGACCATGTGTCGAGTTACAGGACTGAGCTCAAATGGATGTCCATCCGCCAAAGGAGAAGTTTGCGCTCTTTGACCACACTTTTCTCGTTTCTCAACTCTCCCACCCCTCCCTCTTATCTTATGTCTCACTTTCAATATCTATGTTCTTCACACGCTAAGAATCTGCGTTCTCCCAACAATCTTCTCCTTCTCTGTCGTTCTCATACTTCTGATTTTATTCATTCTTCCTTTCATATTCAGTCCATTCTTCTCTGGAATGCGCTTCCTCTTGAAATCAGGACGGCTACCAGTCGGTATGCATTTAAGCGGAAATTGCGGAGTTATTTTCAAAATAAATAGCGTAGAGTCATCTCAATTACCTCCTTCCCTTTTTGTGTATATATATAGTATATGTATAATGTAGATATATATTACAGTAAATATGAATGTATGTGTATTATAAGTTTATATTCTGTTTAGGTACTTGTATACCTATTTTATTTATAAATACTTATGTTATCTTTTTAATATTTATTATTATTATTAGTAATGTCTGTTATACACTGTGACATTTGAATCACCGTTTTTCTAGAACAAACGTTGTTCAGACCATGGTCTACTACTATTCTGTAGCATCAAATATGTTATTAAAACAAACTAAACTAGGCGTTTTCAAATTAGTCTTATGTTGCTCAAACGTGTTCAAACATTAACCGTAACATCAAAGTACTCATAGCGGTACCGATATGGCATTCAAAAGAGTTATGCGGAGTCCACGTGGACTACAAGGATGTCCGGCCAATGCGAGCCGAAATGCAAATAAATCTTTAGCCAATGACATAGTGCGAAGTACCGCTCCGTCCATTTCTTTTGTTGACTACCACTAGGCGCTCGAACTACCCGGCCGGTAGCCAGTCTACCGCGAAATCTCTCGAGCGAGCCACGCATATGCATCCGATATTTACGTCACAGGCACGCATCGCGCGTTTGTTGTGAAAATGAGTTCAAACTATTCGAATGTGGAGTGGTTGGACATGGTGCGTTTTTACGCAATTGTTGGGACAATCTGGCGGAAGCTAGGCGCATGTACTCTCAACCAGATCATTTAGCGGCGCTGCGCAGGCGAGGGATCTTGTACCCGCAGATTCCCACACCTGCTACAATACTTGCAGCTACACAGCGGCTACTGGATCACGGCCAATTCACAGTGCCGAATCATGCCCAAGGACATGGTATAGGTCCTTAGTACTCAGCCGCATTCGAAGAGCAAATATTCGCAACCCACGGAATAGTACCAGAGATGCAGCAAGGCGATTTAATGTCAGTCAATTTTACGTATGGAGCCTGCTGAACTGATTGGGAAAACATCCATACCATTTCCGTCGCACGCAAGGACTTTATGACGCTGACCCCCAAGCACGCATAGTTCTGTGTACGTGGCTGCTGGATAATCCAGAAGCGAACATTCTGTGGACGGACGAGTCTACCTTCACGCGCGTAGGAATATTTAATATTCATAATGAAAATTATTGGGCGTTTAACAATCCACACGCAATTAAAGAACACTCTCACCAAATTCGGTTCAGTGTCAATGTGTGGGTCGGAATTATTAATGACGTGTTAATTGGGCCAGTGTTTATCGACGGAAAATTAAATGGTGCTACCTACTTGGACATGCTCACAAGCGTGATACCAAACCTAATGGAAGACGTTCCCATAACTTACTTTCGGCAATTGTACTATCAACATAATGGCTGCCCCGCACACTTTGCGACTCAAGTACGCACGTAGGTACTTGAATAATAAATTTGGTCAAAGGTGGATCGGGAGAGGTGGCCCTGTGGCATGGCCAGCCAGGAGCCCCGATTTAACTCCACTGGACTATTATTTGTGGTCGGAGTTAAAAAGGCTGGTCTACACTGATGAAGCCACAAGTAGGGACCAGCTTAAACAAAAAATTTAAAGTGCGTTCGAAACAGTGAGGAGTGATACAAACATTTTGCGAAAACTAAAACACAACTTGCAAAAGCGTGCTCGACTGTGTATTAAGTCAATGGACAACATTTTAAGCAATTACTTCAATACACGTAGGAAGTGTAAATTATTGTTATTTTGTGTAAATATCTAGTTGATTCTAAATTAATCGTTGTAAATAGTCTGATTCCAATTCTTTAAATACGCCCGAAATACTTGCTGTCAATTTTGTACCTAAATTCTGAACTGGGATTTAAGAAAGTAACTATGTAGGTAGGTACCTACATTATTCACCAAAATTAATAATTAACTTCAGCTAGAATTTTTGACGGTCCTAAGCCCGATAAGTATGAAGGGAAAATTGGAGTCAATGTTGTCTTGGTGCACACGGAGCTAACCCGGTTTTGTGGTAATCTTTGTTTTTGTCTTGTCCCTGTAATATCCCAATAAATAAATAATACCTAATAATGTCACGTTCGATACAACAGGTACCCGTACCTAGTACCAACAGGAAAGACTTAAAGCATGTCTGATAGTACACACGGCTACATATCAAGTTATAAATTTCCAGTATAAGCTAATCTCGCAATGTAATAGGATTTCCGTACAATGATATGTCAGCTTTTAATTGAAAATTATAGCTTGATATGTAGCCGTGTGTACCTACCGTAAGTTCGCACCTAGAACGAAATGATAAAATTAGAGGTCAAACACCTCACCGTGCCGTCGGACGATACGGTGCGTTGCGTTGTGAAATCCTGCATAGCTAGTAAATACCTACCAAAGTTTACGATTAATAGCCAAAGCCATACCAAGCCATACAAATCTGCTTTAAAGTAGCCACATAACGGTTTGTAATCTTCAAAATGTAGAATGCTTATTCATATCTAAAGTAAATGCAACAGAATTTACTCCGTGATGCAAAGTCTGGAAGCTCTTTATTTGATAATTGTTACTTGTAAACTTTTTATTGGTCTGAGCTTGTAAACTAAAACTTCTAAAAACCTAAGCGATTAGGCCGCCAGAGTTCTCGGAATTGAAGTGTAAACATACCTGTTTTTTTTGTCGCCCGGTCAGCTGCGTGAAATGACGTCATGCTATTGTAAACATTGTGTGTTGAAACATAACATTGTTCGGGGACCTCTTCGCACAAATTTTCCACAAAAAATGTTTACTAAAAAAACCCGCCTGGGTTTTTTTATTGATAAGTGTAAAATAGGGTATTGTCATGTTATGAGATTAAACACTTTTTGAAATAATGGTTTAATTTTTTAATTAACGACCTTGTTCCAAGAAACGGGGATAAATTCCTTCACACTGACTTCTTACTAGAATTGATAATAAATTACAAGGTAAAACAGGACTAATACCCACATAATAAGTTAGCCTATTGCATAACGATTCTAAAAACACAACTTTTAGTCATCTCACGTAAGTAACTTTCGAGATATCGTCGTTTTAGTCAAGGGCGCCGTTATCGCGCAGTGCCGGCTAGAGGTTCCGTGACAGATGCGCGTTTCGCGCGTAAATCGCCGCGACAGTTGAGACGCAGTGATAAAATACCTACCGAAGTTAACTTTTAACTTTGGTATTTTGTAGTAAGACGTACAAAAATAAGTTCTGACTAAATTCCGTTTATTTCCCTGTAGAGTGTAGACAATGCTGTGACAATGTGTGTGTTGTACCGTGCGTAAGTTCCCGCGCCGTAAATACTATGAAACGCGAGCGCTGCAGTGTCTGTGTTGCAGGGAGTAACGATAATCCCGGCATTTTTAACTTTAACTTTTTGTGCTTTTTCGAAACCCAATAACGTGTCTATTTTTTATTGGATGCTATAGAATGGTAGTAGACCATGGTCTGAACAACGTTTGTTCTAGCAAAACTGTGATTCAAATGTCACAGTGTATAGAGCACCTGCCATCTTATCTCTTCACCACCCTTGGTTGACTGGTAGAGAATGCCTAAGGCATTAAGTCCGCCTTTGTATACTATTGTGTGCGAGAAGTTTTAATAAATAAATAAATATTCTTTTTTACATAAATGAGGTTTTCATATACATATTGAGATGCGACAGTCATTATGTTTATTTCCTTAAATTTATCCCTCAGTGAATGCCTACAACTAAGGTTATAAATTGCTCGAATGGCTCGTTTCTGCAGCACAAATATAGCCTGAATGTCGGCTGCAATTCCCCACAGCAAAATGCCGTACGACATTACACTATGAAAATAACTAAAATATACTAATCGGGCTGTTTCGACATCAGACAAATGACGGATTTTATAGACCGCGTAGGCTGCAGAGCTTAGCCGCTTCGAAAATTTGGTTACATGTGGGCCCCACTGTAGCTTCGAGTCCAAAGTAATACCTAAGAACACAGTGGTGTCCACAAGATCCAATTCCGTCCCATTTACTAGTACATTGGTTTTCACCTGTTTAACGTTAGGTGTCAGAAATCTAATACATTTAGTCTTTTTCTCGTTTAAAAGTAAATTATTAACACTAAACCAATGCACTATTTTAGCGATAGCATTATTTACATCGTCAATAACTGTCTGTTGCCGTTTAAGCTTAAATAAAAGTGATGTGTCATCTGCAAATAACACTATTTCATGACTGTTCTTTACAAGGCAAGGTAGGTCATTAATATATACAAGAAATAAAAAAGGGCCAAGAATTGAGCCCTGCGGAACTCCCATAGTGACAATAGAACCTTGCGGATCGCTTGCCGTTAACGTCCACTCTTTGGATCCTATTATTCAAATAAGTAATAAGATCCAAGGTAGTGTTTCTAACACCATAGTGATGTAATTTCCTGACCAATGTATCATGAGAAACACAATCGAAAGCCTTAGACAAGCCACAAAAAATACCTAGGGCATCATGCGACTTCTCCCAGTCCTCAAAAATATGGGCAAGAAGCTCAACGCCAGCATCGGGAGTAGATCGACCCCTTGTAAAACCGAATTGTTTACTGTTTAATAATTTATGTTTATTAAAATGTCTTTGCAATTGATCTAGCATCATTTTTTCAAATATTTTACTGAAGGTGGGAAGCACAGAAATTGGCCTAAAGTTCGTGGGGTCTGATGTGCTGCCCGATTTAAACAAAGGTATTATTTTACTACTCTTCATTAAGTCCGGAATTACTCCATAGTCAATACATTTATAAAAAATTATTGCCAGTTCAGGAGCTACAGTGTTGATTATACATTTTGCAACCTCTACGGAATTTCCCCATAGATCAGCAGTTTTTTTAACATTAAGGACATTATCACATTTTTGAAACACTGAAGTTTAGGCATTTGAGTCGCAACGCAACAACATTACGCGCACGCACACATTGAAACCATTTCCTGCTCGATTTTATAGGTAACTTTTCTAATCTTGGTACTTGAAGGTATTATTTTTTAATTTTACTGGTATTCATTGAGTAAAGTTAGTTGTAAGTTTGCAATCTAATTTTGGTAATTGTGACTAAGTACTATCTGCGTGATAGTCATGTTTTTAATATTTTTTAAATTCATCAAACAGTAATAATAATTACGTAGGTAGGTACTCAAAAATTTCAAGCGCTGTTCATATGGATTAAATACCATATTCTTACGGAAAGTAACGACCTTAACATTTTACTATTACAAGGATCACCTACGATTATCGCCCAGACTACTTTTAGTTAGAAAAGATGTAAGTACTTGTAAATATTATTTTTGCGGACAATTGTTGGAGCATTACATAATCAAATACTAGCGTGGGAGTTTGTCCTAGATTTTCATTGTGTTATTTAAAAATAATCATTCCCTTATGAAAACAGTAAGTATTTTATTTACTGAGACTGGGGCGCGTGCTCAGTATTTTTCATAAAAATTAAAACAAAAGTAGGTAGTAAAAAGTATACTATATTGTATAAAAGCAGGTTAACAATCGCAAAATGTACACAGTAGTGTACCTTACTAATAAAATTAGATTTAAAAAAAAAGTGGATTATCCAACCATATCCAATGGAATATTGTTGAACCTTTTACGCATTATGTGTTTCCGTCTCTATGTTTGTGCGTATGTGTGAGCTATGATCTCTAAGATTCATAGACCTCGCGTATCAAGGGTCAACTAGTTCTGGTAGTAAACAGTTATTGGTACTGGCGTCTCCATCAGCAATCTCCGAAAAAGTATCAACTTCGTCCAACCACAGTATACAATACAGTACACACTTCTTCACGTAATATTTTTTTGCCAGAACTTGGTACACCCGTGCTTCCACGAGCGCGCCCGAGCGCGGAATGACGAACCTTAAGAAGAAAATGTATCTATATATGTATATATATATATATATATATATATATATATATATATATATATATATATCTTTTTTTTCTCATAAATGAACAAGTTATTTGTTTACCTACAAAATATTTAGCTACCGGTGTAGAGGACTATATAAGCAACAATTTCTTATTATTTTTATGTTTAACAATGCAGTGGATTTAGCTGTACTGGTTCCTAATCAGACCCCATCTTTTTAAATTTGTTGGTGTTATTGTGATGGTTAAAACCTATTTTTATGAAAATTTTGTATGGGGCTATACAATTTTTATGGGTTCATTCTGGAGATGAATATATTATCTTTAAGTTGACACCAAGATATCCTCGTAACAGTGATCCTAATTCATTAAAATGGTACCTCAAAAGCACTGATATTTGTGGAAAAATGTGATAGTGTCCGTAAGTGTATTGAAAGTTTTAATAATATCTCGAGCACTAACATAGTCGAAGTAAATACATGGTTACAAATATCAACATTTTCTTTCAATAGGGACTCGGCAACAGTGGATGCAGAATTTAAAGTTTTTGTTGTTGAGATTGTGTGGTATATTTATAGATTTAAAAAAGGCGTTCGCCACGATAAGCCACAAACTTCTCCTTCAAAAACTACATGATATTGGCATTAAGGAATCTGCACATAAAATAATTGAATCATACCTCTCTAATAGATATCAGATAGTTAAAATTGGTGAGGCCAAAAGCATCCCTGAACTAATAACTTACGGGGTTCCACAAGGTTCCCTTCTTGGGCCCTTGCTTTTCTTAATATACATTAATAATATAAAAGACCTAAACTTAGTTGCAGATGTAACGCTATATGCCGATGACACCTGTCTGTTTTACTTTGGCAATGAAATTCAAGCAATCTTTAGTCGAGCCCAAGAAGACCTTAATACCTTATTTACCTGGTTTCAATTTAATTTGCTAACCATCAATGTGACTAAGACCAACTTTATGATATTTAGTGCTAAAAATAAAATTGTTCCAAATTTTCAAAAATTACACGTTAATAATGAACCGTTAACTAAAGTAGAATCTGTAAAATACCTTGGTCTAATCTTAGATAAACACCTTACCTGGAAGCCACACTTGGACAAAATGCGTTCGAAATTGTCATCATTGATGGGAACACTACGAGGTACCGTCCGTTGCTTTCCCAAAGCAGTAAAGTACATAATTTATAATTCCCTTATAAAATCCCACCTGACCTACTTAATTGAAGTCTGGGGCTATGCAGCTAAAACTAACTTACAAAATTTACAAATCGCTCAAAATAAAATGATTAAATTACTTTTTCATCTTAATTACTTAACGCCAACCGAAACAGTTTTTCATAAAACCAAATTAATGACAATTGATCAAACAAATAAATTCAATACCTGCATCCTTATATGGAGGATACTGACAAAAGATACACATTCGCAAATAGTTATTACTAAAAAAGTGCAAATTCAGACCCGGTTACTGAGAAATGCTAGCGATATCTGCCTATGCAGTAGACCACGAACCAACTACGGTACGAGAAATATTAAGTATGAGGGTGCCAAAATGTATAACGAATTGCCGAAAGATATTAAGGAAATACAATCTTTTCCCCTATTTAAAAAGAAGTTAAAATTCCACATAATGAAAAGTTTCTAATTATCTTAGTGTATTTCGAATATTTACTTAAACTTTAATATTAATAATAAAAACTACCTATATAGTTACGTGTGCAGAACAAATACAATACCGAATACTTAATGTAAAATTAAAACTAAGTCTAAATAAAAAACCATAGTTAACTATTATGCTTTCAATAGCAACTATGCTATCATAGTTGCTATTGAAAGCAATTGTGTTCGGATACGTAATATGGACCCAATGGTCTCAATATTTTTTGCAGATTACTTAAAACAATTAAAAATATTTAAAAAAAATACCTTCTAAACTCGATCTCTTATAGCATAGTTTTTTTTTCTTTTACTAACATAATAATAAGTTTTTGACTAACAATATTGTTCCTACATCTAACTTCAAACATACCGTTCCGATACTCGTTCCAAAGAACGTTTATATGCATGCAACCAGTGTTTCTCATTTTAAGTGAATAATTGTATTCCGTTTTGAGAAATAAATGTCTTAAGGACGCGTTTGCAAAATTGATAGGTACAAAATCGAACTACTACATTGACACGGGTCACACATACAAATGTACGCACGGCGAGTGCGGGAATCGTAGTCAAGTGAAATCATATTGATACTTTGAAAGTTTGTTATTTTTTTCTTATTTCTTTTACCTACAAAAATATTTCATAAAATTTTACTATATAATATTTAGATACAAATACCTACTCCAGAGACTGACTAATAAGAGAGGGCTAACCAACCAAAGTCCACAGCCCACAGGCTGTGGACTTTGGTTTTGTAAGTTATGGTGAGACCTTACCTCCGGACCTGATGGAGTGACCTGAAGGTGTACTTCGGTGACTGCTACTGGATCTCCTCGACGAGTAGAACTAGATGTGCCGAGCTTGGGCTCGTTTTGTTAGTTATGATGAGACCTTACCTCCGGACTTGATGGAGTGACCTGAAGGTGTACTTCGGTGACTGCTACTGGATCTCCTCGACGAGTAGAACTAGGTGTGCCGAGCTTGGGCTCGTTTTGTTAGTTATGATGAGACCTTACCTCCGGACTTGATGGAGTGACCTGAAGGTGTACTTCGGTGACTGCTACTGGATCGCCTCGACGAGTAGAACTAGGTGTGCCGAGCTTGGGCTCGTTTTGTTAGTTATGATGAGACCTTACCTCCGGACCTGATGGAGTGACCTGAAGGTGTACTTCGATGACTGCTACTGAATCTCCTCGACGAGTAGAATCAGGTGTGCCGAGCTTGGGCTCGTTTTGTTAGTTATGATGAGACCTTACCTCCGGACCTGATGGAGTGACCTGTAGGTGTACTTCGGTGACTGCTACTGGATCTCCTCGACGAGTAGAACTAGGTGTGCCGAGCTTGGGCTCGTTTTGTTAGTTATGATGAGACCTTACCTCCGGACCTGATGGAGTGACCTGAAAGTGTATACTTCGATGATTATTAAAACAACAAATTAACGTAATCATTTTTTTTTTGTGAAGAATGTGCTCTTAGCTCCATATTTCTAGCCTGTCTTAGGTCAATCAAATCTGGGAGGAGACAATTTTTGTAAAATCGAATTAAATATGTTTCCATTTTCTCCTTCCACAGTTGTGGATCTTTTTATATACACTGGTAACTTATTTTGCCAGGGCCTATCCAAATAGCAAAAACACAAGTGTCTTGCCTAGTAATGCGCAGCTGCCCCTGAATTTGGTAATAACAACAGATAGTACACATCTTATTTTTCACTCTGTAGTATAGAACTTTCTTTGAGTGTATTCCTAATTTCCTACAATTGCACCAACTCCAGAAGACGCACTATAATTAGTTCCATACGAACGCTTGGACCAACATGCATCACCCGATACAGTTATCATCGCTATTCCATCATCATTTGAGCTTCCAATAGATAAAGCATAATCCTTTTCTTCCTTACCAGCCTCGATCATATAGTGCTTATATCTCTTTTATTATTGTCTTATATCTCGGCATCTAAAACAACAATTGAGTTATGAAAGTTACACATTATACACTTTATAATAAACAAGATATTTAAACGAATAGTATTCATACTAATAAAAGCAATTATTAAAGTACACCTTCAGGTCACACCATCAAGTCCGGAGGTAAGGTCTCATCATAGCTAACAAAACGAGACCAAACTCGTCACACCTAGTTCTACTAGTCGAGGAGTTCCAGTAGCAGTCACTGAAGTATACCTACAGGTCACTCCATCAAGACCAGTGGTAAGGTCTCATCATAACTAACAAAATGACCCAAGCTCGACACACCTAGTTCTACTCGTCGAGGAGTTCCAGTAGCAGTCACCGAAGTACACCTTCAGGTCACTCCATCAGGTCCGGAGGTAAGGTCTCATCATAACTAACAAAACGAGCCCAAACTCGACACAACTAGTTCTACTCGTCGAGGAGTTCCAGTAGCAGTCACCGAAGTACACCTTCAGGTCACTTCTTCAAGTCCGGAGGTAAGGTCTCATAATAACTAACAAAATGAGCCCAAGCTCGGCACATCTAGTTCTACTCGTCGAGGAGTTCCAGTAGCAGTCACCGAAGTAAACCTTCAGGTCACTTCTTTTAGTCCGGAGACAAGGTCTCATCATAACTAACAAAACGAGCCCAAACTCGCCATACCTAGTTCTATTAGTCGAGGAGTTCCAGTAGCAGTCACCGATGTACATCTTCAGGTCATTTCTTCAAGTCCGGAGGTAAGGTATCATCATAACTAACAAAACGAGCCCAAACTCGACACACCTAGTTCTACTCGTCGAGGAGTTCCAGTAGCAGTCACCGAAGTACACCATCAGGTCACTTCTTCAAGTCCGGAGGTAAGGTCTCATAATAACTAACAAAATGAGCCCAAACTCGGCACACCTAGTTCTACTCGTCGAAGAGTTCCAGTAGCAGTCACCGAAGTACACCTTCAGGTCACTCCATCAAGTCCAGAGGTAAGGTCTCATCATAACTAACAAAATGAGCCCAAGCTCGGCACATCTAGTCCTACTCGTCGAGGAGTTCCAGTAGCAGTCACCGAAGTATACCTTCAGGTCACACTCCATCGAATCCGAGACGAATAGGCCTTTATAAACCCTACTTACTTTTAGCGAAACAAAATATTATAATAATGAGAAACCTCCTCCTTTTTTGAAGTCGGTTAAAAATCTGTGATTATAAAAGTTATTATCTTACCTTGTCAAGTATCAAATTTGGTTTATCGAATATTTTGTATTTGTACAGCGATCTTTTTCACCATAGCCGCTAAAAACAGGCGATACGGTGTCCACTCACGACAGCGGCCGAGCGTGGACTGAGGTTTCAATCGAAATGTTTGTGCAATAAATCAAAACAGGGACCAAACAAAAAATAACCCATATTGCAACTGTTTAAGATTCATCCGTATTAGCAAAATACGTGAAAAAATAAGTATCGGTTTTTATTTTTTCTACGACAATATGAGACATTTTTTCCAAAAAAAACATACTATTTTTTTTAATTGAATATGTCTGTTTACTTATAGTATTTTTAGAAATCTTAAAATATGTTGATAATAGAACAAAAAATGTACCTAAACTCAAGCCGGTATCGTTAATTTTGCAGAAAGTGGCAACGGAAAATTGTTTTTACAATATAAAATTATTATTTTCAACAAAATAGTTAATACAATTTGAAGATGGAGAACCACTCTATATGTGGTAGTTATTAATTATATTTGATTAGGTTTAGTTTTGTCACAAAATGTACCGAAAAACAGCATAATTTTGTCAGATTTGCAAACGCGCCCTTAAACCATAGATTGGAAAACCGGCAAAGAAATTTTCAAAAACTGTGGCAACTTCTAAATCTTTTTTAATAACTTTATTGTTAATATTAAGGCTGTAGTCACTACTACGCTTTCTTTCTCTTCCAGTCTCATTTTTTATAATTTCCCAAGTGGTTTTTCTTTTATTTTGACTATTTTTAATCTTGGAGCTTAAATAGCGGCATCGGCACTTAGCTTCGCTATAAACTTATTTAAATAATTTGGAATAGTTCTTAAATCTTAAGCAGGAGAACTCCTCAACAATTAACGTCCCTGCATCGGGAAAAGCAATATTTTGTAAAAGGTGATGAGCAGTTGAAATAAGGCTATTGTAACTTAGATAAATTAATAACTGACCCACGAAAAATTAAAAAATTAAATATTTTTTACAAAAAAGGACAAGCGACTTCTAAAAACGTTAACGAACGTTTTTCATAATATAGGTAATAACTGTTTTGTTTTAATGCAAAACAGCTGTTTTAAACACGGACTTTTGAATGATCTATCGTAATCTTAGGTTCCGACGGCATCGATTACCGATCCAATCGGTGGCCCTAAAGTTGAATATTAAAAAAATTGGAACCAAAAGACGCGTCTCGGTTTCAGGTGAAGGTCATGAACAAGCAGCTGCTGCTGTTCCACAACGCGGTGTCGGCGTACTTCAGCGGTAACAACGTGGCGCTGGAGGCGGCCGTGCGGCACTTCAACATCCACCCGCCGCCCGCCGCGCCGCCCGCGCCCCCCGCGCCCCCCGCGCCCTCGCCCGCGCTGGCGGCGGCGCTGAGCGCGGCCGCGACGGCGGTGGTGCCCGCGCCCCCGCGCCCCGCGTAGGCGCGCGGAGCGACGCGAGGCCCCGGTGAAACGCCCACGCGTTGTGTTTAGTTTCGTCGTTTAATTAAACCTCTCGTCAGGACCCTCTCGGCCACTCGTAAACACGTAAAGGCTTCGAAGGTCATTGAATTAATTTTGTACTCCCTCCCATGTTTTCATAATGCGTTATTGGAAAAGTTCATAAGTTCCTATTATGTTATAGTACAGAAACGTGCTATGCCGTCTCAAATCAAGTAAAACAAGGTAGATAACGCACTTAGAATAGGAAACCGTGATCAATTTTTTAACTATGTGTGAGTGACTAGAGTTGCCAATTTAAGAAAAAAGTCCCTGAAAATTACTTACTAATAAAAATGGTAAAATCCGAATGCGATAGTAAATCTGTCTGTCTGTTTGTTTTAGTAAATTTACTGGAAACAATAGGTATTCTTCAACGTCAACAATTCAGAGATGATGAACGTAGGCGGCGTGTAGTATCGCTTTATATATTGTCTTCTCAATAGATAATCCAATGGGTGTATGAGCAGCGAGAGAAAATACATACATAACATCACGCCTGTATTCCCCGAAGGGTTAGGCAGAGGTTTACCTATAGCACACCCACATTCCGCCAGTTATGTTTAAGTCCCGTGTAATAGGGGGCGAGCCTATTATTAGAAAATACAACAAAGGTCATAATATAAAAAAAAAATCGTTGGAAACTTAAAACCATAATATTTGATAGTGAAATAGAAGGTATGTAAGTACTCAAGAATTTAAAGAAAAGCATAAACAAGTAAAAAAAAACAATATTTACCTTGACTTCAATAAATTTATGTAACATAAGATCAAGTGATAAAAATATATTATGTCTGCTCTCTATTTAATAATTTTTGATGACTGCCTACAAATTACTTACCCACATTTTGGGCTACTAGAAATGAGAACTACTGTCAATACGTACCGGTACGTCATTTTGGAATATTGACATTATCTGTTCCGAATAACCTCAAAATTATGTTGGAATGACAAAAAAAATATAAGTAGTTCTGTGTATAAATAAGTGTGAAACGATATTACTTTAGACTTTTTCTCACTTTTGTATGACTTGTGTATAATTTAATTACACAGAACGGTATTTTGTAGGCAAACTTACAGCACGACGCCCCGTCAGATACTAACGGAAATGAGCGTAGGTTCTTGCATGTGTGTGCGTGAGCCGCGTGTGTTTACTTGAAGGAGCTGAGTTTTGCGGCTTCAGTAATAACAAAGGCCGCGCGTTATCTACCTTTTTTACTTGATCTGAGTATGCCGTACGTCATTTCGTTGTATGTGGACATGGGAGCTGTCGTTTTGTAAAATCTTAGACTATAGTCATCTGAAAATCGTAAAATCAAACATTTCCAAACAATTATACTTCTATCTCCAATATTTTTATGTTCATTTATTTCTAAAACTGACGATATGAATCGTTTGTAAAGACGAAAATAATACTTGCGCATTATGAGGGTCGTAGGAATATTGCGACGTGAGCTCGCCGCCGCGCCGTGAGAAAAGACCAGAGACTAGATATAGGTCGTGTGTGATATGAATATTCCACAGCTTTAGTTTAATTCCATGTTATATAACTAACCGCGCTTTTTGACCAAATTGACCCTTTCGACTCTGTAATGAATAACGATGTTTGGAGCGTTACATACTCGTATTACTACTTCAAATCACTACATTGCGTTTAATACAGTCAAATTTTAACTCAGAGTATGATCTAATGTAGTGAGCCTATTAGCTCGTAAGTATATTTTTGCATGTAACGCATTCTGAGCATATATTTTACTATGACAAATAGGTATATCCTTTACATAAGTAGGAACTGAATGATTTATTTTTGTAGTCTATTACTTCAGTTTGAAGACTTCAGCCACGCTTACATTATGTATGCTTAACTTCTATTCATTCCACTATTTATTATTGCTTTACACTTGCTTAGTTGTGCAGTTTCCAAAGTTAATTTTATATAAATTTCAAATTATATTTATTACAACAATAATTTGGTTTGTTAAATAGGCCCAATGTTAGTCTAATTTAGTAGCACAACATTATCCCTCCAATGTACCCGCAATCTACAGCTTCTGTGTTCAATAATGTAGTTGATAAAAAATGTTCTCCATGTTAGAGCTAGCAGGTTTAATGTTGAATGCCACGCGGATAACAGAGTCACGATATCATGGGAAGACGCGGCGGCGTGTTCCCATGATATCTTCACTATTCATGTATACTAAGCTAATATATATATATTTACCGTTTGTAATGTGTCCTGGGAACACAATGACGAGGTTGGATATTGAAACACCTTTAATCTATACAAATAAATAAAATTGATTGAATCTGTTTGTACCTAATGTCAAAATAACAGCTTTTTACTAAAGGCATGATAATGAAAGTATACAGGATGGCAGCGACATGGACGCGCTAACTGAAACCATGAATTCAACATTTGATTCTAGACCACCTAGTGCAGAATAATTACGTTGGTTATCAGAAAAAAAATTGCCCTTTCATAGAAAAGTGCAATATCTACTCGGTCGAAAAGTATGAAACAACAATTTTATTTTTATTTATGCCAACTAAAAATTTCAATGCAGGGGTTCAGAACCAAGTACTGGATCCATGGTAACAGGTTGCACGTCGATGTCCTGCCACCCTGTATACGGTACTTATAACAAAAAAACTTTATTTATTTATTTATATGTGCCTGTCTGTCTGTTGGTTCCAGCTAATCTCCGAAACGGCTGGACCAATTTTGGTGAAATTTAGTATGGGGAAACTGAACCCTTGGGAAGGACATAGGTTACTTTTTAACAATGAAGCCGCGAGCGGAACCTAATTTAAAATAAAGTTGTTGTAAGTAATATTATCAATAGCCAACATTATCACAGTAATAATCTATGAAGTTTCACACAATGTACTTATAGGATATATTGTATTATTGCAACATATTGTTTTAAGCGACAATTAAGTGTTTAGTGGGTATACTATGTATTGTAATCTTGTTGATTATTACAATCCCATTTATTTGTAGTTTAAGTGAACATCAAGTTGGCTATAATGGAAACTTTCTCATAGTTTAGTACTAATTGTGATCTCAAATTATTATTAGTCGCTTAGGGGCACTTAACCTGCCAATGAATGGGCATCTTAACAAATTATGACAATATTGCACAGAAGTAGCTCGAGTATCATAGGTATGTGGAGCATAGGAAAAGTTTTCATACTAGCTAGTCAAGTTCTTGTTTTAGTTGATTGTACTATCAATGTGACATAATTAAATAATATTATTTTAGAGAACAAATTATACAATATTATTGTGTAAAACAATGTATTTATCATATTTTTTAAGGAGTGTAAAATAGATCACTTGCCACTTTATGTTGTTTCATTTATATCTTTACTAATTAGTCAGTATTTCAAAGTTACAAGACAAATATCAAATTAACCGTTCATAAGCAAGAATGTGGATCCACACTAGACACAATGGCTTTTTAATTGTTTCTGTAATTACGGCATTCAACTGGTTAATATGATAGAAATGAAGTTTGAATTATTAATTATTTATAAGGATAGCATAATCTATTGTTGCCTACTTTGCAGGAAGAAAATTATCTTTGTCACATCTTTTATGGAAAACATATCAGTAAGGCCTGCTTAAAAAATAAAAAATGAGAGTAGTTTTAGAGTAGTATAGTAGAGTATTATTCTTATATTTTGATTTCTTTTTTTAATATACATTTTATTTTCATTGTTCTCACATATAGAAGCAACAAGAATAATGTACCAATGATTTTGTAATATCTTGATTTAAAAAGAGTGTCCTTGGAGTTTCTTGCCTGTTCTTCTCCATAGAGATTATGTTTTGGAATGGGCAACTAGCTTCAACTTTCTGACTAACTGACCGACTCTTTGACAATTCAGAAGTGCCTGTAAATGGTTTAATTGAAATAAATGCTTTGAGTTTGATTAATTAATAAAACCAACAGGAGATAGTTCATAGCTCAGAAACTTTATTACATCTCACAAACATCACAGATCTGTGCGTGGGCTGCACCTCCACAGCCGGGGCTACTTCTTAGTGCTCCATGGGCAAGGCTTGCCGCTTCAATGTCAATTGCCGGCTGGCTTGCTTTATGCCCTCACAGCTTCTCTGTTATTTTCTGCCGTATGTTTTTCCTCATTTTCTGCCTTTAACTTTTCCTGAAAACAATTCACACATTCAAATGGGATAGAAGGCCGTCACAAACTTGGTCAGAATTGCATTATAAAATTTTGTGGACTATCACAGACAGCAGCATTTTTTTATTTTTTTGGCATTACACAATATTATAAACATTGATATAACTTCTGGTTTTGCCTCAAACTAACTGATAACAATACATACAATGTTAACTTCAAGATATAAAACACACTCACAAAGTCATAGATAACTCTGACCACAAGCGAGCAGCTTGGACAGGTGGCGAGTTCTTCACCATCAAGTAACTCTTCCTGAAACAATTGGTACAAAAACTTTTTAAGTTTTACAGATGGAATAGACTAACTAGCATAATGTAATCCCATTTTCATCTAGTGGACGCCACCATATCTCAGGGTGCCTAACATTGGACATATTAAGTCTGGCTAGAATGAATGGGATTCAATGTTCAGACTTGCTAATGATACGGCAATTTGCATTTCATTGTTTCACATTAGATGGGATCTGTACACTGAGTTGCAGTAAAATTAGTTGCCAATTTAGGCCTTAGCCCAAAATACAAATCATACAAGCATGCAGTTACTTATTAAAATTCTAACCTTACTTATTTGAAACCTATCGCCGCACGGACAGGGGTAATAATACATGTCCTCGTCCTCCTCATATTCGAAGTCTTCAATTTCTATTTCATCGTGAAATGTCGTCATTTTAATATTGTTTTACAGCTTTTGATGGTGACACCATAAAAATAACCAATAAGGTGCGTAACGCAACAAATGACATCAATACATTACCTCCTAGAGTAAATATGTTCCTCCTTGTACATGACAATGACACATGACTACAGAGTACTATACTATACTGAAACATGACATTTGAGGTCTGAAGTGACATTATCGCATCGGGCTCGATAGTTTTTTTTTTATTCGGACTATAAACTTTGAATATTATCAATTTCTGAACAGATCTGAGACAGATTTGGTTCAATTAGTGACTTGTTTCACGAGAAAATGGCATTTAAAAGGAGTATCCTGTACAAAAGGTAACATTTGTATTCGAATCGTGCATACAAGAATGTGACAGCTACTTAGCTGTCAGCTGTCACTATCATTCCCTCCTCATTGCACAGCTGTTGACTGCAAAAACACCGGGACAGACATGTATTTGCCAAAGATGACGAAGACGAAAATTTTGTATCTCCAAAAAAAAAATTGGTAATCGGATATTTCGTCGATACTATGTTCTATTCTTTTTAAACCTGAAGGCTTTTATGGCAGAAATTCGTATATGTACGGGTGATGCCTCCAAGGCAATTATTCCATTTTGCACGCCTCTAATGCGAAGCGCGTGAGGTAGTACTCTACTCTCGCCTAAAAAAGAACAAGTAATTCCTTGAGCTAAAAATGTCTCTATTTACTTCATAACGCACTTGGAGAATAATATTCACACACAAACGTCAGGAAAAAACACTAGTTTCAACACTCATGTTATTATCAAAAGACATTTTGCTCTTAATAATGAAAAAACTATTTATAAAAAATATTCTGTGAACGGTCCGTGTGTCTGTATGTATGGCACAGACTACATAGAGAACATGTATGGATCAGGGCTGGCAGTCTCGACTAGATAGCGACGCCGGCGCCGTCGCAAGCCACCAATCGTTAAATATTAAGGAGAATCCTCAGTTTTAGCCCGCAACATTCAAATGACTCCCGAAAAACTTAACTTATCGAGTCCATTTTTTTTAAACGCTTCAATATTTTCTAAAACTAAGTCTTTTCAATCATCACGGTCTAATTCAATGTAGTTTAATTGTAAATAGTAATATACGACTACGAGAAAAAAAAATACGACTGGACATTTCGTTCGTTGTATATTTTTTTATAGAATTGAATGAGACATGAGGCGTGCACTTTTGGATTTTCCAATTTATTACCTGCAGGCACTTGTGGTTCGACATTACTTAAATTTAAAGTTGTGTGTGTTTATATCATATATAATTAGTTATATCATACTAGAGCAGTGCTAGAATTAACATCTCTAAGTTTTTCAGCCAGGAAGATCATCCTCGAGTTGGTTTTCAACTCCGCAGGATATTCCTGTCGTACGCGTCCAGTCTAAACCAAAAAATTTACTTCAAGAAATTATAAAACATTCTTAATTTATTGTATTTTCCACTACTTAAATTAGGTCACGCTTCCTTTTTCCTTAGCTCGTCTTTTAATAGTGCTACACTTCAATTCTCATACATATTTCTCTAGTTTTCGGTTAATTTGTGATCGACACAAAGGTTAGTAAGCAAAACAATGGCGATTTGAAGAATGAACTCGAGTACTTAGAGTAAATTAGTAACTTTACAGGACTGAACTGTGGACCTATGACGATCTTTCAGTTTTTAACCCTATTGCGCTGTAATCGATTTAAGCGTGCTTACACTCTTTCAAAATTAGCGTGAGCATGATACCGATGTCCAGTGATGCCTCACACAAACGACAAACGCCATCTTGCGATAACGCCGACTATGCCTTAAATTAATATCACCGTGAGCGCTGTCAAAAATGGCAGTTGTGCTGTTTTGCTCTGAGTCGCGTAATAATAGGTTGGGGAAAAAGTTTCTTCGCATTTTTTAAGAAAATTCAAAACATTTTTTAATATAGTTTATTTACATTTAACTAAAGTATGTAACTAGGTAACTACCATTTTGTTCGATAACTTTTTGCCATCTTGTAGGTAGGGATATGATCCCATTGCTATAGAAATTTTGGGACTTCTGATCAAAATACCGCGACAAGTGGTTTTGGCAGTCCTCTCGTGATGTTAACCTGACACTGCCTAAAGAATTCTGAAGAGACCGAAACAGGTGGAAATCTGTAGCTGCAAGGTCAGGACTATAAGGCGGATGCATTAACAACTCCCAGCCAAACTCTCTTAATTTTTGCTGAGTGGCTAAAGATGTGTGAGATCTCGTTATCATGATGAAAAACCATACCCCTTTTGTTGATTAATTCCGGCCGCTTGCTCTCAACTTCTTGCTTTAATCTCATCAGTTATTCGCAGTAGAGTTCAGAATCGATGGCCTTGCCTGGTGGTAACAGCTCATAATGAATAATGCCCTTCCAATCCCACCACACACACAGCATCACCTTGTTGCGAGTTAACCCGGGTTTCGCCACAGTCTGTGAAGCCTGACCGGCCTTTGACCACGACCTTTTTCGCACGTTCTTGTCGTACGTGATCCACTTTTCATCACCAGTTATCAGCTTCTTCAAAAATGGTTCGGTTTCAGTCGTAATAAAGAATCACAAATGAGTACACGGTTCATTAGGTTTCTTTCAGTGAGCTCGTGAGGTAGGTACCCAAATATCGAGCTTTTTTGTGTACCCAGTTTTTTTCAAATGTGCCAAAACTGTTTTGTGGTCAATTCCCAGTTCTTCAGCTACGTCGTAACTACTGATATGCCGACCTTGCTCCACTTTTTCAAAAATGGCATCCATTTTATCCGTAATAGGGCGACCAGAGCGACGTGCATCTTTGACATCAAAATTTCCGGATTGAAAACGCTTAAACCAAATTTGTGCTACTCTCACAGACACTGCACTAGGTTCATAAACATCGCAATTTTTTTTCGCGGCTTGCTTTGCATTTTTACCTTTTTTGTAGTAAAATTTTAAAATGTATCGAATTTCTTCATTAGATTCACTCATCTTGACAGTATGAAAAACAAATTAAAATCACACATTTTCCTAATTTGAATTTGGAATTATGTTCTTTAAAATTTAAACTTTCAATGATACCAAAACCAGCCAGATACAAATAGTATAGCCAAAGAGATTTTATTACAAGTTCATACATACTATAATGCGAAGACTTTTTCCCCAACTTATTATATTTAAATTAACGTGGAATTTTCTATATTGTGCTGTAAAATCCAAGACGTACGTGTGTTGAACAACTATTTTCAAAAAAAAATCCAATCGATCTTTCTTGTGCAAGGTTTGGGGTTGACGTTGAGCGAGCACAGTGAGCTAGACATGAGAATATTGGTTGAAATTGTCTATTGGTTTTTAGTAAGATGTTAAAAAAAATTTACGAAATTGGTTGAAAATATTAATTATTAAGTTTATTCAAGTAGGTATCTGCAACGTGGTTAATGGTTGAATATTCTACTAATGCATGTTAAAATTGTTAAGATAAACTCAGTGAACTTTACTTCATACTTGAACAGGCTTATGACTATTATTGATTTTGGTCACTTATTCACCTTTTTATGAAAAGTCTTTTTTTTATACATGCAAGTTGCGAGTTTTTCCACTCCCACGAGCCTATTGAAATGGTTCCAAGTATCATTATTTCGTGGCGGCATTGGTCAGTGGGTCGTCATAAGATTTGTTAAAACAGCTTCACAATCTTCACATTAACCGAAAACAACAACAACGCGATGGCGCGGCTAGGTTATTCAAGTAACAAAACTAACCCAATCAATCAATCGACCATTAACCGACCGAAATATTTGTTAAAAATATCACTTACGTTTGTTTAGAATAAAATATCCCCAACAGTAAATGTGGTAAATCTTACGAGACACTGAAGAGAAGTTGATGTAATATATTTTTTATTCGATAAAGTTAATTTTGTTTATCGAATGACATGGTTAATTTTCAATAATAGTTAATTTTAATGGTTGGTTGGTGGGTTGCTTGATGGTTGCTTATATTCAACATCTCTACTGTGAGCGCATGGCGCGTTCAGGAGCGTTCCGAGTCGTTGACAGCTCTTAACTGTCATAATCGTGATAGAATCGGAAAGCAAATTATTGATGTGAGCCTCAGAACAATAACTAAAGCAGTTATTATTCTGAGATGTGAGCGTAGAAGCCGAGTATGGCATAGTTCGGAATATCCCCTATATTATTGAAATTGACAGCAGACAAAAAATAAACTCTCGAAACTCCGTTCCATTTAGCACTGAGAACATAAAAATATCTTTATTCAGTTTAAGGTTTTACCTATTCCTCTAAGGTTTTTCCCAACCATAATATTGAACCACTGCAGCACTATAGTAAAAGTGAATTATTTTATATAAACCAGTCATGAGAATAAAATGCAATTTAGTTGCGATTTTGAATTCTGAATTGTTTGTAAATAATAGTAACACATAGTCGTCTTAGCATGCGCGGCACAGATAATAATCTATGGTGCGCGGTGCGTTACGTCCACAGAACACTTATTAATCCTAAGTAGCTAGCTACATATTAGTAATCTGTGCGTGTGCTCCTAGGTCACGTCAGAGTAAAATAATATATTCTGTGGTCTCAGTCTCAGGTCACACACGTCATTTGACATTTGATATCATTTTTGTGGGGGAGGATGATAGTGGTGGTCTCACCGTATTTGTTGTAAAAATATTTTGAAGTGCTGCAGTGAGTGAACTAGTGCCCGTGCCGTCCTATTTATTATAATTACAAAGCGACCAACTTACAGACACAATGTTTAGCTGGCTAAAGAAAGAAGGTGAAAAAACCGAGAGTATCGAAAATGTCGTGGAAGGTCTCAAAAGGATTTATAAAACAAAACTTTTACCCCTGGAGCTGCACTACCAGTTCCATGACTTCCACTCACCGCAGCTCGAGGAACCGGACTTCGATGCGAAGCCCATGATCCTACTCGTGGGACAGTACTCCACCGGTAAAACCACATTCATCAAATATCTGCTGGAGCGAGACTTCCCGGGCATCAGGATAGGTCCGGAGCCCACGACCGACAGATTCATCGCTGTTATGTACGACGAGAAGGAGGGCGTGATCCCCGGCAACGCGCTCGTCGTGGACCCCAAGAAACAGTACCGGCCGCTCAGCAAGTTCGGCAACGCCTTTCTCAACCGCTTCCAGTGCTCCACGGTGAGCTCGCCCGTGCTCAAGGGTATCTCCATTGTGGACACGCCCGGCATCCTGTCGGGCGAGAAGCAGCGCGTGGACCGCGGCTACGATTTCACGGGCGTGCTGGAATGGTTTGCCGAGCGCGTCGACCGCATCATACTGTTGTTCGACGCGCACAAGCTCGACATATCAGATGAGTTCAGGCGCAGCATTGAGGCTCTGAGGGGGCATGACGACAAAATTCGCATTGTACTGAACAAAGCTGATATGATTGATCACCAGCAACTGATGCGTGTGTATGGTGCGCTGATGTGGTCACTAGGCAAAGTACTGCAGACACCAGAGGTGGCCCGAGTATATATTGGATCCTTCTGGGACCAGCCTTTACGCTATGATGTCAACCGAAGATTATTTGAGGATGAAGAACAAGATCTCTTCAGAGATATGCAGTCTCTACCACGAAATGCTGCATTGCGAAAACTAAATGATTTGATAAAGAGGGCTCGGCTCGCTAAGGTTCATGCATACATTGTCAGTGAGTTAAGGAAAGAGATGCCTTCTATGTTTGGCAAGGATGGTAAAAAGAAAGACTTGATAAAGAATTTAGGTCAAGTGTACGACCGCATCCAAAGGGAGCAGCAGATATCTCCCGGTGACTTCCCGGACATTAAGAAGATGCAGGAGACGCTGGCCAACCATGACTTCACAAAGTTCCACCCGCTGAAGCCCAAGCTGCTGGAGGTGGTGGACCACATGCTGGCCACCGACATTGCGCGTCTCATGGACATGATCCCACAGGAAGACATCAACATTGTCGCAGAACCACTTATAAAGGGTGAGTTACATGCACTATTTTATTGTAATAAGAGCATGACCACGCGCTGGACTGGATGGTGCAGCAGAATATCGAATAGGTTTATTATGTTCTTGGAAATCTAATCTCCTAATTGATATTTCTCCGAATAGGTGTGGCTTATTATCAAATTACTTCATGATGCAACAATTTTCTGAATCATTTTTACTATGAAAATAAGGTATTGAAGTGCGTCAAATAAAATTTAGCAAAATATTATCTTAGCACTACAATCAACATACTTGTAATAATATGGGAGCGGCACTTATCACTTGGTTGACAAGGCTACCAGTGCACACTGGCGGCGCCGCCTAGGGCACACGCACATACTCCCGTGTTTTCGAGAGGCATTCTTGTAAGCCTATAACATTACAGATACCAGAATACTAGAGCATAATGATACTAGCAGACGTATTTACGTAAGGTGTAAACGGCCTATAAGAGCAAGGTACACATCTACTATCACGAGATATTGACCTGAATATATTCTTATCAGAGTGATAACGCATTGCCGAGAATTCGCTAACGATAGTGTAATGCGTTAGGCAAGCATTATAATTAGAAATTTATTAACTTATGACCTCATGATCGGGAATTGACGATACACGCTTGATGACGTAAATCCCATTGCACTGGTTCTATGGAGCCATTATTGTGATGTTGATTATGGTGACTTACGCCATACGCCATCTCTAAATCAGGACAATTATTGTCAAATATTCAATATTTATTTATGTTCAATTAAAGTTATAGTTTAGACGGTGTATTATATTATAATGTATTAAATATTTTCCAATTTAATTTGTTTGTTGGCACTGTTGGTGTAATCATAATCACGCAGTACGCAGTCAGTAGGACTTCTATGCTACATGTCGCGGGTTCGATACCCGCACGGTAGCTATAAAAAAAAAATATAAACACGGAACCTACACGAATAATTTCTAGTGACGAGCAACGTTTTATTAATAAATAAATTAACAGTTTAACTTAAATCATAATAAAATCAGTGCTTTCTCTTATCTACTTGTCATAAAATAAGTGAATCAGTCGCTGTAACGACCTACAAAAATAGTTGTTTTACTACGAGCATCGAATTAATTATTCGGTTAAATTATCAAGCACTTCTAAACAAAAAATACGGTTATTATTATATCGATACTTCTCGATTCAGACTAAATTACTTTCGCGTTATATCGTGTACAAATAATAGCAGTTCATACGGCCGACAATGGGAAACTCCGTTGCCGCTCGTCAGCGGTCGCCCGGTCACGGTAATGTTGGCGAAAGTGTCGACGCCGTGGTTTGCAAACGATCCTCTATTACGTTCTCGTTGTCCACTCAAATTATAATTGTGGGGTGTCTTTTCAAAAAGGGATATTTCCTAATTTATAATTTTTACAATTGTTTATGTGGTCTTCTTACTTATGCTAAAATATATCATTCATTACAAATCTTGAACGAATGAAAAGAGATATTCTACTTTGCAAATTGGACTTGAAAAAGCGTGACCCAAACAAAACGGGATATTTTCTCAAAAAAAAACAAAGCTTTCGTAACAAAAGAGGATATTTTTCATCGGAGGCTGTTAGTTTATCAGGTTGATCGTTTCAAAATGGGACATTTGTTACAAAAAAAAACTTTTTTCCAAAAAAAACAACCGACTTAAAAAAAAAACACTACAAAGTGAAAAATAACTTTAATTTCGGAAGACGGTGTCTTTGTATCTGTATTTTGCCACCGACTTCCGAAATTAAAGTTATTTTTCACTTTGTAGTGTTTTTTTTTGAAGTCGGGTGTTTTTGATGGAAAAAAGTTTTTATTTTTTATTTTTTAGTGAGTCAGATAAATAAACCTAAGTTGCAATAGCCTAATGTCAAATGCTCATCATCTTTTACAAAATAATCCTTTTCCCGACGCAGGGACGTTAATTGTTGAGGTGTTCTTCTGTTAAGACCCAAAACCACTGAAGCTGATGGTGAAGCCACCAACAGCTCCATTTCACCAAATGCATTGTGACGAGCATAAATTGCTTAGCAAGCATATTAAAATCGAATCGCAACCCGTGAAATACTTATTATTAAGAAGTTCCGGTGGCCACCTCTGGTCTTCATCATCAGTTCCACTTTACCAAATGGTACTTTCCAAGAGCAAATGCACGAGTTACTATAAAAAATACCCAAATCGCTATACGTGCGCCTATAAATTTTGAGGATTTCCTTCGATTTCCATGGGATCCCCTCATCAGATTCTGACTTGGTGACAATTGGACCACCTCGGGAGCATACCCTTTCAAACAAAAATAGAATATTCAAAATAGGTCCACAATTGACGGAGAAATCGGTGAACATAGATTTAAAAAAAAAAACATACGTACAATCGAACATATAACCTCTTCTTTTTGGAAGTCGGTTCAAAATTGCATAAATCATTGATCGTTACTTTTTTCATACTTTGAGAATAATTTTGAATTATAAAGTAACATCCTAAAATGGAATGAGCCTTAGATGTTTCAGAACGTGTCTTTCTTTTACCCGACTGCAAGAAAAGGGTTATGTTTTTTGCGCGTGTCTTGTATGTAATATTCTTTATTACCTCACATCTTTCAAACCGCTTGACGAATTTATATAACTAAGACATCGTTAGATACGTCTTGACCACCCGAGTGTTCTCAGATAAGTTAAAAAACAAAACAATCATGGCGATTGTGAGATGCCATGATGTCATGACCGTCATACTAAATGAAAAAAGACATCAATAAAAAAGAAAATTAATTAAAAACAGTTTTTTCTTTTTAATTCACGATATTTCCATTTGCTTTGCATTTTTTTTTTTAATTATTTAAACAGCAATAATGATTTTGTGAAATAATGTAAAGTTAATAAAAACAACATAAGTAACCAGTTTTTCCACTATCCTTATAATTTTAATGTCCAATTCCAAAGAGGATAATTGTATAAAATGTACAACACAAAAGGGGTATTTACATAAAGAATTAAACAAAAGGGGATAAGTATTGCACTTTTGCCTTTTCAAATGAGGATATTTTAATTTTTTATGACCTTGCAATAAAGAAAAAAGAAGGTATTTAAATCTAAAAAAGTATAATTCATGTTATTTTAATATACCTATAGTTCTTATAATTATAGTACCACTCTTTTTCTGTTCACTAAAGGGTGCTTCTACAATCAGTTTAAAGTTTCTGAAACAAGATAACATGCAGTTACCCCTTTTGAAAAGACACTCCTCAATTAGCTGCCCACACAATCTTCTCAATCTCCGTTTTATTCTACGTGTGATAAGTGTCTCTTCGGCTAGTGGTTGATTTCTAGCACTGGTGGATTTAGAATTCACGATTGTCAGTGTACTCACTGGGATATACTTTGATTACCTATTATTATTAATTAATTTTACGTGATGTTTGATATTCGCCAACTAGCGGCGCTCATAACTAAAGGCTGCTACAAACAGGCGCGACACGCGACACAAAGGCTCCGCTCGCCGCGCGACGGGCGGCGCCTTTGTGTCAGCGAAACAAGAAACAGCGCCCTGCGTCCTACTTGCGTTACACACTTCCAATCACAATCCGAGACCTTTGAAGGATATTGCTAACCCATTTTACATAGGTTTGAAAAATCGTCTGTATAACAACGTAAATAACGCAATGAACGTGCGTGAACTGTTAAAATGAAATCCATTGCGATCAATTGTCATTTTATGTGTGATACGCAATTACCCTGCAGATCGCCAATCATAACTAATTACTGTTCCCATAACGTTTCACATTCATGTCATTTGACACAGAGTAACAATATCTATCGATATTCACAAATCACAAAATATTTCATGATTTTTGCACTTGACCATTTATGGAAGTTTATTTTAAGGCGCTTCCCTGACCAAACGACCTTGAGCGTTCGGTCCTTCTCTGTCCCGTCGGGGAGTCTCGCTCTGTCTCGCTCCCTCCGTACGCTCATTTATCATAAAATTCACAATAATAATGAAATTATTTAAATAAAAAAAGACAAGTAAAGTTTTAAAATAAAATAAAACGTGCATTATCTAGATTTTTTAATTATCTATACATTAGTGTAATCCTCAAATGAAAAGAACGTCACCTTTAGCAAAAGATGCATGCAATCAATAATTTTAGTCACTTTTTTACAAGGAGATTTAAGATGTATTTATAACACATAAAAACAAGTAAGAACGTGCAATGTGATGATAGGATATCGAACATTAATAATGTGCTTTTAGATGTAGTTTATTACCCATAGTGAATGAGTTAATAGCCTCTGAATAACGCACTATGACAAGGTTTTGGTCGGGGTACCGCCTTAACAAGAAATGTTGCGGATTTGTACCCGCGTTCCGGAAAATCATTTGTGTCCGTCAATGACACTGCGGTTATATACGATATATAGTCAGTAAAGTTATATAAACTTATTACTTAATCAAGTTCTAATTCTGACGTATTCGTGGTACAGTAACTATTGCAGTTCTTCCTACGTTCCGCCTTCTTCAGGTTATAATCTTTTACATGCTGACTGCCTGATTGAATTCATTGATGGACAATTCCATAAATATTTAAGTCAAGTTAATGTCATGGAACCACAATTGTACTTCCTACTACTCCGTTGTTGTTTGTCGCATTGATAACAAACTGATTGTAGTATGTTTATGAGACACATGATCAAAACATTTCTAATTTATGTTTGCTCTAAATCTCAGCTGATATTCGAAGTCATTACAATTAAATGATTATTAGTGACACGAGTTCTAGACACTACCTAACTGGACATCTTCACTGATCCGGTAAATACACTCGAGAGCAATGAATCCGGGTCACTTAAAGAATCCTAAAAATCTCGGAAACTAAAAATGCTAGGTTAATGCAATAAATTGTATTTAATAGACAATGTAATACTCCTTAAATGAAGGTATTAAAACTTCTTAGTTATTGTAAAGTTATATCATAAAAAAATCAAATTTGAAAAAGGGCCACTTTCGAAGATGGAACTACGAAATTACAGCATTTGGATTTGCTTTTGTTTGTAATCTGTCATTTATGTGGGTACATAAACCATGTTGATAGTGCTCTATATTCATTATTCAAGCTGAAATTATGTCGCTTACGCCTGAAGAATGCACCAGAATACTTACAATGCTGGAAACCGGCCGGAGTCAGCGCGATACAGCCAGGACTGTCGGTGTGTCGCTGTCAACAGTACAAAGAGTTCTCCGACGTTACGAAGAAACTGGTTCTAACCTACGCAGACCAGGAACGGGCAGAACCAGGTGTACCACAGCACGAGAAGACCGATACTTGGTGAACACCATGCTTCGAAATCGCTTTCTCACAGGAACTGAACTCACAAATCAGTTTCGACGCCTCGGAGGAAGTAACCCAAGTGCATGGACAGTAAGACGTCGGCTTGCTGAATCTAACTTAAAACCCCTTAGACCTGCAAACGGCCCTAAACTGGAGCGTGGGCATCGTATTTCAAGACTAAGATATGCCCAGAGCCACGTAAATTGGAGTATTGAAGATTGGTCAAAAGTTATGTTCTCCGACGAATCAAAATTTATGCTCTACAAGCACGATGGAAGACACAGAGTGTATCGAAGACCAGGGGAAAGATTCAAGCAAGCATGCATCGAAGAAAAAGTAGCCTACGGTGGTGGGTCTGTACTTGTGTGGGCCGGAATTTCTTCTGAAAGTCGCACAGAGCTGGTGATCATAGAAAACGGCTCTTTAACTAGCGTAAGATATGTGGAAGAAATCCTCAATGATCACGTTGGTCCATTTATGGTCAATTTAGGTGAGGATGCTATATTTATGCATGACAATGTCCGACCTCATACAGGTAGGATTGTGAATGACTACCTTCAAGAGATGAACATTACTCGTATGGAGTGGCCAGCGCGCAGCCCGGATATCAACCCGATCGAGCATGCTTGGGACGAGCTAGGCAGATGCGTAAAACAACGAAACCCTCCCCCAATCACGCTTCGTGAGCTCAAAATTGCTCTCACAGAGGAATGGGAGAATATTCCCCAAAATCGTATAAGGAACTTGGTGTACAGCATGCCAAACCGCGTAAACGCAGTAATGGAAGCACGAGGAGGCAATACGAAGTATTAAAATTCAAGAAAATCGTAATAAAGTTCAAAAATTTCATGTTTCCTATTTTTGTTTTAAGGAGAGATCAGCAGTTTTTTTCTTTATGTAATTTTGTGTTAATAAAATGTATGGTGACTCATATTTTTTTTACTTTCATTTAAGGAGTATTACATTGTCTATTAAATACAATTTATTGCATTAACCTATCATTTTTAGTTTCCGAGATTTTTAACATTCTTTAAGTGACCCGGATTCATTGCTCTCGAGTGTATTAGGAAGTATTGCGCGATTCACTAAACGTTTCTTAATCTAGCAGTTATTTCACACAGCCACTACTGTCCGACGGTCTTGTATATGTTGTTCACAACATAGCTTCGATATGTCACACGTGAGACATGTGCGACATGTGTCGCCTTCTCCTCTTCCACGGTGCACTACCTTCGCTTCGACGATTGTAATTGCTGTTAGTTATTTGTCTCTTGCAATTACTGGTAATGAACATATAAATTATTTTATAGGATTCGGTTTATAATTTAATTAGTCATTTGTCGCTCTGGAATGGAGCGCGAGATAACAAACTTTATTATTCTAAAAATAAAAACATATTTAATTTCGCATGTAATTAATTAACGAGAAACTCAGAAACAATATTGGACTACGCTATGAGTGTGAGTAACACTGGGCCCAATTTTTCCTGTTGGGTTGATGGATTCCCGCGTCTGATTTCACGATAAATTGGTTAGTGTGTTAGGTCATTAGGTGTAATTATGCGGGCCTGACGCGGTGGGGTCACAGTCGACGCTAATGTTTCCTTGTTATTAATTGTCGCAAAGCCTCACTCTGCGCACGCGCAAGCAAATCACTTTGTTTGCACTATACCCGTACATTAGCGCCAGAGATCATCGAAAACAAGTTGTTGGAATTTTCCTAGTAAATTAATAATGAATTACAAAATGATATATTTAATAGTCCATCAGTCGAAACTGATTGCCTCTAAATATTTATTTGTCCTCGTTTACAATCACACTGTAAGTGCATCATAACGAAGGATTTCTGTACAGCTAGACAACACAAGATAATCGGCGTCGATTGAATAACTTAATAAAAATGTATGCGCAATGCGTTCTAAATGCCAGCTGCATGACCGATGTCTGTGATATTGTGCACTTGAACACTTGTCACTACTTACTAAATTACTCATCTCTGCTTTAACTAATACGTCAGAACCTGCATGCATTTATGCATATTTATTATTACTATACTATACAATTACTTAGTCCTTTTGCATATGTTTAGTATCCGTATTTAGTAGTAGTAGTAGTATTTAGTAGTAGTTTGGCAGCCGCTATATTAGTACAGGTAGGTATATAAAAAAAATCCAATAACTACGGAGGTTCGTCTGTCGAACTGTGCCGAACCTCGGCCAGCACTTGACCCTTGGCTCTATATTCGGTAGCCGATCATTCGATCGCGTTCAATTGACTTATTCACTAACTATGTGTTTACCCCCGCACCGTTTGAATGTCGTAAAATATTTCATTACATCGATACTGTTTGTTAGCATTTCGTCCGATGTTAGCAGCACGTAACCTTCACCGTATTACACTGAGGTGACAGTTTTCCGATGTGAGGTGACAACTTCGCTCGCTGCAGTCTGCGGCCAAAACATTTACTGAGACCAGAGGGCCTAGACAAAGTAACATTCGATTAGCGATGACGCTAGTAGAAAAGTTAAAATGTATGGGGTTGACATAAGCTATCGAAATGTCACGTGATCATAGGTCAACGAATAAAAATTAGCTAGACAATGTTTACAACATTCGATTATGAAATGAATCGACAGCGTCGAAAGATTAGGTACTTCCACAGAGATGCATAGCCAAGGGACACTTTTTGACGAGCGTTATCGTTAGTTTTTGGAATCATTAGCGAAAGCGATAGCGATTGTAGAAATAGAATCGCTCCGAAGCGAATGCCATTTGTCTAGGCCCTCTGAGGGCCTAGACAAAGTAACATTCGATTAGTGATGACGCTAGTAGAAAAGCCAAAAAATGTAGTGGGTTGACACAAGCTATCGAATGTCACGTGATCATAGGTCAACGAATAGAAATTAGCTACACAATATTAACATCATTCGATTCTATGAAACGAATCGACAGCGTCGAACGATTACTTCCATAGAGATGCGTAGCCAAGTGGCACTTTTTGACAAGCGTTATCGCTAGTTTTCGATTCGTATGATGGAAACATTAGCGAAAGCGATAGCAATTGTAGAAATAGAATCACTCTGAAGCGAATGCCATTTGTCTAGGCCCTCAGTTACGTTCCCAAAAATTAAAGCAGAGTTCCGCCGATATTAGAAAACACCATGTCCTTAGTACATAGTATATTGACCAAATATATCCTACAAAAAAATCATGCATGATTGTAGCGTATACTATAAATAACTTAGTTGCATCGTTCATTGTTCCGCTCCATGAAAATTCCTTTGCATCATCTTAAGCACGAAGAATTTGCATGGTTCCGTTCCGTCATTCTTGTACAATGTCAGAACAAGTTTACTTGGTGAGTGAACCCCGGAAGGTCGCGGGCGCACCTGTCTTTAGTGCGCCTGTGAAGGGCTGAGAGTCGGCCCTTGGTGCAAACTGTAAACTTAGAGCCATATTGAAGCTGCCTGTAGTGTCCCCTGTAGATTTGATTTGGGAAATGAATCGACTGTACATACTGCCCAGGCACACCTTCCTAAGGGCCTCCTCCTCCACCTCTATCACCCCCCAATATGCTAACTTCATTCTCCATCTGATGGGGCCAACTCTGTAATTTTCCGACATTGACACATTGAGCAATTATATTAATGTAAAAAACACGTTATGCAATTAAAATGGTATTGCTATCTGCTGAGCTGGTGTTATCGCGCAGCTAATTTATTTGGTAATAGCGATCTGGGCGGCGCACGGTGGATCGAAAATCGGCTGTAGAAGACATAGGATCTCGATTTCTTAAATGTTATTTTTTTTGCTGGAAATGACTTCTGCTGATCATTACTATGTACAAAAATGACACCCGAGTTAATTCTGCCCAAAAACGAAGGAAATATATTTTTTTTACGAAAAATTTGTATGAAGCTAGTATGAAAAATCGAATTATCTCCTAAACGGAATGTTTAACCGTAATATCCTTGGAGGTGGTCATAGTGCTAATTATTTATGATTTTTTGGTTGCCAATTTGACGAAAAATTTAATGCCGTTTTTTTTAAAAAAATCGTCAAAATATTTTTATTTATTTTTACATGTAAAACGATCCCTTTTAGTGTCCAAGTTAAAAAGTTCGATATGTTATTAACCCAAATATTAAGAACACACAAAACAAGAAAAATTAAATAAAAAAATTGCTGTTTTTTGACACATTTTTACTAATTTAAATAAAAAAAGATTATCAAACTCTTATTTAAGTAACATATAAAGTTATATTATATACAAAATAATTTAATTTAAGGAATTAATACTAAGCATTTGTAAAATAAAGTAAAATAAATAAAAAAAAGACAAAATATCATTAAATTACAAAAAAAAACCCAAACAGACTCAAATACAAATTTACAAATAAGTACATATATAATTTTTTACAAATTTTCCTTATCACTCTCGTTGTCAGACTCCAATTCTGAGTCAGCATCCAGATTGGATATATCCAAAAACTCGAACTCAGTTTCCTGAAATCACCTATAAAGACTCATTAGAAGACCTAATCAGTGTAGTTACTTAATCACTTCTTTTCGGACTCATTAGAAGAGTAAACAATTGGTAATTTGGTTGTATGAAAAGTTTTAAAACTCATGATGTGTTGATAAATATCTAGCTCAAACATAGTTGTCTACGTGTGGGTGTACTATAAACCTCTGCCAACTCCTTCGAAAATATAGGAGTGATGCTATTTTATGTTACGTGTAGTTAAAAGTCCGTGTTCTTCAACATAAACACTAAAAGGAATCGTTTCATATGAAAAAACAAATGAAAATATTTTGACGATTTTTTTAAAAAAACGGCATGAAATTTTTCGTCAAATCCGCAACCAAAAAATTATAAATAATTAGCACTATGACCACCTCCAAGGATATTACGGTTAAACATGCCGTTTAGGAGATAATTCGATTTTTCATAGTAGCTCCATACATTTTTTTCTTATAAAAATTATAACTCTTCCATTTGTGCACACATTTACTTCATATGACATTTTATTTCATTTTATATTATTTTTTTCTCAGAGTAGTCAGATAGGAAACGCCGACCTCATCTAGTTTAAAAATATGATTGACGTGTAAAAGTGTTTGTACAAACCTACTTACAGAAATAAAATCATTTATCATCATTTATCATTTATCATTTATAGAACAGTAATGATCTGCAGAAGTCATTTCCAGCAAAAAAAATAACATTTAAGAAATCGAGATCCTATGTCTTCTACAGCCGATTTTCGATCCACCGTGCGGCGTCAGCTATCTTTCCTATCTAGTATGTACAACGGCGCGCGCCGTATCGCTTGCTAACTGCTTGTGCTCACAGTTACACACTCAAACTTTTTCTTGCTTCATTTTCTTTGTACTGTGCGTCATCATTCAGTTAGTCATCGCTAATGAAGCTAAGTAGGTTTATACTCGTATTTTTGCGATACACCGTTACTGAATCAGCATTGCACTCACGTACCTACTACGTGATCATGTGAAATCGACATTATAATATCGAGTATTATATTAATTGTTTTTGCTGCCATAACTTGTGTGTCTATAGTCCCAAGAATAATTTATGTCGCCAATGCATGTGTTACAAATTAGCAATAAATTATTTCCTCGTTGGGGTTATGTAAGGGTCACTTATGTTGAGATGTAAAGCGAAGGACCGGGTGACAAAGTCCGGCTTCAAAGGCTAGGTGGATCACAGGTGTATCCAGACATGCCACCATCTGCCATACCTCTCATGATGGACAGCTTCCGAGCCACTCACTCCTCCACGCTTTTGAAGACCCAGTCGTAGATCACTCTACGAGTGGGTATCCAAATATTTCCAATTGGAAAAACTGTAGTTTGGTCTCCCAAACTACACCTTTTGTCAGTAAGTCTACTCGTCAGTAACTGGATGCCATTGACTACGATCGCACGACATTCAAGTACATGAAAGAAATTGAAAATACTTGAAACTTAGAGTACAATACAGTATCGTAGACTCTGAGCCTTCGTGATCGTTACCAATCCAAGCTTACATACAATAAATAATCAGGCAGTTGTTATTAAAACGTCAAGTTAGTGCTGTTCCTTACGGGCGGCGCACGCGCATGCCTGATGACTCGCTGCGTTAATACGGAAACGTAATTAAGGGAACACCGAGTCGACAACTTGAATAAACTGTAAAACTCGCCACTTTGTACCCGCTCGTGAAATATTTGCTCTAATCTTATCAAGTTATACCAAGTGTTATCGACAATATCGTGACTGGAATTCTTACGTCCAATTTCACGATTGCGAAGCTAATTTGAAACAGGCCAGAACGTGGAATTGAATGCGAATGTCAAGGCCCTCCAAAAAGGGAGTGGCATGTATTGGTGCCGGTGACTCCGTGTGCAGTCTCACAGTCTGCAGGCGCAATGGGAGCGCGACCGGCACCGCGCGCACTTTCGCCGGCCGCGCTCGTTAGCTCTTCTAGATTAATCATGATTACAATGGAAAATGGGCATGAGCCGTGTTCACTAGTCACCGGAGGTTGTTGACTCGCGAGTCGCGACATACACGCATGTTTGTTTTAATCAATACTTTATATTTGTGCCTAATTAGAAATTGTACCTTGAGGCTGACTCTAGGTTACGAATATGTATAACGACATGCATTGCGGACACCGTGATCCAGAATTAAAAGTATTCGCTTGCGTTTGCGTGTTTGCGCGAAACGGTGTAAGCAATTCATAGTCCGTATTGGGCTATTGCTTCCCTTGTGTAACTAGATCAATTTTTATTATAGTTCATTAAACTCTAAGAAATGCTAGATTAGCGCCCGATAAGTGCATCGTGGCAACATCGCATGTGTTTGCGGGGAAGTGTCGCAAATCCACGCCGGCGCAGGTGCAACACCGCCGCTTCCTTGCAAGTCTGCCGGCCACGTTATGTAACGTTCACGCAGTTATCGGTTGCTACATTAATGCCCCATTAAAACCGTCCTTCGACATTGGATTTTACACGTAATTAAAATCATATTTTGATCATTAGGCAAATAAAAGTTAAGCATTGATAAAAGCTGTCTACACATTAGTAACTTATATTCTTCAGAGATCTTTCTTTGACGTTGAATGTTACCAACACAGTCTTGTCTCATAGCTGTTAGAATGTTTCTTTCTTTTTTTGGGATGTTGTAAAATTAGGCGGAGTGACAAAACAGTTTGCATGACAGTATTGATAGTGACTTTGGCAACGAGAAGTACAAACACCATAATCAACGAACGCTCGCAATATTTGATAAGAACTTCAGCTTATCTGTATGTGAGTACTGAGCACCCCAACAGGATGGCTCAGATCACTGATCGCTTCGATTCAGTGAATTTTATGGATCCACGAATTTGTATACGCATGGCTCACGCTCAATGTTTACGTCCGATGCGCGGGCGCACACACGCGACGCTAATTGTAGCGGCCATTGTTCCGCATCCGCTGTGACATCACCCAATGTGGCCGCCCATTGAGACTCTTCGAGCAGCATCCATTGTGCCAGCAGCGACCCACTTGTCGCTCAATAGCGACTCATTGTGCTCACATCACGACACCACACACTCTAGCACTCACAGACAACAATATTGGATCGCTCGTTTGTTCTTTTTGCCTTTATCAACCAATCCCGATAAAATCGATTACATTGGATATCCCTGTACATACTTGCAAGAGTCCCGTTGAACTATGTGTTTCGGCATTTTTATGGACGCAATTTCAAGTTCGCTCTGTCACACTTTCGTTTTGAAGGTAAAAGTTTTTGGCGTTGTGAGGCATAAAACAAAACAAATGAAATCGATGCTCGTGTTGGTGTACCTATTATAGATAAGGTTCGGAAGCGGACGATGTGTGCCGCGCGTGCGCAGAATGTAGATGAGCACGCGCGGCACGCTGCTACGATAGCCACTCGCAGCGCACTTGATTGAGAGGCTGCGAAATACACTAGTAGCTGTACAGGATACATGTGGGTCATGATTGTTTTATGAGCTATTCTTAATAGAAGTTTATTAACAATAGGGTCTTTGATCCCTAAATCTTGACACAATGGGCTTCTGAACACCGAGTTAAAAGAAAAGCAGTTTTATTTGACGCTACGAATCACCGTCAAGTTCCGGTTTCCTCGGATTCAGATTCTTGGATCTGTGTTTAAATTTATCCCTGCTGTTTTGAAACGGCGAATTTTTATTAAGTGTTGCAAATAAACTGTAATAACGGTTATAATGATGCGCTGGCGCGATGGTGTATGATAATCGTAATAATGGATTCGAAGCGGCGCATATGCGCGACGTGTCTCGCATGTGCGCGTGACTGTATGCAGCCATTGTCCCTAGGACCCTCGGCTATAATCCAACTCATCATTATTTTATGCTCTGCTTGACAATGCATCTGAACAGCCGACAGTTAGAACAACGGTACGGTACGGTTCTCGTGAAATGTAGATCGGCTTTTCAAACGTAGTCACGTGAGTGATTTGACAATGTGTATTCCATCTCAATATTAGTTATTGCAACTTTTTGGGCTATAGCGCCTATAGTTGAAGATACCTTATTGTCTTGACAAAGTTAAAAAAAAAAAACAGTTTTAGTGTTGTTATACGGAGAGAGTTTTACTGGACAGTAAAACTCTCTCCGTAATCGTA
This sequence comes from Griposia aprilina, assembly GCA_916610205.1. Classification (NCBI taxonomy): domain Eukaryota; kingdom Metazoa; phylum Arthropoda; class Insecta; order Lepidoptera; family Noctuidae; genus Griposia; species Griposia aprilina. The sequence continues at coordinate 20,647,968 of OU744306.1, forward strand.
CTTCCCGAATATTAAATGAAGTCATCGAGTCAGGATAATTAAGCAAGCCATGCAAAATAGTGATGGGTCGTTGACAGTTTTTTAGTTAACGAAACGTCAACGTTGATTTACGTTCGTCAACTAGTCGATCAACTAGTTAAATTCGTCAACGAGTTAACGTGCACTGCACTAATGTCTTGTCAACTTACAAACTAAACTGTTCATTCAATGAACGGTTTTTTTTTACATTTTATTCAACGCTGCGACGTTCAACGAGTCTCCGAGCTACATCTAGTCATATAGTGACCTGATATTAAATGCTAATGTAGAAAGATCTTGATTCAATGCACCTCCGCTCAAGTAGTAAGTTTTTTAATTTGTTCAGTTCGTTCCGTTTATTCTCGGATTTAGTTGAATAATAAACGAGTCAAATTCATAAACGTCGTTGACGAATTCAACTAGTTGATTCATAAACAGTTAACGTTAATACGTTGACAGGAGATCAACGGTTGATTCAACTAGTTCGTTGATTCAACGCCCATCCCTAATGCAAAATAGAATTAATCAGTTCCCAAATAGAAGCAGTCGGTAATCGTCAAATAAGGAAGATTTGGAACTCGTCATTAGTTCATTAAACAATTAATCGTCCTTCAGCGGGTAACCAAGGTCGTGGCGCGTTTTGTGACCAAGTACCGTGCCTTGAGGCAGCGGTCAGTCGCTGGCAAGCGGGCAGGCGTGGGCAGAGGCGACGGATGCACATCCTCCTTACGGCGAGGATACAGGTATCCTGCGCTGGACAGACCTTGAGCCACCGGGGAACACCCAAATTACTTCGTTTTGTATTTAGGAAAGACATATCCCTCCCACGACGGCCGAACGAGTTGGACATAATTATACAGAGCAGAGTTGAACCGCTTGTATATACAAGCCGTTCAACTCTACTCTTTTTACCCGACTGTGCGATGCAAAGGAGGGTTATGTGTTTATCAGCCTATGTATTTATATTCTTTTGTGGCGCTTTAGAGGCCGTGGGGGCCGATTTTGATGAATCTTACTTGAATGGATGTGTCTTAATCTTGTAGTCACTAAAGACATGACAGTAATCAAAATTCAATATGTCGACAACCAGACGCCATATTGTGAAAAAGAAAAAAAATAAAGTCGACGAACTATGTGAAGTGGGGTATCGTTGAATAGGTCTTTGAAAATGATTTCTAGTTCTCTGTAATTTTTTTTTCATTTTGAATGAACATTAGGATCTATAACGATTTAAAGTTGGTCAGAAACCATTCTTAATATATTATACTTATAATAAGCTGTGATAATGTTCTTATAAATATAATCGTATCATAGGTCTTATTAACGTGAAAAATAATAATTACCTAAACTATAATTAAAAATTATTCTTAAAATCCAGTGACACCCAAAATGTTACTGCTTTGAAAGATAATTTAAACGAATTTTACCTAAAGCGTTACTAATTACAGTCAGAGAAAAATAATCTTTACAAAAAAGTGTATTTAAAAAAAAAATAGGTATGTAATGTAAAAAATCAAAAAGCCGACTGCGTAAAAAGTGAACTTTAAAAAAGATGGAAACAGGATTACGTAATAATATTTTTGTTTCCAATCCCACACACGGTTTTTTGATTTGTAAGTTTGTTTTTCGCAATAGCTATCTGTTCTTATGTTGTACATGTGTGTTCTAACAATACACAAGATCGGGAGCCCCAACACCGTAAGATTCCGTGTATCGTTCGCTATGCTTGGGTTAGGATATAATATTGCTCTCTGTTAAGTCTACGTGAAGAACCTTATTATGATCTAATTAGAAAGACAGGGTGTTTCTGTACATATTTTTTTCCCCTTAAACGTTCGCGTATTCATAATCTGAGACACAGTGATAACATCAAGGTCGCTTCTAGTGTCCTCGTTCGTGACAACAGAGCCTTACTATTGGACACTAAATATTAGTTGTTTGTCCAACGGCTCCAAAAGTAAAGTGTTAATTCGTGATAACTAAGTTTGCTTTGACAGTGGCATTGCATTTATCTTGGCCAATTACAGCATCATGCTTAGATACGCGTTTTATTAGATCATATTCAAGATTTTGTATAAAAGCGTTCGGTGGCTATTGTTACCAACAGGGTATCCGGAAACAAATGCCTACGTCGCCGTCGGCGTCGTTCAATATTATATGCCGACTAGCTTCTGCCCGCGACTTCGCGTGGAAGTCGTAAGATACACTATTATAATAAAAACTCCCTCGGCCCCCAGCCAACCGCGTCGCAGCGCATCGCCCACCCGCGCTATTACTTCGCGTGCAAGTCGTAAGATACACTATTATAATAAAACCTCCCTCGGCCCCCAGCCAACCGCGTCGCAGCGCAACGCCCACCCGCGCTATTACTTCGCGTGCAAGTCGTAAGATACACTATTATAATAAAACCTCCCTCGGCCCCCAGCCAACCGCGTCGCAGCGCATCGCCCACCCGCGCTATTACTTCGCATGGAAGTCGTAAGATACACTATTATAATAAAAACTCCCTCGGCCCCCAACCAACCGCGTCGCAGCGCATCGCCCACCCGCGCTATTACTTCGCGTGCAAGTCGTAAGATACACTATTATAACAAAACCTCCCTCGGCCCCCAGTGAACCGCGTCGCAGCGCATCGCCCACCCGCGCTATTACTTCGCGTGCAAGTCGTAAGATACACTATTATAATAAAACCTCCCTCGGCCCCCAGCCAACCGCGTCGCAGCGCATCGCTCACCCGCGCTATTACTTCGCGTGCAAGTCGTAAGATACACTATTATAACAAAACCTCCCTCGGCCCCCAGTGAACCGCGTCGCAGCGCATCGCCCACCCGCGCTATTACTTCGCGTGCAAGTCGTAAGATACACTATTATAATAAAACCTCCCTCGGCCCCCAGCCAACCGCGTCGCAGCGCATCGCCCACCCGCGCTATTACTTCGCGTGCAAGTCGTAAGATACACTATTATAATAAAACCTCCCTCGGCCCCCAGCCAACCGCGTCGCAGCGCATCGCCCACCCGCGCTATTACTTCGCATGGAAGTCGTAAGATACACTATTATAATAAAACCTCCCTCGGCCCCCAGCCAACCGCGTCGCAGCGCATCGCTCACCCGCGCTATTACTTCGCGTGCAAGTCGTAAGATACACTATTATAACAAAACCTCCCTCGGCACCCAGTGAACCGCGTCGCAGCGCATCGCCCACCCGCGCTATTACTTCGCGTGCAAGTCGTAAGATACACTATTATAACAAAACCTCCCTCGGCCCCCAGTGAACCGCGTCGCAGCGCATCGCCCACCCGCGCTATTACTTCGCGTGCAAGTCGTAAGATACACTATTATAATAAAACCTCCCTCGGCCCCCAGCCAACCGCGTCGCAGCGCATCGCCCACCCGCGCTATTACTTCGCGTGCAAGTCGTAAGATACACTATTATAACAAAACCTCCCTCGGCCCCCAGTGAACCGCGTCGCAGCGCATCGCCCACCCGCGCTATTACTTCGCGTGCAAGTCGTAAGATACACTATTATAACAAAACCTCCCTCGGCCCCCAGTGAACCGCGTCGCAGCGCATCGCCCACCCGCGCTATTACTTCGCGTGCAAGTCGTAAGATACACTATTATAATAAAACCTCCCTCGGCCCCCAGCCAACCGCGTCGCAGCGCATCGCCCACCCGCGCTATTACTTCGCTTGCAAGTCGTAAGATACACTATTATAATAAAACCTCCCTCGGCCCCCAGCCAACCGCGTCGCAGCGCATCGCCCACCCGCGCTATTACTTCGCGTGCAAGTCGTAAGATACACTATTATAATAAAACCTCCCTCGGCCCCCAGCCAACCGCGTCGCAGCGCATCGCCCACCCGCGCTATTACTTCGCGTGCAAGTCGTAAGATACACTATTATAATAAAACCTCCCTCGGCCCCCAGCCAACCGCGTCGCAGCGCATCGCCCACCCGCGCTATTACTTCGCGTGCAAGTCGTAAGATACACTATTATAATAAAACCTCCCTCGGCCCCCAGCCAACCGCGTCGCAGCGCATCGCCCACCCGCGCTATTACTTCGCGTGCAAGTCGTAAGATACACTATTATAACAAAACCTCCCTCGGCCCCCAGTGAACCGCGTCGCAGCGCATCGCCCACCCGCGCTATTACTTCGCGTGCAAGTCGTAAGATACACTATTATAATAAAACCTCCCTCGGCCCCCAGCCAACCGCGTCGCAGCGCATCGCCCACCCGCGCTATTACTTCGCGTGCAAGTCGTAAGATACACTATTATAATAAAACCTCCCTCGGCCCCCAGCCAACCGCGTCGCAGCGCATCGCCCACCCGCGCTATTACTTCGCGTGCAAGTCGTAAGATACACTATTATAATAAAACCTCCCTCGGCCCCCAGCCAACCGCGTCGCAGCGCATCGCCCACCCGCGCTATTACTTCGCGTGCAAGTCGTAAGATACACTATTATAACAAAACCTCCCTCGGCCCCCAGACAACCGCGTCGCAGCGCATCGCCCACCCGCGCTATTACTTCGCGTGCAAGTCGTAAGATACACTATTATAATAAAACCTCCCTCGGCCCCCAGCCAACCGCGTCGCAGCGCATCGCCCACCCGCGCTATTACTTCGTTTTCGCTTAGCGACTTTCATTCAGACTTTTTTTCTTTTTGCTCGGCCCATTACTTAGTTTGTAGCGTAATGTTATGTACTTTATAGCCTTCGTCAAAGAATTAGGCTATCAAATGCAAAAATATTTTTTCAAATCCGTCTGGTAGTCCCAGAGATTAGCGCGTTCAAACAAACTCTTCAGCTTTATTATTAGTATTTAGATTGTACCAGAATGTGTAATAGGGGCTTTTGCAATAAAAATATCAAATGCTTGTCATCAATTTGAGTGGCAGGCGAGTTAATTACGGCAGTGCCACCAGCTTACGTTGCGGCTTCGCGGCAAGCTGTGGCTAGGTGGCAACTGCTCCAGTGCAGCAACGGATTCTTTATATTGTCTGCACATGAGTTAATGCTCTTTGTTGCAATGACGTTTTCAGTCAGTTATGAGTTGTGTGGCGCTTTATACTACTAATATTATAAATGTGAAAGTTTGTGAGGATGGATGGATGCTTGTTACTCTTTCACGCAAAAACTACTGAACGGATTTGGATGGAATTTGGAACACCAGATAGTTTATAACCTGGATTACCATGTAGGATACTTTTTATCCCGGTAGTACGTTCCCGTGGGATAATTTCCAACCTCCACGCGGGGAAGCCGCGGGCAAAAGCTAGTCTAATTATATAAGGAGGGTCGTCCTCGGCTATTGTATATTTTTAAACTTCCTTTTCCTATTTACTAATTTAAACTTTTCACACACAAAGAAAGGACCAAAGGTGAACATATAAAAAAAAAAAAATGTAATTCACAAAACTGATATACTCGCACAATCACAAATGCAATAAAATAGTTACAAAACAATATTTTTGATTGACACCTACTATTATGATTGTAAATCTAGCATGCATATTTTATGTAAAACACTTACTACTTATTTTAAAAAAAATACGTTACTAAATAAATAAACTTACAAAATGTGAACTTTTCCATTGATAATGAAAAAGTTTAGGGAAAGAAAAATTAAATATAATTTTTTTTAAGTATATAATAAAAATAAATTATACAAACAAGACTAGGTTTAGTTCTTACTGAGGCTACAGAACCAGCAAAGATATCTATTTCACCACGAATGGAGTTGGCAACAGAAAGCATGCTGCAAATGGGTGAAAAATTACCTATTTTAGTTCGACTATGAGGCAGGACGAAAGTCCTTCGGTTAATTAAGCGGCTACACTACTACGTGGGATACTAAGTTCTTTAAAAATATATATTTCCCGGACGATGAAACCTGACAATTTAGGTGCTCGACTAATCATTTGGTCGTAATGACTCCTAATACTTAAACTACTATCTACTAAAACACCAAGGTCCATAGAGTATCGACTTCTTGGAGCGGGTTGTTATTAATCGAGTAATAATTTTGATATGTTTTCCTTTTTCTGCTAAATTTAATGAAGTAACATTTGTTTTGATTTAGTGACATTTTATTTTGTATGCACCAAATGTGTACGTTATTTAAATCAGGCTGAAGCTGAAAAATATCGGATTCGTTGAATATACATAGTTCGATATATTTTTAAATCATCAGCGAAAAGTTTATATTCCGAATCAATTCTGCAGCCCAAATCATTTATAAAAACTAAGAAAAATAGAGGCCCCAATTGTGATAATAACTTTTCTAAGTTTACTGCCCTAACTTCAACTGCCCTGGTCCATTTGGCGACAAAATGATTAATTAACTATGATACTGCATCTTTTCATTTGGAGCACTGACAAAATCGTTGGCAAAAACAAAAATATAGATCCAAAGACACCGACTTCCGAAATTATGGTTATTTTTCACTTTGTAGTATTTTCTGAAAATAGGTACGCTACTTTTAAAACTCAAACTCAAGCATTTATTTCAATTAAACCATTTACAGGCACTTTTGAATTGTCAAAGAGTCGGTCAGTTAGTCAGAAAGTTGAAGCTAGTTGCCCATTCCAAAACGTAGATCTCTATGGAGAAGAACGGGCAAGAAACTCCAAGAACACTCTTTTTAAATCAAGATATTACAAAATCGTTGGTACATTATTCTTGTTGCTTCTATATGTGAGAACAATGTAAATAAAATAAAAATAAAATGCATATTAAAAAAGAAATCAAAATCAAATCAAATCAAAATCAAATTATTTATTTGCTTAATACAGGTAGCAAATAAAAGAATAATAAAATATAAGAATATAAGAATAAGGCAAAATATAAGAATAATAAAAAATAAGCCGTGGCAGTTAAGAGATGACCAGTCTCAACTGACGGCGCCCGTTCACAAACATGACGCGTGGATCAGCACCATCCAGCTCAACCATTTTGTAGGGAACCGAATGATCCAACACACGCGCCACCAACAGTGAGACATTTCAGTGTGCATGACATAGTCTCAACTGCCATGCTTTCAAGTCAACATACATAATAATGATATAATAAACGAATCCATGGTACTCACATTTACAAAATTGAAAAAATGCTTCTAAATTATACAAAACTATACTTTGCTATGTATTTGAGCGATGAATAAAATTTTACTACCAAAAGAAAATACCATCATTAAATATCTAGTGTAGTATTCAATATTAAAACAATATTTTATAAGAAAAATAAAAATAAACAAACATTAAGTTCGCAATGTCAGAAAAAAAAAAGGTAAAATAAAAAAGAAGTATCTCTTCCAAACAATAAAACTAACTAGTGCGCCCAAGTGGCTGTGAAGCAAGACCAGCATTAAGCCAAGCATTTTTATCTACGATATAATCATTGAACTTATAATATGCTTGTCTACACTGTGTGCGTTTAATGCATGTTTTAAATTTCTTCTCATTTAGTTGAAGAATATCGAGTGGTATTTTATTATAACATTTTACACAGTACCCCATAAAAGAAGTATGTACTTTAGACAACCTGAAACGTGGTTGATCTAATTTGTTCCTATTTCTAGTGTTGAAATTATGCCTGTCACTTATCTTACTAAAAAGATGTAGATTTTTTCGAACATACATATAATGTTTTCATATATATATTGACAAGGTAAAAGTTTTTTATTTTTGCTTTTTAGTTGTGGTACCTGCACCTACCCCACACCAATTCGTATAAGTAGCACTACACAACAGTGACAGGAAGTTTTATAACATCATCAGCATACACCAAGTGGATTAAATACGTATAATTGAAGCTAACTCAAAAACTACCCAAGCAAAGTTAATACAATTTATATGGGACCACCGGGCAAGCTTCCTCTAGCAAATGAAAAAAACATTTTACTAAATCGGTCCACAATTTATGAAAATATCGATTAACATAATGTAAAAAATATATATAAGTATCCAGACGAATTGAGACCCTACTTATTTTTTTTGAAGTCGTCTACAATCAAGAACATACGCACATATTGGCTGCACTGGGCAGCACAACCGATGTGAACGCAACATGTGGACAATTATGTGTTGTCGTAGTGTCCATGTGGCAACTCCGGCGCGGTCGCAATTGGTTGTACCTAATCATCGATTCGTTGCCACCCGCGGCCGTCTGCCGGCCAGGCGGCCACCCACCGACGCGGCGGCGTGTGCCGCACTTCCTGCACTTTCACTCGCATGAAACGCGATCTAGATTACTGCGCCATTAACTATTACATGAGTTGTGATACAGTCCGCATTCACAACTCTGCCGGTTTCACATCGACATACAATTGTTAGGGCTGACGTCACTTGTCGCCGTGAGAACGGCCCACTTGCGCGGGTTGCCATCACGGTATCGTCTAAAATACATAACAAAATATAACTTTTTGAAAAAACCCACTCCGGTTGTTAAAACGTAAACGAAAAAGGTCTAGATAACTTTTTTTATGGTCCCCAGACTAGAGGCTAATATGAAAGGACAGGTTAAATAAAAGCACCTTTAAAAATGTTGATTTGTTTCGAGTTCTGCCATACAAACAACTAATTATGAATCTCCTAGTTTGTCTACCGTTACGTACTTCCTTATTGGTTTCTCGTAGTAATTTTCTTCTCGTAAACAACAATAATATCAAATATTGGTACTACATAAACTATACTCATATACCTATTGATATAATTTATAAATCAAAGAAATCCTTCCGGGGGCTGCCATTGCCCTGTATGTTCCTCGCAGTTAAAATGTATAGCAATTTATATTAAGTAATCCAAAATTCCATTAATTCTTACTAAATTAGTTAAACTCATAAAGCTGCGTATATTCAATGTAATGCAAAGCACAGAATGACAGCCCCCGACGGGTTTTCTTTGATTTATAAATGATGTTAATAGGTAGGTATACGAGTATAATATGTAGTACCAATATTTGATATTATTGCTGTCTATCCCTACGAGATACCAATAAGTACGTAATATAATGGCACACATGCACGTCGGCATGGTGGGCAGCACCGGGCAGGGACTGGGGGGGGGGGTACACTGCCGTCAGTTTGTCGATATTGTAGGTATTACCTGTCCCCAACTCCCCATGTTTAAGCGCCACGCCAGCCGCAGAAATGTCACAGAGCACCCAGGTTTTCCTGAACACCTTGTTTGATTTGACCATGAAGATGCGAACATTTGATATTTTGCAGCAGTTTCAAAACGGCATATTTGTCTATGCTAGACAGATCTTTGCTCTTTATAGCAAAATTATAATGTACTAGCTTCTGCCCGGGGCTTCGCCCGCGTGGATGTTGGAAATTATCTCACGGCAACAGACTACCGGGATAAATAGTATCCTATTATCCAAATCCATTCAGCCGTTAAGCGTGAAAAGGTAACAGACAGACAGATAATAAATAATCTTTTTTTTATATAATAATAATAATTCATTTTACTATTATCATCATTTAATTTAATAAATAATACATCAAGATGCGAATTCTAACTATAATTTACAATTTCTTAAATTACTTAAAAGGAGGTTTTTTTTTTAAGAATCATAATAATATTTATCATCATCATTAATTTGAAATACTCTAGCTTCGCCATTGACCATGTATTAACCTACATATTATTATTATCGAAGTTATTTTATAACTTCAAATTTTCAAATTGTAATAACTTTTAAGCGGGTGGACTGATTTCAATGAAATAAATAATACCTCAAGATACGGATTCTGACTATACTTACAATTCCTTAAATCTCTTAAAAAGAGTCACAATAGTCATGTGAATTTTAAAATCATTTCCTATTTTATCCCCTTGGCGATAATTTTACAAAATCGCTGCAACTAATATCTTACCAAAAGCATACATTTAAATTTTCATATCACTAACTTAAGAAATTCTAACTTTCCCATACAAACTTTCATCCTATTTTAGGATTGTTTTTGCATAAAAAGTAGCATAAGTCTTTCTCCAGGATGTCATCCGTCTCCTTGCCAAACTTTATCGAAATCCGGTTCAGTGGTTTAGGCGTGAAAATGTAACATACAGACAGACAGAATTCCTTTCGAATTTATAATAATAGACCACTTGCCATGCCATTTGTTTTAATAACTTTCGAGTACATAATAAATTGCGCGTTGCATCTTTCACATAATGTACGTACAATACATATTGTGCATATTTTCTTACCAGTTGAACATGGTTGGGTTGGTATTGTTTGAAGTAACAGAATTGTTTAATAAATATTAGCAAATGGTTTCCTGAAGAAAACTTAAACTGTAATGTTTTGGAGGATAAGCAACTAAATACAACAGTCTCAAGTTCTTGTTTTAATTCTGAATCTTGGCACGGGACCTGGTTTCTCTCTGCTGGGCCTAGGTACTTCCTGATACAAACTGTGAATCTGCTCCTCATTCACATCTTTTCTTCTTCACTTTTAAACAATGTCCCACATGTGTCCCTCTTGTTGTATTGCCGACGATGTGGGACTGCGGGTACAACAAATAACCAGTCGCTGTTAAAAATGGAAGCGCTGTTGGAATAAGAATGAGTGATGAAAGTTGTTTATGGCATATTGATTCACTTGCGATTTATCGCTTTATTATAATTCAGCACCGCGGTGCGCCATTAGTCATTACTTCGTGACGCTCTAATGGCGCCCATGTAGTGAAAAAACAGACTGATTACATGACAGTCACCTCAGTAGCATTTTTTACCAAATAAACAAAATACTGACCTACATCTACATAATTGTGGTATTAAATCCTTGAAGTAACTATAGTGGACATTCGCAAGTTAGTGTAGAACAATGCCACCGTTTCTTTGGCTCATATAAAAACACGTGGTGCGCTCCGCTGAGCGCTGACACTGCAATCAATAATGTCCTCGCCTTTCATTTGCAGTTATGTATTGAGCCGATTGTTGTTTTTTTATGAGCACAATATTATATTGTTTGACAATTATTTTTGTAGCGTCAACTTTTTATACTTGTCCTCGTTATGCCCTCTGCTTGTTGTAGTTTATGCTGCTGTCTTACGTTGCTGACGAAGGCTAGGCATGTGCCAAATTGCCTTTAAAATCAAAATTAAAATGTATTTGTTCAGACAACATTAATCCACAGGTTAGTTTGATAAGTGCAAACAACTCGGTACAAGTAACTCACTCCAGTTACATTAACATTTTGTTTTAAGGGGGATGCGTCGAGGTAGCCCGTGAAATTCAAATTTTCAGGTCAGTATCAGGTTGGATGTTGAACTAAATATGATTGGCGGCCGTATCAAATATTTATTTATAGAATTATAATCATAAAAATCATCAATACCTACATACTTACCTACTTAAGTTTGAAGATCGGGGTTGGTGTGTAGATGTGGCACATGTCCACATGTCCACATGTGTATCTAATCTAACACAACGGAGAAGTGTGTGAAATGGACTTCTGATTGTGTCTGGTGCTTTAAACATTATTTGCTTTAAGTAATTCAACTTGTACCAGGATTCGACTTCAAGTCCTCCTAAGGTGCCCGGTTGCTGGGTATTCTTTGATGCCCCAATCCTGAGTTCTTTTGTCAGTATTATCAGGACGACCCTCGCAGTAACTATGATTTACTACAGACGCTCGACGCTCGTGTGTCTTACCAGCCACTGCAATCATTTTATAAAAATATTGTCCTCTATTTGATATTGTACTTAGATAATTTTCCAAAAAGTTAATAATCCTTAGGTTCGTGACTACCCGTCCGGTTTTGAAAAAAGCCTCCGTCGGTTGGTAAATCCTGGGCAATTGTAGAACAGGCGCCTCAAACAGGTGTGAAGATTCAGTGTCCATTCAATCTGCGAAAACTTTTATGGCCAAGCATGCTGATCAGTTGCAGGCAAATGCAGGCGGTGCAATAGTTACCGATTACTCATACTTAATCCAGCCACACTTACTGGCGGCTCCCTGAGCCCACAGTGAAATGAACAGCCGATGTTGTCGTAACTCGTGAGAGTCGCCCGCCCGACACTCACGACAGGCCGACACCGAGATACGCTATCGATGCTCTCTTGACTTGCTGAATGAAGTGCAAGGTGAACTCTAGCGACGGTCATTAATCATATAGAAGCGCCGCTGTAGGAGATTATTTTATCTGCCTACTGTTTATGTTAGCTTAGCGGCTGCGGTCAGTCGGATAGCAGCCTTTTAAGATTGCGTGCAAATGCAAATGTGATCTAAAGCAATACAGCGAAGTCTTTATTTTGTAATTAACTATATCATATGAACTTAGAAGCAAACTATACAAGAACCGAATGTTATTGTTTTTTATTGAATAAATTAACATAATTTACTGATTAATTAATCAGTAATTTTTTCCAATTATTTTGTTGCATTGTAGTGTGAATCATTGGTTGATAAGGCGGTACGCGGTACGCGGTACGCCCCTCACATTGATTTATTAATTTTGCCCAATAGCTATCATTGTAAATTCGGCCATGAGTCTGAACAATACCGTCTGAAGCTGTACATTGTATCGTCGACATCATAATCAGCCCATTCGCCCGCTGCTGGACGAAGGCCTCTCCTAGTGAACGCCACTGAGCACGATCTTCGGCTCTTCTCATCCAGTCTCTGCCAGCCGCCTTTCGCAAATTACCAGACTCTGGTCCCAGGGCCGACGGTAGATTGTATAATACTGATAAATTAATTTTAAATAAAACCTTGACGTAGGTACACAGCTGGCCTATAATAATTGTTATGTTATTGACAATGAGTTTTGTTCTGCGGGTAATTGCGTAACACACTAACAATAGGAATGGCTTTCATTTTGACAGTTCAGAAACATTCATTGCGTTATTTACGCTGTTGAGCAGACACATTTTTCGAACATTTATTTTATTTTATTATCACTTACAACTATTATTACAGGTACAACCCAATGCAATAGTGAAGCAAACTTAATAATAACAACTTATTTTCTAAAAGTTATTACATACAATGTTATCCTTGTGAATCCACTCCGTGTACAAACAAACATGTCTATCTCCTCTGCTACAAGGTGTCAGGGGCGCCTCATTGAACAGATTAGTGCGACCACGCCGCGCGGTACAGCCGGCAGCTGACGCCGTCGACGTCGCCACACATATCTGTCGTGTACACTCGAACACACCAACTCTAATATGTTGGCGTTATGTATATGAAGTAATGGAATAGAAATAGGCTTCAAAATGATTCAGATTGGGATAGATAGTGTGTCACGTAATTAGGGTGCAGGTTACATTTTTAATTTCGGTTAGGATCTGTGAGTAGATACGAGCCAAATTAATTGGTTTCACTCTCTGAGAGAGCTCTGTGTCCTCCATGGCTACGTAAGGCTCACAACAAATTTTAGGATTTTAGTGTATTATCAGGTTACTAAGATACGTTTCTTTGTTTTCGTCAAATATCGGTAACATTGCCATTGATTTGAATATACACATTTCGCAGATAGTACTTAGTCAGGTGGGTGCCGGTTTTAAGACTGGCGAGCACGTAACCACGTATTTATATTAAATTCACATAATATAATAAATAACAAGACTGTTTGCGCTTCCGTGAGTGCTCGTGTACTATACCGCCAGGCGGCCACCGGCTTGATGCGGACTGGCCTCCCAGCTTACCTCATTGATAACTCTGAGGATTCAACATCTTACTTGATTACTCACGTATTTCACACATCGTGTACGTGAATCATATTCAAATATTAAAATATATTACACAAGTCGCTAGGCCACATGAGTAAAGAAACGGGCGGCTGTTGGTGAAGAAAGAGTTCATAGGCGAGACCTCTTGTCTCGTAGGAGATAAACGCCTTTCTCGGATATCTTTATTTGTTTTGACTTGAGCTCTGTTGTGGCATAAGTTATAGTTGATCAAACCATTAATGTTTTGACCGTAATATTTCCAGGTGGTGCGTTCGAAGGCGTAGAGGACCAGGTGTCGCCATTCGGCTACGGGCGCGGCGAGGGCGTGGACGCGGGCCACGGCGACCCCGAGTGGATCTGCAGCAAGGAGAAGCCGCGATACGACCAGCTGTTCCAGTCGCTCAACCCCATCGACGGCAAGGTCACCGGCGCCGGTACGCAGCTCTGTAGCTCTGACATACGCACTCTCTCAATCCTACTCAACACACACCCGCACCTGCGCGGCCACCTCGTTGTGGACAAGGCCCTCGAGGCGCTGCTCTCGACCACACAAAACTGCTCTCTCATCACCGACCTGTGCATGCGACTAAAAGATAGCGAGAAAGACAAGGATGACGATAGCTTTACGAAACTCGTAGATTCTCTCTCTAGTGCTACAGAAAACTGTAAATTGATCACACAGTTCATTGTGAATGCTCGCGAGGCACAAGTCGCAAGCATCAGTAGGCGCGTGTCACCCGCTGTCTCGATACGTAGTCTGAACGATACTCTAGCTATCGACGGGGCTGGCGATAGGTGCGAGTCCAGGCAATCTAGGTATCAGAACGATGGGTTCGAAACTAATACAAATGACGGATCTAAAGTCCATTCTGAATGGCACGCTAGTAATGTCGATAAAAGTGACGACAGCGACGACGATAGTGGTAGTGCTGAGTCACAATCCGCGCCACGGCACGAATCGAACGCTTCAGATAGGAACACAAGTTACTTGGGATCATTGTTCGTTACGGTCAAGTTCATCGTTCTCGTGTCCTTGAACATAGTGACGTTGTTGATAACTGCCGAGTTTGTGTTCGTGTCGATGGTGTATGTGCTGACGGGCGACAGGTACATCGAGTTCTATGTGGATAGGTCGCCGATCACTTGGCTGGACAAGGCTAAGCTGGTGACCTTCGGGCCAGACCAGCAGGCCGTCAGGATACAGTCGTTCGCGCAGCTGTTCTATCGCGACAATGTCGTCCATATACTCAAATACTTCACAGAGAAGCTGATAAGTTCAATGCCAATGTAGAAAGTCATCTTGGGACTAATATTTAACGTCGAACCGCAACGCCTGCAATTAATAAGTAGGACTTATAAAACGTTATAGGTACAGATATGCAAGAAGTATTAGCCCAGTATAAATGATGGTATTAGATTATTGCTCAATTCTGATTTCGTTCTAGTCCACTGTGATCAGTTGATGTTTGTTTTGTCTTCTTATTATATCGGCTTGGGTGGCTTGTTCCTATCATAGTATTACATAGGGAATGCAAAACCGTCCAAAAGTCAAATACATTTTCTTTTCTGAGTCGTATCCAAAAAATACGGTTTTCGGTGAAACTGCTTATATCTTGCATCTTAACATTTATTAAATAGCAACGTATATATGAAAAAGAAATATTTATAAAAAATTGCAATGAAAATGCAGAAATTTGTTAAAGTGAAAGGTTTATTTGCTTTTTGTGCTTAAGCTAAGTAGGTCCAATATTAACCAACAGTATCAAACAGATCAACTAAACATAATTAAGTAATTATAAGTCTCACGCATGAATAGAAAGTATCATGAAATACAAAATTAACATTTTAAAACACTGAAAATCTAGTATAAAATTAACCGTATTATAAACTCTAACTTTGAAAATGAAACCATAATAGTCTCAACAGCGTCCGCCAATATCTGAGCTACTAAGTGGTTTTCATAACTTAAACCTTTAATTAACATTATTACATAGAAATAAGTCTTAAAAGAGATCTATAATAATTGCAATCAGTTTAATTATACTTTGTTCTAATTAATAACTAGAAATAATCATTTTAAAATCTAGTGAAATAAAAGTCATCTCTTAAACATAGGTTTAAAAATCAATAGATTTTCTTTAAAAACAATTTACTGTGTTTTTGGTAAGTAAGTGAAAAAAGCATCTAAAGTAGAATCATTAAGACGAGACCGTATTTAGCTGCAGAAATAATCAGCTGTCGAAATTACTCGTTCTGATTCTATCACTTGTTGTCTTGATCGTGATGAGGGGCTTTGTATGCCTTTGTTAAAAAATTGCCGCGTCCGCCATCATTCTCGTGTAAACCCATTTCACATAACACCATTTTTTTAGTTTCTGTATTTGAATTTCTGAAGGGGTCCGAACATTTTTCTATGGAAGCTGGCATTTCCCACCGCCGCCACTTTTTTTTAAATTGTATAATTATGTGGGTAGGGGACACTTACACAAGCAAATAATGTCAAGAAATGTGGTACCCTTAAGTGTCACGTTTCCGATATATTTGGAGGTAAACATCGCCATATGAGAGAAAATAATTAAAAAATCGGTAATTAAGCGTGTATATTCCATTGTATTCAAATAATAGTTCCCAGGTTGATTTTACTATTTATTAGAAGATAATATAAATAATGGCACGAAAAAGTTAAAAATATCGAATTACACCTAGTTTAATAAAACAACATTTAATTTTGCGATGTGATGTAATTTAATAACTTAATTAATGAAAGTAGTTTTTTCGGGAAAATAATTAGTTTATTGTTTATTTAGCAAATATTTGATTAGTTAAATCAATGGGATCCTGGAAACTATTATTTGAATACAATGGATGAATACGTATAGTTAGGTACACACGTAATTGTTGCATTTTTAATGGTTTTCATAGTCTTCATATGCCGATCTTTACTTCCAAATATATAGGGAACGTGACACTGTACGGTACCACATGACTTGACATTATTTGCTTGTGTAAGTGTCCCCTACCCATACGTACTACATTCACGGTGCGCGGAAGCTTTGAAAAAATATCAAAATGCGTCGGATATGCCACAAAGGTTCGAACCCCTTTCACATAAAACATTTTAAAATAGCAATTCGTGATTAACTTAATTGGTAACATTTAAAAGTTTTCAATAGTTGAGTGAAGGAGCTAAGTGAATTTGTCGTGCAATTCAGTTATTTTTGTATTTGTCATTTATAGTATGTACGGTCACCAAATGTGAAAAGTAACCAGGGTCGTCGATATAGTTGAAGTTTAGTAAGAAACCGATGAATATTTTCGAATACAATTTAATTTAATTGATAGAAAACAAACAGGTCATTTATCAAATTAAATTTCATTCGAAAACATCCATCGGTTTCTTACTAAACTTCAACTATATCAGAAGAACCTGGTTACTTTTCACATTTGGTGACCGTACATACTATAAATGACAAATACAAAAATAACTGAATTGCACGACAAATTCACTTAGCTCCTTCACTCAACTATTGAAAACTTTTAAATGTTACCAAATTCAATCAAATCAAATCAAAATATTTTATTTCACATAAACCCACATGGGCACTTATGAAACGTCAGAAGCTAGGTCCACGGTTCCAATTGGTTGTTTCCTATGGAGAAGAGAGAATTACCAATACTACGATAAACAACACGTCTTTTTACTAACAATCATTGGTAACGTTTGGCAATACAAAATTGCAGACATCAAATGCATTGTTTTGACTGACACGTGTGTCCATTTGAAAATGATAAAAACTTGAAAAACCGGAAACGGGAACAAAACCCGTATTTTGTAATAATTTAAAATTAGCTGAAATCCCGGTTTTTCTGTTTTCGGTGAAATCGGTTTGCATTCCCTGGTATTAGCCATGACAGTTAAGCGCAAGTATTAGTGTAGTATTACAAGAGTGTTAGTCGTCTGTATAATTAAACATTTCACCATCAGTTTCGACACGAGTGTTATCTAACTCGCTATCGTTTCCCAACACCGTGCTATCTCGCCTCTTTATCGTCACGCTTCTACTCGCGATATAATCTTTCTCGTTGCATGATCATTTTCAAATACTAACTTGAACTGTTTAACAACAGTTTAAGTTATTGAACTGTTTAACAACAGTTTAAGTTATTGAACTGTTTAACAACAGTTTAAGTTATTGAACTGTTTAACAACAGTTTAAGTTATTGGCGCTTTATTCATTGTGTTGATGCCCCTCTTTAATCCTGGAACTGTGTTGGCAACGAAAGTGGTTATATGAGAAACTAGTTTGCTCAGTAGGTACTGATTCCGATTTTTTACAATAGTCTGTTACGTTTTTTGGTTACTTTAGTTGTAGCTATAAGTTGTCCCACACTGAGCCACGTTCGTTGCCGACGCAGTTCGCTGCACGTACACGTGTTGACCTGGCGGTTTGTCGACAGCCGCCAAGACGGAGATGATGAAGTCCAAGCTGCCGAACTCGGTGCTCGGCAAGATCTGGAAGTTGTCGGACATCGACAAGGACGGCTTCCTGGACGAGGATGAATTCGCGCTCGCCATGCACCTCATCCACGTCAAGATCGACGGACACGACCTGCCCACCGAGCTGCCCAACCATCTCGTGCCGCCCTCCAAGAGAAACTGAGTCTGAGCATGTACTGGATAGCGTTTCTTTACGACACCACACTAAACGATACAGGTGAAACATTTTCACTCTAGGACATTTCCATACTTTACCTTCGAGTTTTGTTCTCGCATGTACGCAAAGTAGGAACTTTATCGAACTTCGATTATTTGTTGATCACGAACGACTTTTAACAATAAACACTTCTAGTTGTTTTAATATAATTCGCACATTTACTGGTGCACTGTTTCTTTTCCAAAATGAGATAAAAAATATGGTGAATGTTTTAAAAACAATTGTATGTTTGTAGATGCACGTTAAAAAGCCTATTCAATCGCAGAGCGATTCATTTGTAAGTCAAATATTTTTATTATTTATAATGAGTGATCGAATAGTATACAAGCGGGCAGGGACATCGACGCGCTAACTGAAACTGAAACCATGCATTTAACACATGATTCTAGACACCAAGCGTAAATATATTTCGTCAGGTGTCAAAAAAAAATCTGCTGTTTCATAGAAAAGTCGTTTTTTTTTAATAACCTACGATTTTTTTTAATGCTGGGGTGTTCAGAATCGTATTCTGAACCCATGGTAACAGGTTGTGCGTCCATGTCCCTGCCCCCTGTATTGGCAACGAATTTGATTCCTTTGCTAATTAGTTTGATGTTACATTGAATGTCAAGCTAACGCTGTTTAGTTCTGTCAGTCGCGTAGTGTAGGTGTCACTAGAGGCTGTGTCAGGCGTGCGCAATGCCGCGTGGTCACTTCACATTGAACTGTAAACTATCACTATCATCGCATGGCGTCGTATGTCTGTGTGCTCGTGTAGGCAGCGGGCGCGCACTGAACAACTGTCGGGGCCACTTGTCAAGGGAAGGTGTCATCAACCTCTCAAATCCAGTACACGTCATGTTAGTTCCCGTTTCGCCACGCTCAACATGATCCGTGGCGCACTCTACACCTGTGTCTTATGACGTCACACACATTGTCGTTGAAGACAACGGACGCAATGTGATGCTGTGACATACAGCTACAAAATATTATTTATTACAAACAATTATTTTATTTCTTCATTGATAGCATTATATTATAAAGTATTGAAGATTTATTTACTAAAAATATTAAAACATTATTTATTAGCTTACATTCAATCTGTAAGTTTTTATCTTATAATTAAGTTAGTTCAAAATTAATGATTGATCAAATAGCTGAATCCAATGTATTAGCTTTATTTACTTAATTTACTGTTAGTGGATCACACGTCGGCGGCGGCCGTCTTAAATTATTGTTTGTTAATTATAAACATTCTACTTTAAGTACATCTTTATTTGATAAATGTTCATAAAATTATTTAGAAGGCGATTGTGACTGTTATTGCGGTAGATAATTCTTTTTCCACCTCTAGAATTGTACATCAACATTTAAAGCACAGTAATCGTCTATCTTAATGAGTGACTTCCTTTGAAAAAGTCGATAGAATTGTGTTACAACGCACTAACATTTCTATTCATGATCGTTTTCACGTCGTTGTACTTGAACGTTTATTCTATAGTTAAGTTGTTCCTACTAGAGTCTGGGTTAACATTATCATACTTAGTGATCGTCGTTATTATATTCACAATAGTTGTGTGCGCTCCAAACCGTAAGGCGTTGTAAACATACTTATATTGTTGCTTCATTATGATAATTAGTTGAATTCTTCACGCTACTTATAAACTAAATGTGCTGCATTTATAATATTTATAATATGGGAGTATCGGTGATCCACGGTGCCTTTGCTTTAATATAATTAGACGTAAAGCGTTGTACGACGCCGACGGTCGGGTCACTTCACTAGTGGACGGGACAGGGGGCGGGGGGGTGCACTACAACTATGTACAGTCGAATACTAACCTACGTATGGCACTCCGTGTGGAGTTTGTGTAAATACAGAATTTTATATCGGTTAGATATTTTGGATTGTATTTAGCGAGTCGCTGGCGCCGCTCGCTCGCTCGTCCGGGCGCCAGTCGCCAGTGGCCCGTGGGCGTGACGTCACACTTGGGCGTGACGTCACAGCGGGCGTGACGTCACAGCGGGCGTGACGTCACAGCGGGCGGGATGTGCTAGAGGGCGCTGCGCCGGCGACTCGTGCGCTGTTTTTACATTTTGCTACTGTATGTACATAAAGATATGTAAATTGATTACAATTATCATAAATTATACATAGAGTGTATTAAATAGTTAAGAAAGCATTCGGTGGATTTCATTCTTGTGTCTTAGTACCTACCTACCTACCTAGGTTTCCTCTAAAAATATTGTTACTGAATTTTATTTTATTTATTTGGGACAATAAACATTCACACTTTACAGTATTACACAGAATTTGAGCTACAGAGTGAGTAAATCTGTAACCCATGACATTTTCCACATATTATAAAGACAAGTTATAAAACTAATGCGATGTGCGCTTAAAATTTGATAGTTAAGTACAACAAAATTACATAATTTGTTAATGATAAAACTAAACAAGCATGCAAAATAAAAAGAAACACCAGAAATTATAAAGATACAGCTAAGACTGTATCTTTATAATTTAGTATTTATAATAGAGATAAGATTATTACGGAGCAATATCCAAGATAGTTTCACGAACAAGGCCTCCAAATTTACCAGTTGGAAAAGCGAATATGAAAATACAAGATGCTAAAAGTAGATACTACTACGAAGCGTTCAAAAATTGTAAAAAATAACACTTAAAATGTGGCAATTAATTAAATCTTTGAAAATCACAAAAAAAAAAAAAAATGCATTGTTCATCCAAACTTGAGACGCACTCGGGCTGTATTCCCGAAGTATCTGATTTATGCGACTGCTTTAACTCCTTTGCCAATATAGGCGCTGTCCTAGCTAATAAGATACCACTCAAATATCACGATAGTGGAGCCAACAAACAGTTGTTTAGCAATAAAATAGAATTTAAATATACTGACCTATCACAATTTGCCTCTGCTTCCTTAACTGAAGTTAGTAAAGATAATTGACAACCTAAATATGAATACGACAACTGCGGGCTAATTACGTAACACACTAACAGTAGGAATGGGTTTCATTTTGACAGTTCAACAAAATTCATTGCGTTATTTAGGTTGTTGAGCAGACAAATTCTTCGAACATATGAAGCAATGGATTAGCAATAGGCTTCAAAATGATTCAGATTGTGATAGATAGTGTGTTACGTAATTAGGGTGCTGGTCTCTATGGCATATCTTGCAAGGCTCTTAAATGTGTTAAAAATCTAGTACTCGAGAAGTTTAGAAGTTAACCTGCATTAAACCATTGCCTTAAATCTAGATACTTTCCTGATTCCCTCAAGATAGCTAAAGTGAACCCTATTTTTTAATCTGGAAATAAAACTGACCCGGGTAATTATCGCCCTATCTCGGTATTACCAGTGATTTCTAAAATTTTCGAAAATAATATCTATAATCGTTTGGAAGTTTATTTGAGCTCTTAACAACTTCCTGTACCATAAACAGTATGGCTTCCGCTCCAAATCTAATCTTACCTGGAAGCCACACTTGGACAAAATGCGTTCAAAATTGTCATCATTGATGGCAACACTACGAGGTACGGTCCGTTGCTTTCCCAAAGGAGTAAAGTACATAATTTATAATTCCCTCATAAAATCTCATCTGCCTGTATAGACATTGTAACTAACCTGAAAAGTAAAATAAACAAATAGCTTTTGGTATATTTATAGATTTAAAAAAGGCGTTCGACACGATAAGCCACAAACTTCTCCTTCAAAAACTACATGATATTGGCACTAAGCAATCTGCACATAAAATAATTGAGTCATATCTCTCTAATAGATATCAGATAGATAAAATTGGTGAGGCCAAAAGCATTCCTGAACTAATAACTTACGGGGTTCCACAAGGTTCCCTTCTTGGGCTCTTGCTTTTCTTAATATACATTAATAATATTAGGTCTTTACCTATGAAATTGCCGTTCTGCAGTACTGGCCATTTCAAATCAAAATAATTTTTGTTTGGCTAAGAATTCTAATTTCAAATTAATTTTATTTTAAAAACATGGATTTTTTTTTCTAAAAGTAGTCATTTCTTTATTGATTAGTGTTACATTTTCATCGCATTTCAATCTTTTTCGTCATCATGGATACGTTAAAAATTCGAGTAATTATGGAATATGAGTACCGTCGTGGCAGCAACGCGGCACAAGCGGCACGCAACATCAACGACGTTTACGGAGCTAACACTACAAACCAACGCACCACCTGTTATTGGTTTGCTCGCTTCCGTTCTGGAAATTTCGACCTGAAAAATGAACCTCGCGGTCGTCCGAAGACTTTGGTCGACAATGACGAATTAAAGGCGATTGTGGAAGCTGATGATACACAATCTACGGCTGAATTAGCAGCAGCTTTCGACGTTAGCGTCAAAACAATATTGGTCCATTTGCGTCAAATTGGCAAGGTAAAAAAGCTTGACAAATGGGTGCCCCACGAACTCAATGATCGCCAGCGCGAAGTACGCGTCGAGACGTGCCTTGCACTGCTCAACAGACACACAAATGAAGGAATTTTGAACCGCATTGTTACCTGCGATGAAAAATGGATTCTGTTTGATAACCGTAAGCGCTCAGCAAGTTGGTTGGATCCTGGTTCAGCACCTAAACAATGCCCTAAACGAAAACTTACCCCTAGAAAAGTGATGGTCACTGTTTGGTGGTCTAGCGCCGGTGTGATTCATCACAGCTTCTTACCAAACGGGGTGAGCATTACTGCAGATGTGTACTGTGAAGAACTGAACACAATGATGGAGAAGCTGGCGCATCTCCAACCAGCATTGGTCAATCGCTCGTCTCCGCTGCTCCTGCACGACAACGCGCGACCTCATACTGCACAGCAGACGGTCTCCAAGTTGCAAGAACTGGGGTTGGAAGCTCTCCGTCATCCGCCCTACTCACCAGACCTTGCGCCTACAGACTACTACTTTTTCCAGAATTTGGATAACTTCTTGGCGGGAAAAAAATTTAATACCCGAGAGGCAGTACAAAATGCCTTTGAAGAATTTGTTGCCTCCCGTCCAGCTGATTTCTGTAAGAAGGGCATCAATAAACTGCCACTGCGATGGCAAAGATGCATTGATTGCATGGGTGATTACTTCGATTAATACAAATAAAAAATTCATGAAAAAAAATCGTTTAAATTTTTTCATACAAAACGGCAATTTCATAGGTAAAGACCTATTATAAAAGACCTAAACTTAGCTGCAGATGTAACGCTATATGCCGATGACACCTGTCTCTTTTAATTTGGCAATGGAATTCAAGCAATCTTCAGCAGAGCCCAGGAAGACCTTAATACCTTATTTACTTGGTTTTAATATAATTTGCTAACCATCAATGTGACTAAGACCGACTTTATGATATTTAGTGCTAAAAATAAAAATGTTCTAAATTTTCTACAATTCCACGTTAATAATAAACCGTTAACTAAATTAGAATCAGTAAATACCTTGGTCTAATCTTAGATAAATCTAATCTTACCTGGAAGCCACACTTGGACAAAATGCGTTCAAAATTGTCATCATTGATGGCAACACTACGAGGTACGGTCCGTTGCTTTCCCAAAGGAGTACAGTACATAATTTCGCTTGTTCCCAACGAGTCACACCTCAACGGGTAACAGTGTGACTCGTTGGGAATGTTTTGGATAATAATTCCCAACGAGTCACAGTTACTGTTACACTGTTACTCGTTGGGATGATCCCACCTTGATTTAGGGTATCATTTAAGCTAAATAATGAAGCGAATAATAAGTGAAGTGAATAATGAGGCGTAGCCGACGGAGTCCCGCTTTGCGGGACTCCTACTTCTGGGCGGTTTAAAAAAAAATAACCACGAAGGGGACGGCGGGGTCTTTCAGACCCCGCCGTCCCCTTCTAACCTAACCTGTCCGAGTCGGGGTGCCCCAAGTTGTACCAAATACCTGGGAACAATTTTTGTTTATCTGAGAACGAAAATATTTCGTGGCGATAGATGATATAGTAACAGTGTAACAGTAACTGTGACTCGTTGGGAATTATTATCCAAAACATTCCCAACGAGTCACACTGTTACCCGTTGAGGTGTGACTCGTTGGGAACAAGCTCATAATTTATAATTCCCTCATAAAATCTCATCTGACCTACTTAATAGCCGGATCCACACCAGACGATCCAAATTGGATCGCCAATTCCTGCGATCCGCGATCCGGTAGATACGATCTAAATTTATGTGGCCGCTTTTGTTTAGATTGAATTTTGTTGCTTCGTGTCTCAATATGAATGTTTATAAAAGGTATTAGCAAAATCTTGACACACCGAGGTCGCTTATTGAGCCGTTTTTCAAAATTCCTTCTCAGTCACGAGATAATATTTTTTTAAAGGAGTGGCGCTAGTGGACCCGTGTAAGCGCTCTTAAATTCCATACCTGCATCCTTATATAGAACATACTGACAATAGAAACGTTCACAATAACGGTGTACATAATAAAGACTATTCTATTCTATTCAATTCGCAAATCGTTTTTACTAAAAAAGCACATATTCAGACCCGGTTACTGAGAAATGGTAACGATATCTGCCTATACAGTAGACCACGAACCAACTACGGTACGACCAATATTAAGTATGAGGGTGCCAAAATGTATAACGAATTGCCGAAAGATATTAAGGAAATACAATCTTTTCCCCTATTTAAAAAGAAGTTAAAATTCGACATAATGAAAAGTTTTTAATTATCTTAGGGCGAATTTCAGCAAACTTATACCTAGAAAAGTCTTAACCTGGGAATAAATTTTGAATTTATGACAGTTTTTCCATACTAGAACTGTCAGACGTCAATTTTATTCCACGGATAAAAGATATCTGACTTTGGTAAAATCAGCCCTTAGTGTTTCCAGCTCGCCGTCCGGTAAGGAACAGGCCAGCGTCGACGGCGCGTTGCGTTTCACGCGCGCCTCAAAGACATGTCAGCATAATTGACGGGGTCCGATAGGGACGATGCCTACCGGGGTCGCGGATTGTTCGAAAGAGTTACCGTGGCCCTGGCGCACAGGCAACTGAAGGAACACGGGTGGGTTTTATTCAGTAAGAGTCTGACACGCCCTTCCGCTTCGCCCAGAGCGGGAGACGTTATTTGATGATTTCACACCCAAAAAAAGAAAAGTAAGTATTTCATAATAATCAGAATATTTACATAAACTTTAATATTAATAATAAAAACTATATACGTATTCACGACAAATACAATAACGAATACTTAATGCAATATTAAAACTAAGTTTAAAAATAAAAACAATTAATAAAATATGTGTGGCAGTCTTTGGGGACTGCCGGTAAAAGTGAAAAACTAAGTACCTAACTTGTGAATTGACATATACAAGACAATCAGATTAATTACGGCAAGGCAATCGATATTTTTGCAGAACAAAAGGCTCAAAGAGTATTTTTTTTATTCTTTTTTAACCCCAGACGCAAAAAGAGGGTTGTTATAAGTTTGACCGCTGTGTGTGTGTGTGTGTGTGTCTGTCTGTGGCACTGTAGGTCTTAAACGGGTGCACCGATTTGAATGCTGTTTTTTTTATTTGAAAGCAGTTTTTCTAGCGATGGATCTTAGACATGTTTTATCAAAATCGGCTCAGCCGTTTCAAGATAATCATCTCTTTTATTAGCTGCGGTAAGGATCTTAGATGCATAATGGGTATTTACTTTACTTTCAAAAATATGTGTGACCTAAAATTTGAAACAACCATGTACGCTATATAAATATGCAAAATTATGGAATTCTTGGTCCGATGCTGCAGCCAAGATATCCAGCACACCAGTACACTCTTGAAAAAATAATTGCAGATATATATCGTGTTTGGTTTCGTTTTGATCAGTATTTGATTCTACATACAATACAATGGTGGTAACATGATAAGCTGATGCTGCAGCCAGGATATCCAGCACATTAGTACACTCTTGAAAAAATAATAGCAGATATCTCGTGTTTGGACTTGTTTTGATCAGTATTTAAATCTACATACAATGCAATGGTGGCAACATGATGAGCTGATGTTGCAGCCAGGATATCCAGCACACTACTATCCTCTTGAAAAAATAATAGCAGTTGTCGTGTTTGGGGATTACATAAACGCCAAAACAAGCTATTTGATGTAGTGTCTAAATATACCCTGAAAAACGCTCACAACTGTTAACTCATATACAAAACCAAACCAAACTAAGTTAAAAAAAAAAAAAAAAAAAAAAAAATTAAAAATACCAACGCAAAAAAGAAAACCAAACATTTAAAAAGTCAAAAATAATGCCTATCGTTGAGCCATCAAATTCGATTGAGGAACACCATATATTTTAATTAAGTATAGAAATTGATGGATGTCACAATAAGGTTTGCTCGTTGAAATGGCGCTATAATGTCGCAGTTGGTTGGAAATGCTAGTAAATTAATAGATAGTCAATCAAATGAAGAGTCTGACTTACATAAGCGGCGGTACCCCGCCGCGACATTATAGCGCCATTTCAACGAGCAAACCTTATCGTGCCATCCATCAATTTCTATACCTAATTAAAATATATGGTGTTACTCAATCGAATTTGGTGGCTCAACGATAGGCATTATTTTTGACTTTAAATGATCGCTTTCCTTTTTTGCGTTGGGGTTTTTTTTAATGATATTTTTTACTTAGGGCATCGTGTTGGTAATTATAATATATACGAGTAGTTCTCTTTTTTGTGCCTTTACTAATCCATTTATTTTTTAATTGTTATTTCGGGGAAACATAGTTTGTGAAACAAACAATATTGCAATGCAGCAAGCTACCTTAATCTATGAATGCAGCCAAGGGCGGAACTAGGGTGGCACAGGCTCCCGAAACGGTTTAAGTACAATCAAATCGAATCATCTGCATGGACTGGCCTGAATGCATATCCATCAAGACATTCAATCTAAATTCAATGAGGAACGCTGAAGAAGTACCTACTACATCTTTAGCAGCAGTGGCGTAACTATTAAGGTTCAAGGTTGTGCAGTCAGTTCGTACTCGGACACACAGGTCTGATATGAACTTCGTCCTGGCGGGTCCCCCGACCGCAGAGGTTCTTTTTTTGTATTTATTCTTATTGTCATTAAAAAAGAATGAATCCCAATAATCAGCATAGTGCAATACTAGATGTGGGGACAATTCTTAACTGTCTGGCCCATGTGCCCTTGAATGCAGCCCGGTTGTCTGGATTTGTGACCGACTCGCCCTCTATAACATGAAACTGAAACATATTGGTGAAATGTAAGTGGTATAGTAGGCTAATTTCACGAGATTTCTTGACGCGCCGATCAGTTTGAGTGCTAAACTGTCTACTGTAATCTTTGAACTGCGTTCTAGAGACGCGAGCGTGTCTGACCGCAGTAGAAAATTTGAAAAGCGTTGTTTTGATCGCAACTGAACTTATTTAGTTACGTGAATTAGGTCGCTGAACACCTCTACGTTACGTTATGAATCAGTATATGACATTCACGCCCACCTCTACTGACAAAGGAGTCCATAGTGAGGCACCCTGTGGTAATGCTGTTACCAACAAATGTTGTATTCACATCACACTCTGGGTCTCTGCCTTAGCATTTACTATGCGTGATGCGATTAGAAATTAATAAATGAAGCTGCTTTGGAATAAAGTTTGAATAAATGATTAAGATTGCAGTAATTTTCTATTAGACTATACAACCAGCCTTTCAAAACTGCTAAACAAAATCACACAATAATATTTAAATAAATTTATTAACAATACCAATAGTTGAAACCTTAGCTTTTAATAATTTGGGTTAAACAGAGATAAACTTCTCTGGAAGTTTGTCTCATTTAACATTCCACATATAGCTTAAATATTTTACATCACATGTGGCACCTGAGCATGGCCTCCATGCATTACTCCATACAGGAGTTCACTTTATACAATTTTTAAGTCTAACTAGTGATAAAGTATGAGTCCTGTGTAGTGTGGTTAATTAATATCCGCTGACAAATAAATGCATACAATGCTACCGAGTACCTCCATTGCTATTAAATAATTCTATCAAATATAGAAAAATAACATAAAGTCTTTTGAAACCAGTGCACAACAGCAAAAGTTTACATCATCATAATATTTACATTTCTGAATAGGAGGTAGCCGGAGCTTGATAGAAGACTATCAATTTTACAAGTGAGCCGTCAGCCAAGTGTCACAATAGCAGCAGGCACAAGTGAGCCGTCAGCCAAGTGTCACAATAGCAGCAGGCACAAGTGAGCCGTCAGCCAAGTGTCACAATAGCAGCAGGCACAAGTGAGCCGTCAGCCAAGTGTCACAATAGCAGCAGGCACAAGTGAGCTGTCAGCCAAGTGTCACAATAGCAGCAGGCACAAGTAGTGTCTTAAAACAATAAAAATAAAAGTCAGTATAATCATTCCCACTATCAATTGAAAAATCAGCGGGTGTGAATAAAATAAAATTATATTACATCTTAAAAGATTAAACAATCTTCCCCGAGGAACAACATGCTACTAGCGGCACGCTTGGCTCACTGCGGCGGGTTAGGGCCGGGCGGGCGCACCTGGCGCCGCAGCTGCTCCACCAGCTCGGGGTTGGCGGCCTGCATGTGCTGCGCCAGCGCCTGCCCCGCCTCCAGCAGCGCCGACATGCCGCCCGCGCCGTTGGGCGCGCCGCCGCCCGGGGCCGCGCCGCCGCCGCCGCTCATGAGCCCCGAGATGAGGTTCTGCATGTTGGGGTCGGCCAGCATCTCCGTGGCCATGTTGAGCAGCGCCGGGTTCTGCAGCAGGCCGCCCAGGTCCATTGGCGCGCGCTCGCCGTGCGCGGCCAGCTGCTCGTCAGCCAGGCGCAAGTTCTGGCGGTACGACTCGTTGTCGGGCTCCAGTTGCGCCGCGCGCGCGTAAGCCTGGCGCGCCTCGCGGTGTCGCTCCAGCGCCGTGAGCGCTAGGCCCAGGCGCGAGTGCGCCTTGCCGTAGTCGGGCTGCAGGCCCAGCGCCGCCGTGCAGTCCGCCACTGCCGTCTCGTTCTCTCCCAGCTTGAAGTGTGCGGCGGCGCGGTTGCAGAAGTACACGGGGTTGGATGGGTCGAGCTCGATAGCGCGCGTGTACTTGTCCAGCGCTTCCCGGTGACGGTCGCTCTTCATGAACTCGTTGCCCTCGTTCTTGAGCTTTTCGGCCTCGGAGCGCGTCGGCGGCGAGTTGAGCGGCACGCTGCTGCGCGTCTGGGCGCGCACGAGCTGCAGCAGGTCCACACCGCGCGCCGCGTCCTCGGGGCCCAGCTCAAACGCGGTCTCGATGCACTGCACGCCGACCTCGACGCTCTCGCGTGAGTCCACGCTGAGCGAGTCGCCTTCTAGCTGCCGCTTTAAGAAGTTCACAATGCTCGCTGCTACTATTTTAATATCCGACATGGTGCTGGAATTTCGTTTTGGTTGGTAAAAACTAGTATGTCTCCGAAACTTGCAGTAAATTCTATTATTTTTAGATTTTTCGACCGACGATGAAACAATCTGACACAATGACAGATGACAAAAAGAAAATGACATTCACGGTTTCACAGATTACTAATAGTTGGCTCTCTGTGCCAGGCCTACAATAAAGGAGCTTACATAAAGTACATTTACTAATAATAATAATACGTCGCCAGAGCATTCCGTCCATTACCGAATTGGAAATCACCGGGACCGGACGGATTGCAGTAAAAGAATATCTAGAGTCTTGCTCAAAATAACGATTTTCTCTCATGTACAAAAGTGGCGATCTGTCCTATACAAACAATAAGATTTAGTCTATCCTATTTAATTTCATATAAAATTATAATTATAATTTGTAATGCCTGAAAAGGATGACATTAATATTGCTGAATAACTGTATTAAATTAATTATTATTGACATTTAATTTTGACGTAACTAAAATTTCTCAATTTTATTGTATAATTTTATTAAGTTTAAAAATGTTAAATGCATGCTAATTTAGAATGATAAGGGCAGGCGAATGATAATTGCAATGCTTGTAAAAGGCTGCTAAGTCATAAGTACTAACATAAGATAACACCAACATTGTAACACTTAGTTCGCAATAAACGTTTTGACTTTGACTTTGCACAACTTTTGGTTGAAATGGCTAATTAGTTCACACGCCTGCCTGGTATCTCAGTTCCAGTCATCTTTAGAGTCAAATACTCAATATTTTTACTGCTTTACCATAATGTATACTAAGGTGGTAACTAATATAATTGAGATCATTATGGACCCTGTAGGGCACAGGAAAAGGGTAGGAGAGAGGAAGGCCTGTTTTAGGAGATCATTAAATTGTTATACAGGGTGTTTGGCATATCGTGTGCCAAATTGAAATGGTCGACTGAAGGGTTCATCTACTAGCCTTTCAGACCCCTTAACACCTCGTATGCCCTGTGGATATTTTTATCGACTTTTTATTGTTTTTAACCGACTTCAAAAAGGAGGAGGTTTTCAATTCGGATGTTACTACTTTTTTTTTATGTATATTATATTCGGGCATAACTCCGTCATATAAGGACGGATTTGCAAAATTCTTTTTTTGTTTGTAACTATTGTAACAGATAATTTTTTAAGTGACTCACTAAAAAGTGAAAAATAAAAAACACGCTTTTTTTACAATAAAATCATTTTTTTCTTACACAATTTTTTTGAAATCAAATTTATTAAAATTTATTTTCTATTTTTTTGTTGGATTTTCTATAAAAGCGTATATTTTTATTTTTTTAAACTATTATTTATTTTTAATTTTTTAGTTGAATTTTCTATAAAAGCGTATTTTTTAGTTTTTTTATACTATTAGTTATTTTTCATTTTTTAGTGATTATTTAGCAATAGCTTTATGATATTTACATCTCTATTAGCTATTGCATAGACGAGCGGTGTTTCACGTAGACGGTCTCTGCAATTGTCAGATGTTCCTTTATTTATTAATAAATTAATAATTTTACGCTGATGATGACGGCAGACAGTGTAAAAAATTTGGTATGAAAAGCATACCAGACTTTTCTAACACTTAATTGTACTCACGCGCTTGGGAATTCCCACTAAATTGTACACGTCATCTGGCGCGCCGGCTCGCGCGCCGGCTGTTTGTAAACAAACCCGATAAGCGGCGTCATTTCTTGATATTCTGCGACCGTTGTATTTTTTTATGAATGCTAGTGAGTAGGGCTATATTGAAGTGTGCGTTGTATTTGAATATACGATGTTTGTAGACGACTGTTAAGACGAACTAAGACACTTTTTTCACAGATTCCAACAAGATTTTTTCTAATAAAAAAAAACAGGGGTTGTCCTATATGTTTTATGGTTTTAAAAAAACATGGTGTGTTAGTTCTTCACACGAAACATGAATAAAACCACTTACTACAGTACAATATTAATTATTTAAAAGCATCCAAAGTTGAGACTCACGACGGGTCGCTCGTTCAATGACAGCGAAAATGATATTTTTTAATGTCATAGACTAATTCCTTCTAGGGTTGTCATATCTCAAACGGTTCGGAAACAGATAACGTATGAAACTAAATCCATGGAATTGGAAAGTACTGCTTAATAGTGGTGATACAAGGATGAAAGTAAAACCAAAAAAATTTGGTGTGACTTCACAACGTGGCCAAAAGCGTCGCAGCGGAACAGTGTTGGGATTAGCTACCTATTTTGATAGCTCTTCCACAATGTTAACAAAGCCTACTTCAACCGCTGTAGGTATTAATATCTTATTATTGACATGTTGATGTTCAATTATAATACCATATTTAAAAAGCATCGCTATCACTTTTTTTGGATTCATATTTATTATAAAAGTCAATGGTATCAAATATGTCATTATTATTTTGACACTAGATTAGGGCAGCATTTAGCATTTAAGTATCAGGAAAATAAAAATTCGCTAATCCTGATTATCCTAGTAAGGATAACGGGTCAAACTGTTTAAAATATTGAATTGTCATCGGTCCTTAATAAGTATGCCAAATTTCGAGTTGATCCGACGTTTTGAAGGGGGTCAAAATCATGTTCGAAGATTCCGTTACATACTAACATACGTATGAAGCTAATAAAAGCGTATTAAAAAAAAACAACCGACTTAAAAAAAAAACACTACAAAGTGAAAAATAACTTTAAATTCGGAAGTCGGTGGCAAAAAACTAAAATACAGATCCAAAGACATCGACTTCCGAATTTAAAGTTATTTTTCACTTTGTAGTGTTTTTTTTTTTTAAGTTTTTTTATATTATTTACTCGCGAGCTGTGTTCGACGGAACGTGACCTTGAGTACTGACAGCTCGCCATGCGTTATTATTCTAAGGCCTTAACCTTAGAATAATAACGCATAGAAGCCGCGTCTAGAACAAAACACGAGTCATATCGTGTGTCCACTTCATTTTCTTTGTGTGCGTGAGCCGAATGTGTCTACGTTCCTCAAACGCACACAAAACAGCTTTCAGTGATACCATTACCAGGCCGTTACCCACAAAAAAATGGGAAAACGCACTACTATGTTGCCGGATTAAATCAAGACAAGTATTTTATAACATCAGGAACTGGATAAGATGAAGGCGATATTGCATGTAATAAGAAATATTTTTACGGAAGGTAAAATTCAATTTATTTAAAAATAAAAGATTATTATTTATTTAATGTCGTTGCTGATGTCTCGTCACTCGTGTTGTGAACTTCAATACTAGTGGCGCCCTCTGGCGGAGATGGCCGCAAACCTCGTTGCTGCGCTGCTGTGCACCGCTGATCACCACACACCGGGGATTTTACAGACACTTCATGGCGATCCACACTGGTTTCTATGCCTCACCACACGACACAAACTGTCACTTCACTTGCCGGCGCGATTTTACTTTCGCGATCTGACTCGATAGGACCAAATGTTCGGCACTCGACACTGCCCAAGGAATTTGTTAAAATAAAACAAGTCGTTTCAAAGCGAGTACATAATACATATAATTATATTTTTTTAATCCTTGTGATATTCGCGGAGCATCATAACACCGCGATTCAGCGAGGCACCCATATGGTACAACGCTATCTATCGAGCATATAGGAAGCTCGCGATCGAACACAAGCTGTGAGGTGAGGTGAAATACAGGAGGGGGAAATCAGAGCATAAGGAGAGGAAGGTTTCCCAGCGGCAGTAAAATAAGAGGTTAGGTAATTTGTTATTTAGTTTTGTCAACATTTATAGTAAGCAAGTTTTGAGCCAACTAGTTGGTGACAAGGTTGAGTCCGGATTGTGCATGCTGGAAAACCAGCTCCCAGGAGTCTCCTTGGAATAATAGGGCAGTATCATCGGCACAGGTGAAGATGGATGCATTGGGAAGCGTTAGCCGACCGAGCTCGTTTATATAAACGAGAAAAAGGGTCGGGCCGATAATGCTGCCCTGGGGGACCCCGTATGATATGGGGAGCTCGTCACTTGTCCAATCCCCACTCCTGACGCACTGTCGTCTACCCGTGAGTTAATTCTCGAAGAGAGCAAGTTGAGTGCCTCTAACACCGATCCATTCTAGTTTAGCAATAAGATTGGGGACAGATATCGTATCAAAGGCTTTTGCCAGATCCAAGAAAATACCAACTACCTTCTGCTTTTTATCCAGGTTGGAGATGTCAGTGGTTAGGTCTAGCACAACATTATTTGTAGACATTCCGGAACAGAAACCATATTGAGAAGAAGAAAGAAGATGATTTTGCTCTAGGTACTTAACCAATCTGTTATTCAAGAGCCTCTAAACAAATTTTGAAAGAGTAGACAAAATTGATATAGGTCTGTAATTATTTGAACGATATCTGTCCCCACCCTTCTGCACCGGATGCACTACTGCTAGCTTAAGCGCACTTGGAAAGATGCCGGAGGAAAAAGCTGAATTACAAATAGGAGTCAAATGGGGGGTGAGATGATTTTTAAATTTCTTAAGAAACGTGCCCGAAATGTTATCACAAAATCACAACCCACCGCACAATCGCTTCTTGGCTTCCCGATCAAAATATCTAATTCAGATTCGTCTGTTCCCAGCATGACAAAACTGTTATGATACGGTGGGAGTTCATGAGATTGTGGAGGTAAGCAAGTGGAGACGTTTGGTACGTTTTCAGCTAATTTACGCCCAATGTTAGCAAAGTACGAGTTCACATCATTTACAGAGCGCTCTGGTTCGGAGGGTGGCAGAAGAGCGTTGGCATGTGCTTTAACTTTTGATGTGTATTGATAGATTTTATAGCATTACAGAGTTTTTTTATTATCATTTTGTGCGTTAGGGGCTTTATCATAATTAGTTTGAGTAGTTTTTAGTATCTTAGGGCAAAAATTCCGATATCTTATTAAAGTTGTGAGAAGTATTATATTTTCGGGATTTTTTTTAAATTTCATACGCGCATTTATTGGTGGCACGGTTGGGGCAGTGGTTAAGCGATTGACTGCTGCGCTGCGTGTCGAGGGATCGATTCCCGCACGGAACAAATATTTGTATGACCTACAAATAGTTGTTTCGGGTAGGGCTGTTTGTGTATGTGACTTTGAATGTTTGTAAACGCACCCACAATACAAGAAAAAATCCTAGTGGGGCAACGTTAAAAAAAAATGTCTCAATTTCGTAGGCATCTAAAGTCATCCAGGGCTTACTCAGCCTTTTGAAGTTGGGCACAATCTTCAAAACAGAGTTTTGAACTATGATACGGTTAAGGGTGTTGACAAAGACGGCTTCATTAACATCTGGGGTGCTACAAACGGGGCTAACATCGGTCTGAAGTAGGTCCAATTCAATCTTGTTAACATCCAAAACCCGGGTCTGATTCGCTTTTTTCAGTGAATTATTGGCAGGGCTATTCGCGCGACTTCGATATCATCTATCTCAGTGTGAGTTTGTAGGGTGTTACCCATAGGATGTTTAAATATTGAATAGACGTCTCGGCTAAGTTTTAGTTTATCAGCCGTCGAGTTGGAATACCATGTTTTTACAGCATGGCGACCCGCTTGTGGGAGACAAGCTGAACCGATTCGCTATCGTAAATAGAGACACTGCACACAATAAAAATTCGGCTCGAAGGACCATTTAATGTAGGAACCAATGGTTATAGGCACCGTACATTACCACTTTTTAAATTTTGGTTTAGTTATGGACTACACAGAAAGAACCACAAGTTGAGTTTAAAGTTATATTAAAATGTAGAAGGTTAACAAGTTAAAGTGGTAGCCATTATTTCTCTTGTAGCGGTATCTACACCGCCACATGCGAGCTACACGTCACACAGACGTCACGCAAATCCTGCATCGCGCAAGCAGAGTTTACCGCGCGACTAGCATATATACAACCAGACCATCAGACACAACACCCATCTGGTCGGAGGATCCTTCCTTTTCTATGGAGGTGTGCGTGAACTTTACACCCTGTTCCTCATACCTCTATATTGGTAACCCCGAACATGAACGACAGCGCAGCCTTCATGCAACTACATCAGCGTGACGTCATCTTCACTGCCTTCAAGCTTTCGAGCGGCGAGTCACACATCCAGCCAGCATGCATGGCTTCTCAACGGGAATCTTGACCACCAGCATGCAGCGACCTCGCATACCTGGTCATCACCCACAGCCTCATCAGCAAGCTTGGTACAGCACACTGTACTCTCGGCCAGTCCACAAGCAGAGCCTTCAAACCCTCTCCTGGTCGACGCCAGCAGTCAGCCTCAACTCGGCGCTGTACCACATCCGACCCACTGGAGCATAACGCAGCGGCACCCCGACTCACTGGGGAACCTTCGCAGACAGTTCCGACTCACTGCGCACTATGCTACACCCGGTTCCAACTCACTGGAACCTCAACTGGCCCTGGCAAGCATCGCAAGATACAAGACTCAGCCCACTATCGACCTCCGGTGTCCGGGGGGGAGTGATGTAGCGGTATCTATACCGCCACATGCGAGCTACACGTCACACTGACGTCACGCAAATCCTGCATCGCGCAAGCAGAGTTTACCGCGCGACTAGCATATATATAACGTCGTCCTG
Source organism: Griposia aprilina (assembly GCA_916610205.1). Classification (NCBI taxonomy): domain Eukaryota; kingdom Metazoa; phylum Arthropoda; class Insecta; order Lepidoptera; family Noctuidae; genus Griposia; species Griposia aprilina. The sequence continues at coordinate 20,684,422 of OU744306.1, forward strand.
GCATCAACCGTCGGCCAGTTGCCCACCAGACACAACACCCATCTGGTCGGAGGATCCTCCCTTTTCCACAGAGTATGAGTGAACTTTACACCCTTTTCCTCATACCTCTATACTCTTGAAGAGTGGTTAGTTCCACAGTTATTGTCTGACTCGATGCATATTGCATAAAACGTTATAATAATTGTAAGCATAATATTTGTGACACACGACATCCAAGTAGGTTGCTGCGTTCGCAAAGTAAATGTACGCTTGTTGAGACCGTACAATTTGTAATAAGAGTTTGTCGATGTTTGGGTATTGTGTTAATTTTATTTGTAGATCAGTGTCTTAGTTTAGTAAGTGGGATATTATTAATACGATCATATTGATTTTGCCGCGCGGCCACATAAAAGCAACGTGGGTGCGTCTCGCTCGCACGTACAACTTTCATTCATGCGCGATCTCAGCTTACGCAGTTTACTATCTTCTATTTTGGCTATTATTAGTTTTACGCACTGGTCGTAGGATGGATAGTTTTCATGAGTTTTTAAGGATATTCGCAAACGCACTTGCCGTAGGATGGATAGTTTTCATGATTTTTTAAGGATATTCGCAACTTTTACAATCTCAATGGTACTAAGCAAATATTCTCGTGTATGGCTTCTGTTCCACAACACACTTTATTATTTTCCAGACGGTAAAAAATGTCATCCGGTATATTAAGTGACAAAAATAACGTAAAAATAAGTTATATATTTATTAAAATTACAAAACTAAATCATATTATACATAGTTCAGACGTTAGTATTTTACAGTGCCGAGTCTTTTACTTGTACACGTTTTCATGTACATCCTCGAGATAAGCGATGTATCGCTCGGTCGTCGTGCATGTAAGTAAAGTCAGGAACAGACTGGTAGTACACCACGGCGTGGTCATGAGTGACTTGTGTCTACGTGTCCCTGAGGTCACGGTGCGGGTGGGTGGGCGGCGTGTTGTCGAGCAGGCACACCCAGTCGCGCAGGCGCGGCTCGCGCGCGTACTGCTCGCGAGGCAGCGCGCGCGCGGCGCCCGCCTTGTGTCTACATGTCCCTGAGGTCGCGGTGCGGGTGGGTGGGCGGCGTGTTGTCGAGCAGGCACACCCAGTCGCGCAGGCGCGGCTCGCGCGCGTACTGCTCGCGAGGCAGCGCGCGCGCGGCGCCCGCCTTGTGTCTACATGTCCCTGAGGTCGCGGTGCGGGTGGGTGGGCGGCGTGTTGTCGAGCAGGCACACCCAGTCGCGCAGGCGCGGCTCGCGCGCGTACTGCTCGCGAGGCAGCGCGCGCGCGGCGCCCGCCTTGTGTCTACATGTCCCTGAGGTCGCGGTGCGGGTGGGTGGGCGGCGTGTTGTCGAGCAGGCACACCCAGTCGCGCAGGCGCGGCTCGCGCGCGTACTGCTCGCGAGGCAGCGCGCGCGCGGCGCCCGCCTTGTGTCTACATGTCCCTGAGGTCGCGGTGCGGGTGGGTGGGCGGCGTGTTGTCGAGCAGGCACACCCAGTCGCGCAGGCGCGGCTCGCGCGCGTACTGCTCGCGAGGCAGCGCGCGCGCGGCGCCCGCCTTGTGTCTACATGTCCCTGAGGTCGCGGTGCGGGTGGGTGGGCGGCGTGTTGTCGAGCAGGCACACCCAGTCGCGCAGGCGCGGCTCGCGCGCGTACTGCTCGCGAGGCAGCGCGCGCGCGGCGCCCGCCTTGTGTCTACATGTCCCTGAGGTCGCGGTGCGGGTGGGTGGGCGGCGTGTTGTCGAGCAGGCACACCCAGTCGCGCAGGCGCGGCTCGCGCGCGTACTGCTCGCGAGGCAGCGCGCGCGCGGCGCCCGCCTTGTGTCTACATGTCCCTGAGGTCGCGGTGCGGGTGGGTGGGCGGCGTGTTGTCGAGCAGGCACACCCAGTCGCGCAGGCGCGGCTCGCGCGCGTACTGCTCGCGAGGCAGCGCGCGCGCGGCGCCCGCCTTGTGTCTACATGTCCCTGAGGTCGCGGTGCGGGTGGGTGGGCGGCGTGTTGTCGAGCAGGCACACCCAGTCGCGCAGGCGCGGCTCGCGCGCGTACTGCTCGCGAGGCAGCGCGCGCGCGGCGCCCGCCTTGTGTCTACATGTCCCTGAGGTCGCGGTGCGGGTGGGTGGGCGGCGTGTTGTCGAGCAGGCACACCCAGTCGCGCAGGCGCGGCTCGCGCGCGTACTGCTCGCGAGGCAGCGCGCGCGCGGCGCCCGCCTTGTGTCTACATGTCCCTGAGGTCGCGGTGCGGGTGGGTGGGCGGCGTGTTGTCGAGCAGGCACACCCAGTCGCGCAGGCGCGGCTCGCGCGCGTACTGCTCGCGAGGCAGCGCGCGCGCGGCGCCCGCCTTGTGTCTACATGTCCCTGAGGTCGCGGTGCGGGTGGGTGGGCGGCGTGTTGTCGAGCAGGCACACCCAGTCGCGCAGGCGCGGCTCGCGCGCGTACTGCTCGCGAGGCAGCGCGCGCGCGGCGCCCGCCTTGTGTCTACATGTCCCTGAGGTCGCGGTGCGGGTGGGTGGGCGGCGTGTTGTCGAGCAGGCACACCCAGTCGCGCAGGCGCGGCTCGCGCGCGTACTGCTCGCGAGGCAGCGCGCGCGCGGCGCCCGCCTTGTGTCTACATGTCCCTGAGGTCGCGGTGCGGGTGGGTGGGCGGCGTGTTGTCGAGCAGGCACACCCAGTCGCGCAGGCGCGGCTCGCGCGCGTACTGCTCGCGAGGCAGCGCGCGCGCGGCGCCCGCCTTGTGTCTACATGTCCCTGAGGTCGCGGTGCGGGTGGGTGGGCGGCGTGTTGTCGAGCAGGCACACCCAGTCGCGCAGGCGCGGCTCGCGCGCGTACTGCTCGCGAGGCAGCGCGCGCGCGGCGCCCGCCTTGTGTCTACATGTCCCTGAGGTCGCGGTGCGGGTGGGTGGGCGGCGTGTTGTCGAGCAGGCACACCCAGTCGCGCAGGCGCGGCTCGCGCGCGTACTGCTCGCGAGGCAGCGCGCGCGCGGCGCCCGCCTCGCCTGCGCCCAGCACGGCGCCGCCCAGCCATGCGCACGCGTTCTCGTGCGCCGGCGCACTGTGGAACTTGAACTCGTTGATGTGCAGGCTGGAGCTGGAACATTTAATACGTATAATGTTGAACATGAGCAAAGATTAAATTGTTCAACAGCTAATAAAAAAATTGTAAGCATAACATAAAAGTAAAATTTTAATCATTAAATTCATTGGAAATGCCAATAGGGCTGCTCCTGCGCGAAGTCACGTGATGTGAAGTATGCTACATAATGGAGAGAAGTGAATTTTGTAGAGGGACAGGGATTAAATGAATGTATAGAGGCTACAAGCTGTAAAGACATACGCAGTCATACTATTGCCAGTGTATCTCCAATGTGTCCGTATGCCGCAAAACGGGAAGGACCAACAGAGGAGGGAGGCGGGATTATGCTCGACAGCTAAGTGTACCAGCCTATTTTACGTCGAAATTCTTTATTGTTTGAGCGAAAAAACAAGTGGCTTAGAACTAGCACTGTCTGATCATAAAGCACAAATACTATCATCATTTGCTGTTAGGAAAGTGTCACGCGTAACTTCTACTGTGTGTATAAAAAATACTTAAAAATATAAAACACGGAGCTTAGACACAAATAAGTGGTACAATATAATCTCAATAGTGTAACAACCAAACACAATTGTTATCTCAGATCAATGTACGTGAAAAGTGCAAATAAACAAACTAATAAGGAACAGTGACCAATGACCTGTGACCAGAAGCTTTGTTTAGAAAGAAAGAAAGAAAAATATTTTATTTGGGACACGCACAGGAAATACAAAGAGTAAACAATAAAAAAAGAACATTTAAAACTCACAAACTTAACAATAAAAACAACAATAAACAACTAAAAAACCTGTGCGAGGCCAAAAAGGCTCCTATCTCAGCATAGAGTTGCGATATTATATTCAGAAATATCGATAATTGACTGATACAACTTTTATTGACTAGTGCAGTGTGCTTCAAATATCAGACGAAGATGATAGCTGTTACGTGTCTGCTATTGGTTGATAACAAAAAGGGGAGTATCATGGACTGATCAGTAGCCAATAGCAGATCACTTAGTGGGGGGACTGTCGGACGAGTACAGGCTGAAATGCGGTGTCAGACAGGGGGGGTTAAGCTCGCCTCTGCTATTTAACCTCTATATCAACCGGCTCATCGAGCGAATGGGCGGTACACATATCGGCTGCCACATTGACGGAACGTGTGACAACAATATAAGCTATGCAGACGATATGGTGCTTCTCAGTCCCTCGATGGGCGGCTTGAAGAAGTTGTTGTCGACCTGCGAGGCCTATGCGGAGGAGCATGGCTTAATATATAACTCAAAGAAGAGTGAGATTCTTGTATTTAAAGCACCTAAACAGCAGTCGCGCCGTGTTCCTCCCATAAGCCTCAATGGCGTGGCACTGAAACTTGTGGATAGTTTTAGGTATCGTGGCCACATTGTCACGAGCGACCTAAGGGATGACATAGATATAGAGACAGCGCAGGGCGTTGTCTGTGAGGAGCAATATGATTGCCCGCAGGTTCGCTCGTTGTACCGCAGACGTCAAAGTAACCCTTTTTAAGGCGTTCTGTCAATCCTTTTACACGAGTGGTCTGTGGGTGTCATACACGCCCCAAGCTTACAACGTCCTGCGTGTCCAATTCAATAATGCTTTAAGGATGCTTTTGGTACTGCCATGGCGTTGTAGTGCTTCAGGAATGTTCGCAGAGGCTCGCACAGATGGTTTCCATGCCATCATGCGAAAGAAAGCGGCCTCCTTACTACAACGCTTGCATGGTAGTGACAACGGCATCCTAAAAATGATAGCTGCCAGACCGGATTGTCCCTTTCAGAGACACTGGGTAGGGACAGTCATTGGACAAAATAAATAAATAATGCCTGAAAACTAACAATACTAACCTACCTTTTAAGCACCATCCCAAGTAACACCGAAGCGCTGTATATCAGCTGAATTACTGTCTACCATAGAAGCTTAAGCTGCACAAGCCTGCTGAATAAGAGCGTTAGCAGCGCTGTTTCAGCTGATATAACTCTGATCTGGGCACAAATTAAACAGCTATTAGCTGAATAATTGTAACTAATTGCATTATATTAGCATTATTTAAGCATTAATAAGGGTAACAGTCACCACAAGAGCTGAACATTGGCTGATTTTTAAAGTAGGTGTTACCTATTCTGCAGCACAATGGTTGATTATTAGATGCGGGTTACCTATTTTACAGCACTAACTACAGACGGGGATCTTTTTATAGCTTCAGCTGTTGAAAAGTGGCAAAATTAAGAATATTTATTATTTTGGTGTTGTTTGTGCGCGAACCATTTTGTGACAGCTAAGTGTGATTGTGATAAACTATTCGTTTTCGGTAAGTAAAACGTTTTCGGTAAGTAAAACGTTTTCGGTAAGTAAAACCTTGATTGTGATAAACTATTCGTTTTCGGTAAGTAAAACGTTTTCGGTAAGTAAAACCTTGATTTTTTCTTACATATGCGTGAAATTTGATTGGGAAAGCAAGTTTATTGTCAAATACCGTATGATTATAGGCGAAAATTTTCACGCGCTCTAAAAATGTGACTGTTTACTTGAAATTTATAGAATAAAATAGGTAGATGATACATAAAAAAGTTAGAAATCTCAATAAATATGACACGTCATTTGACAATAAGCTGTTTACTAATAAATAATTGATATCCTTTTCAAATCTAGTTGTTATTTTCGTAGACCAAACAAAAATAAATTATTCATACTATTGTAATTTACAGGTTAAAACCTGAAGAGTGGCGGACAACCAATGTGCATCGCATTAAACATAATTAAATGCTATGGGCTGTTTAAGAATACATTCGTGGTACATAAATCCGTAACAAGCTGACACGAGTAGTTCTTGTTTCAAACAAGTCAGCCATAGATCCATGTAAAGCTTAATAGTGAGTAACATGTACGCAAATATTGTACCCAATAAACCGCTAAACTCTCGGTAGGAATTGACTTTTAGGGATCTGCGGAAACAGCCCATAATCCTCACAATTTACAAAATTCAACGTCTGAGTGTCCATCCGTTTATTTTATCTAATAACATCAATTCATCCGATCAGTGTGTCATCGTAAATTTTTATATACTTAGAATCCTTAATTTCTAAGTGCTAATTGTAATCATGTACACACTTTATTTTACAGGGTAATTCAAACCGGCCGGCCGCCACCGTTGGTTGCACATCGACGACAAATGTATCTAGTCTGCCAGCAGCAAGACGCGATTCAAGTATTCAGCACGGAAGATATAATTTTTAATATATAAAAAGGTTCCTATGAGTAAATTAATTAATAGGTATCGTTATTTTTGTTATTCTATCAATATAATAAAATATTAATTTTATTGACTGGCTCATATTTGTCCAAATTTATATTAATACATGTGTCGCAAAGAATTACCTGATTTTTTCATTATAAAAAAAATAAAAATATGTTCTCTTTTTCGAGATTATATAATAATTGTGCATATTATTATATATACTATACTATAATTTATATATTAGGTTGGGGAAAAAGTCTTTTCGCATTATAGTATGTATGAACTTGTAATAAAATCTTTTTGGCTATACTATTTGTATCTGGCTGGTTTTGGTATCATTGAAAGTTTAAATTTTAAAGAACATAATTCCAAATTCAAATTAGGAAAATGTGTGATTTTCATTTGTTTTTCGTACTGTCCAGATGAGTGAATCTAATGAAGAAATTCGATACATTTTAAAATTTTACTACAAAAAAGGTAAAAATGCTACGCAAACTGCGAAAAAAAATTTGCGATGTTTATGGACCTAGTGCAGTGTCTGTGTGAGTAGCACAAATTTGGTTTAAGCGTTTTCAATTCGGAAATTTTGATGTCAAAGATGCCCGTCGCTCTGGTCGCCCTATTACGGATAAAATGGATGCCATTTTTGAAAAAGTGGAGCAAGGTAGTTACGACGTAGCTGAAGAACTGGGAATTGGCCACAAAACAGTTTTGGCACATTTGAAAAAAACTGGGTACACAAAAAAGCTCGATATTTGGGTACCTCACGAGCTCACTGAAAGAAACCTAATGAACCGTGTACTCATTTGTGATTCTTTATTACGACGTAATGAAACCGAACCATTTTTGAAGAAGCTGATAACTGGTGATGAAAAGTGGATCACGTACGACAAGAACGTGCGAAAAAGGTCGTGGTCAAAGGCCGGTCAGGCTTCACAGACTATGGCGAAACCCGGGTTAACTCGCAACAAGCTGATGCTGTGTGTGTGGTGGGATTGGAAGGGCATTATTCATTATGAGCTGGCCAGGCAGGACCATCGATTCTGAACTCTACTGCGAACAACTGATGAGATTAAAGCAAGAAGTTGAGAGAAAGCGGCCGGAATTAATCAACAGAAGGGGTGTGGTTTTTCATCATGATAACACTAGACCTCACACATCTTTAGCCATTCAGCAAAAATTAAGAGAGTTTGGCTGGGAGGTTTTAATGCATCCGCCGTATAGTCCTGACCTTGCACCTTCAGATTTCCACCTGTTTCGGTCTCTTCAGAATTCTTTAGGCAGTGTCAGGTTAACATCACGAGAGGACTGGCAAAACCACTTGTCGCGGTATTTTGATCAGAAGTCCCAAAATTTCTATAGCAATGGGATCATGTCCCTACCTACAAGATGGCAAAAAGTTAGCGAACAAAATGGTACCTACATACTTTAGTTAAATGTAAATAAACTATATTAAAAAATGTTTGGAATTTTCTTAAAAATGTGAAGAAACTTTTTCCCCAACCTATTACTTACGAATTACTTTTAAACCTTTAAAGGTATTTTTCTTTTAGACGAAACTTTTTCTTTTCTAATTATGTACCTACCTACTAAGTGAAATGAACATAAATAATAAATAAAAGTACAAAATAATCAGTAACTCACTTTTTTTATGTGTTAAACAGTATGTATTATTGGAATGAAGTAGTGATACTCTCTATGACGAATACAAATTAATTTACATTTTAATTGTTTGGGGTTTATCACAACCGTGGTAGTATCGCCAATCCGTAAACTTTTAGATTTGTATATACCTATCAAAGCGAGATTTCATTGGATAGGTGGTCAAAAACGTCTTCTTTGTTATTTAACCGGTAACCTTTTATGGACACAACATTAAGTTCTTCAGCAATCGAACTTATTTCAATAATGTCATTATGCACTGTAAATAAATATCTGTTTTATGTTTGCGAAGTTAACCTAAAACCTAGAAAATTTAAAACGGTTTTTTTTTTAGTCTTGGATACAAAAGGATGCGTCGTTTTCTTTTTCTTTTCTAGGTACGTTTTTATTTCATTATTTTCATCGTCTTCAATTAGCCATTTGGCCACTTGTGACAGTGGATTTTTACCAACCCTGAGCATTTGTTTGATTATATGTGTTTTTTTCTCAAATGGGTACGCGCTAAACGTATTTAGTGCTCCATACATTTTGACTTCAGCAGTAGCATGCAGTAAATTGTGAACATTACTTGTTACATGCCGCACTGTAGAAATATTTATTCTAATGCTCGTATAATCAGTACGTTCTTCTACACCAACATTTTCGGATACGGAACCCTCCCGTTCTAAAATTCCATTCACTCTTGAACCGATGTTCACAAAACTGTTAGCTTGTTCAGGGTTTCCTATGTTGTCTTTATTGCTGTTTAGAATTGTCAAGTATTCCGCATTAATTTTTCGGCGTTCCTATTCCGTCAGTTCGTAGTTTAGATTTCCACATTTCAAAATAAAATACCACAATATCGCAATGATGGCGGCGTAACGTTTAACTGTAAATACGTACGGGGCGCTAATGATAGTCTTTCAGGATCTTATTTAACAACATTAGTATATTGATTGCCCATGCTAGTACAAGTATTCAGCTCCAACCAGAATCAAAGGTTACATGTGATCTAATTTATAGTAGTTGTCTGTAATTTAGGATCATGTAAATTCACCAATAGTGATCATGTGGTCTAGATAAGTGCTAATATAAGATTGCGTGTAACAAGCTGATTAACACTGTAAAAGTTTAACTATGTTCAGCAAGACGCATTATATCATTGTTAATTGAAGTCACAGAATAATTGATTGCATTATAGCAGCTCACGTGCTCTTTCTTAAAATGCAAGCATTTTAAGGGTACTTTTGTGGACTTCAATTTAGAATATAGCTACTTTTAGGTCCACAAAATTGCTATATTGTAGCTAACAGTACTATTGATTGCTAAATACTGATTAACACTGACCTGTACACCTATATTAATGCTCGCAACATTGCAATGTTATTTTCGTGGTTGTTAATAAAGTCAATAAATAGGCGAAAGCGTAATTTTCAGCTTTTGCAGTTCGAGTGAACTCTAATAAGTCTTCATAAATGCTGAAGTGGCCGATGTGGACCCTATGTGACATCCAATAATGCAGTTTTGTGCTACTTGGGATTGTTACTAACACCAAAATACTAACTAAATTATGGACCATAGTCTGAAATAAAGTTTTATTATTATTTACCTTAAATTATTATCCCACTGTCCCCTACAACAGCTTTGAATAAAGTTTAAAAGAAACAAATTTTCACTTCACCACAAACTCATCCGGCTAACTGTAAGTTGTAAATAAATACTTTATTAATCATCTAAACAGTGCTCAAAGGGCAATTTAACAATATAATATAAAAGTAACATATTAAAAGTGCAACAAAGTGATTAAACAGTAATAAACAGAAAAAAAGGGGTTTAACAAAACAAACAAAGAAGCGGACTTTGAATTTTTATAAATTCAAAACTATCCAACGGTCTCTATTACGCCTCACATATAATTAATTATTTGGACAATAAGCATTTGTAGTAAACCAAACGCCATCACGGCCAATGCGAGCGTGCCGCGGTCGCGTGCCGCCACGATACAGGGAATAAGCTGTATATATCTCTTTCCCTCGCCTGGCTGTTGCGAGGAAGGCGCGGCCGCCATGCGCGCCAGTCCGCTGCCCACACGCTTACTGCGTAGACGCGTATTCGATAACACCGCGCATGTCGCGACGTGCCTACCTCGTGCCGCCATTGTTACGCGAAAAGTACTATTTTTGTTTAGGGTCTTCGTTCCAAAATGTGTATTGTGTTAATCTTAAGTCCGTGTACCAATATACCTACTATATTACTGAAAAGGTGGTTTCTCTACGATAACCTCCCTCATACATTTAATTAAATTATATATAATAACACATACATTATAATGTCACCTAAAACTGGTACAAATAGCGACCGCAAGCTGCCAGTGAAAGCTAAATGTTTCAAATGCGAAAAGTCGGTTGACATAAAAAAAACAGCCTCATGTTCAATATGTAACAACCGATATGAATTGGATTGCGATGGCTTCCCAGAACAAACCTACCGGCTAATGGACTAATGTAAGAGAAATTGGAGATGTGAGAACATGCAAGAAAAATACAAAAGTGCTGACTACTAGTTATGTATCTACCATCACAACGATGAAAAGAGGAAACCAACACCTAAAGATTTCCTCTCCGGGAAAAAGGGTGAATATCCAGGAAGGCAAGCAACTTGTAGCTGTGCAGTCTGCCGTACAAAGCAGTTCTGACATCTTGGATTCCCACATACTGTCTGAATACGAAACTTCAGATGAATCATACAACACACCCAATAAACTATCTCATAGTGTCGATGGCACAATTTCTGAAACATCGACAGTTCTAGACATGAAGACACCATAAAAGAGCTTGCACATAAATTGGATAGTACTGAAAATTAGCTAGAAAACACGATACTCAAAAATAACAATCTCCATCAACAATTGAATAAGTTAACTGCAGAGATCAAAATCTTAAAATCACTCTGTCTGTCATCGGGAATGGCCCAGACATTAAACAAAAACGAAAAAGAGACTCTCTGCTACAACAAAACGCCTTTTCCACACCTTCTACTCCCTAGGGGAATAGGTTGAATGTTAACTGTGGCAACTGTGGGTCTGACTTACATAAGCGGCGCTACCCCGCCGCGACATTATAGCGCCATTTCAACGAGCAAACCTTATCGTACCATCCATCAATTTCTATACCTAATTTAAATATATGGTGTTACTCAATCGAATTTGATGGCTCAAGGATAGGCATTATTTTTGACTTTTTAAATGTTCACTTTTCTTTTTTGCTTTGGGTTTTTATTTATTTTTGTATTAATTTTTATTTTAAATTTTTTAAACTTACTTTAGTTTTGTTTTGTATATGAGTTAACGGTTGTGAGGGTTTTTCAGGGTATATTTAGACACTACATCAAATAGCTTTGCAGAATCAGCTTATCGTGTTGCCACCATTGCATTGTATGTAGAATTAAATACTGATCACAAAACGAATCCAAACACGACATAATCTGTTATTATTTTATGAAGAGCTTACTAGTGTGATGGATATCCTGGTTGCAGCATCAGCTCATCGTGTTGCTACCATTGCATTGTATGTAGAATTAAATACTGATCAAAACAAGTCCAAACACGACATATCTGCTATTATTTTTTCAAGAGTGTACAGTCACCAAAAGACTCGGTCGCCGGATATACTTATAGTTGAAAATTAGTATGAAGCTACTTATGAGGTTACTTATCATTTTTGGTGACCGTACTAGTGTGCTGGATATCCTGGCTGCAGCATCAGCTCATCATGTTGCCACCATTGTATTGTGTGTAGAATTAAATACTGATCAAAACGAAACCAAACACGATATATCTGCTATATTTTTTTCAAGAGTGTACTGGTGTGCTGGATATCCTGGCTGCAGCATCGGACCAAGAATTCCATAATCTTGCATATTTATATAGCGTACATGGGTGTTTCAAATTTTAGATCACACATATGTTTGGAAGTAAAGTAAATACCCATTATGCGTCTAAGATCCTTACCGCAGCTAACAAAAGAGCTGATTACCTTAAAACGGCTGAACCCATTTTGATAAAACATGTCTAAGAACCATCACTAGAAAACCTGCTTTCAAATAAAAAACCGTATTCAAATCGGTTTACCCGTTTAAGACCTACGGTGCCACAGACAGACACACACACACATAGCGGTCAAACTTATAACACCCCTCTTTTTGCGTCGGGGGTTAAAAATATTCTAATTGATAACACAGTAGTTACGGATCCTATAGAAATAGCAACTGCCTTCAATAACCACTACATTAATATGGCGCATTCTTCTAATACTTCTAGTACGGATTTAAAAACGAGCCCTAAAAAAAATTCAGCAGCTCATTCGATGTTCATCAAACCTGTGTCTGAAAATGAAGTTAGAACGGTCATAATATCATTAAACAACTCAAATTCTGAAGGATACGATGAAATCAATGCAAAAATTATAAAAGCATGCACTATTGAGTTAAGTGTAATTATAACACATTTAAATAATTTATCTTTCTTACTAGGTACTTGTCCTGAAGCATTAAAAGTATCTATTGTTATACCACTTTTTAGAAAAGGAGAAAAAAATGGGCGTAATAATTATCGCCCAATAACATTAACACTTATTTTGCCGAAGATATTTGAAAAGTGCATGTATAAATGATTGATCGAATTTTGTAATAAATTAACTTAATTAAGAAAGAACAGTTCGGGTTCCAAAAAAACAAATCCACAACAATAGCTATCTTCACTCTTATAAAAAAATATTTTGACGAATATTAATCAAAACGTCTTACTACAGGTTTGTTCTTCGATTTATCTAACGCCTTTAGCCTAGTGTCTCATGACTTGTTACTACGGAAACTGGAGACAATTGGAATTAGACGTATAGTGTGTAGTGACCTACATAATAAGAGCATACGTGCAGCCAGTACGGAGCGCGGCCGCGCACTGAGCGGTAGACGACGAGGCGGTAGTATTTACGTGCGCGCACGCCGCGCGTATCATTGCGCCGACAACATGCCTGTGTGGAGTCGTTTGAATCACTGAGACGAAACCATGGACGAAACTACTGGAGAACGGCTTTTATATCGCGCTCCACAAACATGAAGGCCAGGCGCGATCTGTTTTAATGCAGTGCTTTGACTGGTGTATTCAACATTGAAGAAGGCTGAGGTAGCACCACTAACCCAAACTGTTATAATATATAAGGAACAACATTATTAATATAAATGAATTAAAAATATATATTGAGTTTCATTCTTATACTCAACTCTATATGTGCTTCAGTGGATATCGACGTACCTAAATAACAGACGACGGCGGGTTACCATGACAAAAGTGGATAGAAATAACGACATGATACCATACCCATCTAACTAAAGTACAACTGATATGGCGTGCCACAAGGAAGTGTGTTAGGCCCATTTTTTTTTTTAAACATAAATTCTATAATTAATATAAACAAACATAAATGTATATTATTTGCTGATGATATTTCTATTATTGTAACAGCTGTTGTGTTGTAGTTGTTGTTTTTGTGTTTTTGGATCTGTTTTTAGTTTCTTGCCACCGACTGCCGAAATTAAAGTTATTTTTCACTTTGTAGTGTGTTTTTATTGAAGTCGGTTTTTTTTTTTGTAAAAAAGTTTTTTATTTTTCACTTTTTAGTGAGTCAGTTATTCATTTATCTAAGTTACAATAGCCTAATGTCAACTGCTCATCACCTTTTACACAATATTCCTTTTCCCGATGCAGGGACGTAAATTATTGAGGAGTTCTCCTGTTAAGAACCAAAACCATATGCATTGTGACGAGCATAAATTGCTTAGCAACCATATTATTATAGAAATCCAATCGCAACCCGTGAAATACTTATAAATCGGTAAACATACATAAAATAGAATAAAACATACATACAGCCGAACATATAACCTCCTCGTTTTTGGAAGTCAGTTAAAAAATAAGGTTCCAATCATACGAAATACTAAATGGCTCAGTAAAGGATTAAACATAATATGTTCCATCCGTAAAAGAATGCTATTTAAAACATATCGACTATCAGGTAATAATAGAGATAGGAGTGATTTTAAGAAATAGGCAAAAATGTTTAAAGGGATCAAAGAACTCACTCATAGGCCGCAAAACAACTATCATATCCAAACAGCCACAAATAAATCTAAAGCAGTGTGGCAAATAATCAATAAATACAAAAACAATAAACCCCCAGAAAAAAAAAATAGAATAAAATATAATAACCAACTTATAACTGCTCCTGATGCTATAAGCACAAACATTCAACAACTTTTTTGTTGATGAAATTTCAAAACTAACGAATAATACAATAAACTAAACTAATATTCTAACCTATAACAAAACGAACTCCTTTTTCTTAACACCAGTTACCTCTTACGATGTTGTCAAAATAATCATGACATTAAAAAACACTAACAGTACAGGTTGTGATGGAATTTCCACAAAAATAATAAACCGTGCAGCGTACGAAATTGCTCCAATCGTCACCTCCATTACAAATCAGTGTCTTGAAGATGGAATTTTGCCGACATATTTAAAAACTCCTGTAGTTACACCTACGAGTATATTAAAAAAAGGAAACACGGAAGATGTACCAGTTATATGTTATACACCTATCGCTCTCATTTTAATAATGGCTAAAATATTCGAAAGAGAGAAAATTATACATAACGGAGAACTCTCGTTATCATCAGCCATATTGTAACTCAGTACTATGGGTAGTGTTGGTTATTGCGCAATAGAAAAATCGTTTGCAGTTCAAATCAAATTATAATTTACGAACAATAATTAATCACACTAGTGAATCACACACACTGCAGGTACACGACACAACTATAAGGAACGCGCGACAGTTTCTAAACGTGTTGACTGCTTAACCGCCAACAACAAACGCTGCTTTAACTCTGGTCAAGTGCTAGCGTTATAGACTCTGTCCAGTGCCACCTGGTGGCACCGGCGTCCCGAGTAGTCAAGTCAAACGATTGATTTAACGTATTTCCGACATACATATAATAATCTAAGTGAATAATTCGAAGAAAAAAAACGAAATAATCAAGTTGGATTCAGAAAAGGGATATCGGTTAATACAGAAATGCATCAGTTTTTACAAAAAAATATAACAGAACTAGATAAAAAACCGGCCAAGTGCGAGTCGGACTCGCGCACGAAGGATTCCGTACCATTATCTATAAAAACGGTAAAAAAATCACGTTTGTTGTAGGGGAGCCCCCTTAAATATTTATTTTATTCCATTTTTTAGTATTTGCTGTTATAGCGGCAACAGAAATACATCATCTGTGAAAATTTCAACTGTCTAACTATCACGGTTCATGAGATACAGCCCGGTGACAGACGGACAGACAGACGGACGGACGGACAGCGGAGTTTTAGTAATAGGGTCCCGTTTTACCCTCTGGGTACGGAACCCTAGAAATCAGGTCACAGCCCTATACATGGACAAGGCAAAAGCTTTTGATTATGTTGACCATGGACTACTACTACATAAACTAGAAATATACTGAGTTCGAGGTAAAGCACTAGACATAATCAAATCCTATAAGTAATAGGATACAGTTCACTGAAATAACACAATTATGTCCATTCATAAAATATAAATTAAATATACATCGAGCCCAAGATCTATAAAATATGGTGTACCTCAAGGGTCACTAGGGCCTATATGATTTACCTACCGCTATTCGGCACCCTATGGTTTTATTTGCAGATGACAAGACGGCTCTTTTCACAAGTAACATAAATAATAATCATGAACTAGAAATAAATGATTTCCTATCTAAATTTTCCTGGCTTACAATAATCTAAAAAGAAATCTTACAAAACCCCATTACATTAATTTTAAGAATAAAAACGCAAAATCAATTCCACTATCTATTTAGTTTAATAATGCAACTGTATCTGAGGTTACGTGTACAATATTTGAAGGTATCTATATAGATTCTAATAAGTCACGGAAAATACATGTAAATAGTGTATGTACCAAATTAAATAAATTCTTTTATACCTTATACATGCTCAAAAAAGTATCTAACCAAACCACACTATTTACTGCTTATCATGCCTATGTGGGATCCACTCTATCTTATGGGATACCGTACTACATATATTGAGGATACTCAACTGATACAGAAATTGCGTTCAAGGAGGCAGAAAAAAAGTGTATTAGATCAAATGTGGGATACACCAAACCGATTCGTGTAAACCTCATTTCATAAACCTCTAGATATTATCCTCCCTGCAATATACAGAGTGGTGACGACATAACGATATTAAATGAAAATACGGTCTCCAATAAATAGTGTGTGTAGTAGGAACCATTTATTTGGTGGTCCCTTGTGTGCGTAAAGTTTTATTCATTTAGGTAACAATAATCAAAAAAAAATGGCGCGCTGAACAAACTTCAGCAAAAAACATAGATGTATTTCTCTCCTTTTCTTGCACAATAAATGTTCCGAATGCGAAAGTGATTACGAACTATTTTTGCCTACACTTACTTTGTTTAGACAAAAACGTCGAATTGACAACGTAGCTATCTTCTCAGTTTACTAAAAGAATAGGCGTGACGTCACGGCGCTTTAAAGTAACCATCGTGCGCTCGTAGTGTCGCGCACTGTACTGCACCTGTAGGGCGGCTGCGTGACGAGGTGGCGCAGCTCGGCGGCCAGGCGCGCGCGCAGGCCCGGCAGCGCGGCGCCGACAGTTTGCTCATGCGCACGCGCTGGCGTGACGTCACGGCGCTTTAAAGTAACCATCGTGCGCTCGTAGTGTCGCGCACTGTACTGCACCTGTAGGGCGGCTGCGTGACGAGGTGGCGCAGCTCGGCGGCCAGGCGCGCGCGCAGGCCCGGCAGCGCGGCGCCGACAGTTTGCTCATGCGCACGCGCTGGCGTGACGTCACGGCGCTTTAAAGTAACCATCGTGCGCTCGTAGTGTCGCGCACTGTACTGCACCTGTAGGGCGGCTGCGTGACGAGGTGGCGCAGCTCGGCGGCCAGGCGCGCGCGCAGGCCCGGCAGCGCGGCGCCGCCGCCCGCCAGCAGCACGTTGGCCGCCAGCGCGCGCCGCACGTCGCGCGGGCACGCCGCCACGCACGCCAGCACGGCGTCGCCCAGCGAGGCCTGCTCCGCGTCGCGCGCGAACAGCGGCTCGGCGCACAGCTCGCGCGCCTCGCCCGGCACCGTGAGGCGCCCGTAGCGCACGGCGCGCGCCGGCGCGGGCGGGCGAGGCGAGGCCCACTGCAGTGCGCGGGAGCGGGGACTCACGAAACACGTTTTCACTAAAATAAGTCGAGAGGGGACACAATCGTATTTCATTAGAATTATACTCTGGATTTATCAAAATGTAGAATTCAAATCAATTAGATATAATAGATATTGAATTAGTTATCAACCAAAAACATTTCATGTAATGCTAAGATACTACACAGGTTGAATTTTTGAGATGGGGCAGCAAGGGCAGCTACCTTATCCGTTGTAGCTACAGGAAAACGGACTTAGGAGACTACTTAACTTTTTGATTAATTTTACTTTGCATTCACAGATTTTGAAAAAAATGTACCGTCAGCAGGAAAATGGGCGATTTTCACAAAACCCTTTGTTTCCGCCTATCGATCATGTTTCACATAAGGATCAAACACCTCTATTGGACCATCTAAGGTTTGAGTAATACAAATCACAAAAAACTTTTTCCATACATTTCGTAGGAAATGAGACTACAACTAAATTTTTTACCAGCGATAAAC
Source organism: Griposia aprilina (assembly GCA_916610205.1). NCBI lineage: Eukaryota > Metazoa > Arthropoda > Insecta > Lepidoptera > Noctuidae > Griposia > Griposia aprilina. The sequence goes on from OU744306.1 coordinate 20,702,200, forward strand.
CGACAGCTACAAAAAACACTTCTACAGCTACAAAAAAGAATAAAAAATAATTACTTCTACATTGGGTATTATTTCACGTTAAAATAAAAACTTGAAACTTTACAGTTGGACTCACCAAGAATTTTTACTTTTGTGCTGTATCAGATGCTCAAAATGGTAGCCGTTTTGATGTAGGCATAGGTTTACTCTCTTTACTACAGAGCGGTCAGCGGCTGATAATGTGAAAGGATGAATGCCATAGAGAACCGTGGTAAGTGAATCTTTGAGTTCATGAATACTGTCGTATTTCTTTTTAAAAAGTTATTTTTTTAATAGCCCCACATAAAAACATCAAGAGGCGTGAGATCTGGACTGCGTGGTGGCCACGGTGTTAGCGACGCGCTCGATAGATTTAAAGAAATGTAACATAACTTAAACATGTTAGTATTTAGTAAGTAGCATCACTAATTATTAAGCTGAGGCGGGACACGCTGACACGCTTGTCACAATGTGGACCCCCCGCCAGTCGCAAAATAATGCGCACGTCCATTTTTCATATTCTTACGCACGCGGCCATCTTGGTCTTTGTTCCAACGCAATAAACGTCTTTTTCAAAGTTCGCCTGTGTTTTGTTCCGACAACTCGTTAGTTCCTGCAGCACAACCCGTAACACACGGTATAGGATCATATTATGTTCTTATCCACTGCCCGAAGTGCCGGTTCAAATTAGAACGGGTTTGGCGGCTGTTGTGTGGCGGAGCGCCATCTCCATCTCTAGAGGTCATTTTTGTCACAGAATTTCGGAAATCATAAGCAACCAGAAAACAAACTATCTCGATTCTGTTTTCAAAGCAAATTAAATTATGACATGTATTCGTTCGAAATTCGAAGTTAATTTTTTTTTGTTTATTATTGGCCAGTCTTCATTGTACCGGTTAGTCTATCCATAATAAAAAGTAAGTTACAACTTACTTTTTAATATAGATAAACAGACTACAGTCTCATTTCCTACGAAATGAATGGGAAGTTTTTTTTGCGATTTCTGACTTTTCTAGTACTCAAACCTCAGTTGGTCCAATAGAGGTTTTTGAGCCTTATATGAAACATGATCGATCGGCATATTTTTTTTTGTGAAAATAGGCCATTTTCTTGCTGACTGTATTTTTTTTTCGAAATCTGTGACCTCAAATCAAATTTTCTCAAAAGGTTAAGGAAATTCTCTTAGAATCGTTTTCCTGTAGCTACAACGGTTAAGGTAGCTGCCCTTGCTGCCCCATCTCAAAAAATCATCCTGTGTAGCATAAACCTATAGGAGTCTGTGCGACGGCGCGAAACGGCCAAGCCATGCATTTTAACCACGATGTCAGGTTTGTAGTTAGCCCTTGTAGAGAGTTAGGGGCTTAATGGCTCTACACGATCGATCTGATAACTTTTAACAGTGAAAGCGTTATAATAAATTTTTGGCAACCTACTACACGAAATGTTTTTGAAGAGATTTCATTTCTTTTTGCAGGGTGCTCCATATTTATTTTTTGGGGCGGTATTTCTTAGAATTAATAATTATTTATTTGTCTTGTGCGTCTGCTATAATTTTTTTTCATAGCCCACACTATCTTTGCCTCTTTTCGTTGATGGCTTATTATTTGCAATAAGCGATAAATCAGAGCGGTATTTAGATATTTACCGATTATATTCTACTACTAGCTTCTGCCCGCGGCTTAGCCCGCGTGGAGATCGGAAATTACCCCGCGGGGACGTCCTACTAGGATAAAAGTATCCTCATGTCCTAATCCAGGTCATGGCCTATCCGTAACCTACCTATCATCCAAATCCAGCCGTTAAAGCGTGAAAAAGTAACAGACAGACAGGCAGATAATAAACGCTACCTAAATATTACCTCAAGATACGGACTCTGACTAAATTCCAATTCCTTTAATCTTTAGAGGCATGAGGAACAAAGTGTAAAGTTCACTCATCCTCCATAGAAAAGGGAAGATCTTCCGACCAGACGGGTATTGTGTCTGGTGGGCAACTGCCCGACGATTGATGTTTTTATTTTTTGTGATTGGCTTCTCGCAGGTCAACTTAGGAGGTTGTCAGCTGCTTAACTGGACATGCCCGTGGTTGCCCTAATAAATTAAGACCCCCAGCCAGGGCTTATAAAACTTACAAACTAGGCGACAAAACGCTAAGGGCACCCCCTGCGGGGTACGAGCCTCGGCTTAGGGCGTCGCAAGGAGAGGGCAGCAAGGGACGGGCTGAATCGGAATTATTATTATTAGGGGGCGAAGGCGGGCCTCGGCAGCGAGGACGGCAGGACGGCGGTCTGTGTTTATGTATCGTTAAGGTACTGGTGGCCTTACTACTCTCCTGGAGGAGGGTAGTGGCGTCGTCGGGGTCAACTAAGGTATGCCTCGGGCGGCTAATCTTACTAATGCGGGAGGGAGTGTAGCAGGCGGCTGCTTTAATCATGGGGCTGGGGTGTTTTATGCCGCAGTCAAAGAAACACTTTGAAAAGCGTTTCATGAACTGTTGGAGGGTGGGCATTCGGAGGTCTAAGTGAAGATTCACAAATCGGACATAGAAGGGGACTCCCGTAACCTTTCTGAGGAAACGGTTCTGTAGAGTCTGCATCTTATGAAGATGGTGGGGCTTTGCGTATGCAAATACAAAGCAGGCATAGTTCATGATGGGACGGATGACTGCGGTGTAGATGCGCAATTTGCATTTGAGAGACAATTTACTGCGGGCGGTTACAACCGACGTCGGTGTCACATTATTAAAACACATATTTAACGCATGGGAGGAGGCACAAGATGCAATAGGCATCTTTTGCGACCTATCATCCAAGGCATTTGATTGCGTGAATCACGATACAATGCTCTTGAAACTTGAGCATTACGGACTGGGTAAACTCGCGCTTAGCTTAGTAAAATCATATTTGAATGATAGACTGCAGCAAGTTCAAATAAACGGTGTGAATTCATTGGGCTTAAAAGTCAAAATGGGTGTACCGCAGGGCTCAATATTGGGTCCGTTCCTCTTTTTAGTATATATAAATGATTTACCTCATTTACTGAAAAACCGACCACGAATGGTGTTATTTGCTGATGATATCACTGATTTTTAAAATAAACAGACATGCACAAGAGCTTGACGACGTAAATAACACTATGCTTAAGATTCATAATTGGTTTACTGTAAATAATTTGGTATTAAATGAGAAGAAAACTAAATGCATAAGATTCGCGTTACCGAATGTTAGAAGTAGTAAATGTCACGTTGTATTGAATAAGGAGATACTAGAATTTCAAAGCTACAGTGGGGTCCTCACTTAACATCACTTGCAGGGCGGCTAAGCTTAGCCGCTTACGCTGTTTGGAAAATCCGTCAATTAACAGACGTGGATACCGCGAGACTAGTATATTTTTGTTACTTTCATAGCATCATGTCTTACGGTATTTTACTATGGGGACGGGCTGCAGATATCGAGTCTATTTTTATTCTGCAGAAAAGAGCCATCAGAGCAATATATTGCCTCCGCAGGCGCGATTCTTTAAGGGAACTGTTTAAAGATATTATCATCATGACGGTACCTTGTCAATATATTAGGTTGGGGAAAAAGTCTTTTCGCATTATAGTATGTATGAACTTGTAATAAAATCTCTTTGGCTATACTATTTGTATCTGGCTGGTTTTGATATCATTGAAAGTTTAAATTTTAAAGAACATAATTCCAAATTCAAATTAGGAAAATGTGTGATTTTCATTTGTTTTTCATACTGTCAAGATGAGTGAATCTAATGATGAAATTCGATACATTTTAATTTTTTACTACAAAGAAGGTAAAAATGCAATGCAAGCCGCGAAAAAAAAATTGCGATATTTATGGACCTAGTGCAGTGTCTGTGAGAGTAGCACAAATTTGGTTTAAGCGTTTTCAATCCGGAAATTTTGATGTCAAAGGTGCACGTCGCTCTGGTCGCCCTATTACGGTTAAAATGGATGCCATTTTTGAAAAAGTGGAGCAAGATCGGCATATCAGTAGTTACGACGTAGCTGAAGAACTGGGAATTGACCACGAAACAGTTTTGGCACATTTGAAAAAAACTGGGTACACAAAAAAGCTCGATATTTGGGTACCTCACGAGCTCACTGAAAGAAACCTAATGAACCGTGTACTCATTTGTGATTCTATAATACGACGTAATGAAACCGAACCATTTTTGAAGAAGCTGATAACTGGTGATGAATAGTCGATCACGTACGACAAGAACGTGCGAAAAAGGTCGTGGTCAAAGGCCGGTCAGGCTTCACAGACTGTGGCGAAACCCGGGTTAACTCGCAACAAGGTGATGCTGTGTGTGTGGTGGGATTGGAAGGGCATTATTCATTATGAGCTGTTACCACCAGGCAGGACCATCGATTCTGAACTCTACTCCGAACAACTGATGAGATTAAAGCAAGAAGTTGAGAGAAAGCGGCCGGAATTGATCAACAGAAGGGGTGTGGTTTTTCATCATGATAACGCTAGACCTCACACATCTTTAGCCACTCAGCAAAAATTAAGAGAGTTTGGCTGGGAGGTGTTAATGCATCCGCCGTATAGTCCTGACCTTGCACCTTCAGATTTCCACCTGTTTCGGTCTTTTCAGAATTCTTTAGGCAGTGTCAGGTTAACATCACGAGAGGACTGCCAAAACCACTTGTCGCGGTATTTTGATCAGAAGTCCCAAAATTTCTATAGCAATGGGATTATGTCCCTACCTACAAGATAGCAAAAAGTTATCGAACAAAATGGTACCTACATACTTTAGTTAAATGTAAATAAACTATTTAAAAAAATGTTTTAAATTTTCTTAAAAAATACGAAGGAACTCTTTCCCCAACCTATTATATATGAAAACATTATGTATGTTCGAAAAAACCTACATCTTTTTAGTAAGATAAGTGACAGGCATAATTTCAACACTAGAAATATGAACAAATTAGATCAACCACGTTTCAGGTTGTCTAAAGTACATACTTCTTTTATGGGGTACTGTGTAAAATGTTATAATAAAATACCACTCGATATTCTTCAACTAAATGAGAAGAAATTTAAAACATGCATTAAACGCACAGTGTAGACAAGCATCTTATAAGTTCAATGATTATATCGTAGATAAAAATGCTTGGCTTAATGCTGGTCCTGCTCCACAGCCACTTGGGCGCACTAGTTAGTTTTATTGTTTGGAAGAGATACTTCTTTTTTATTTTACCTTTTTTTTTCTGACATTGCGAACTTAATGTTTGTGTATTTTTATTTTTTTTATAAAATATTGTTTTAATATTGAATACTCCACTAGATATTTAATGATGGTATTTTCTTTTGGTAGTAAAATTTTATTCATCGCTCAAATACATAGCAAAGTATAGTTTTGTATAATTTAGAAGCATTTTTTAAATTTTGTAAATGTGAGTACCATGGATTCGTTTATTATATCATTATTATGTATGTTGACTTGAAAGCATGGCAGTTGAGACTATGTCATGCTCACTGAAATGTCTCACTGTTGGTGGCGCGTGTGTTGGATCATTCGGTTCCCTACAAAATGGTTGAGCTGGATGGTGCTGATCCACGCGTCATGTTCGTGAACGGGCGCCGTCAGTTGAGACTGGTCATCTCTTAACTGCCATGGCTTATTTTTTATTATTCTTATTTTTTGATTTCTTTTTTAATATACATTTTATTTTTATTTTATTTACATTGTTCTCACATATAGAAGCAACAAGAATAATGTACCAACGATTTTGTAATATCTTGATTTAAAAAGAGTGTCCTTGGAGTTTCTTGCCCGTTCTTCTCCATAGAGATCTACGTTTTGGAATGGGCAACTAGCTTCAACTTTCTGACTAACTGACCGACTCTTTGACAATTCAAAAGTGCCTGTAAATGGTTTAATTGAAATAAATGCTTTGAGTTTGAGTTAATAGGGTGTGAAGTCTACCGAGAGCGAAGGCGGCGCGCGAATGAGCCATACGTATGTGCTCACTGAAGGTAAAGTGGTGGTCGAGGATCACACCTAGATATCTAGCTCGATTCTCCAAAGGGATCGGCTTGCCATACATAGTGATCGGACTGGGCTGATGATTGATGTCGGGAAGTCTTATACAATGTGTAATTTAAATAACGCACAACCTCAGAGGGTGTGGTTTGGTCCCATAGTAAAAGTTGTTCATAATGATGATTATGAACAACTTTCACTATGGGACCAAACCTGAAATCGCGAAAAGAAAATCAGCTGTTCCCCACACTTTGACGAGTTATGCGAACATAAATGTAGGGAACAGTTGATATTTTTTTCGCGATTTCGGGTTTGGTCCCATAGTAAAAGGTCTTCATAATGATGAGTACAATGACCCCTTAAGAAGTTGTGCGTTATTTAAGTTACACATTGTATATGTTGATCGCGCGGTAAACTCTGTTTGCGCGATGCAGGATTTGTGTGACGTTGGGTAGTTCGCAGGCGGCGTTGTAGATGCCGCCACAAATCTTAAAAAAGTGGTAAGTAAAAATTTCAATAATCGTGTGAATTTTAAAATCATCCCCTATTTTACCAAACGCTAAAATAGTAATAATCCAATCATATTATTTTTCATATTATTATTCTAAATCAATCTGCCTGCCCTTTCCCAACTATGTTGGGGTCGGCTTCCAGTCTAACCTGATGCAGCTGAGTACCAATATTTTACATGGAGTGACTGTCTACCTGACCTCCGCAACCCAGTAACTAGGTAATACGATACCCCTTAGTAAGACTGGATGTCAGACTTTCGGGATTCTGACGACCCGTAACGACAGCCGAAGATCCACGAATGACACGGAGAGACCAACAACGGCTTAACGTTTCCGAGGCACTGAGGAGTCTCGGTATGTAAAGATGGTCACCCATCCAAGGTCAACCCCAACAAGCCTAGCTTAACCTGATGGACCGACCTGTATGGCTGTTATTTAGCCACGAGCTTCTCACATGTATTTACTTACAGCATAACATAACATCAAGCCTTGTTTCCCCGAAGGGTTGGGCAGATGTGTACCTGTAGTACACCCACATTACGCCAGTTATGTTTTAAGTCTCATATAATAGGGGGAGAGCCTATTGCCAACAACCGCGAACAATTCCAGACTCCGGGCTGCTACTGAGAATTTTTTGTTGGAAAAACCCAATAATACTTTGCCCGACCTGGGAATCGAACCCAGGACCTCATGCGCAGCAGTAGCGCTTGCGACCGCTACTTACTTATAAATGGAAATATTAGTTCTTAGTACATAATATATTGTACATATTTGATACATCTTGATACTTTGGTTGAGATTGGACACCGGTGACGACAATGATTCATTAAATCTATTTGTAGACTATAAGTATACTGGCATTATCAATGTCGCATATCACGAACCAACGCGAAAATTGGGATGTCCCACATTACAGATATACTTCTACCTCAAAAAAATCCTATTTGACTTAGTTGGGGGATGATTTTGCAAAAACTGTAATACATGTGTCTTATAATTTTAATTGAAAAATATGTGTATCAATTTTCGAGTCAAACGACACAGAGTATAAAAAGTTTCACAGAAAATTCAAACCCCCTTTTGGAATGTCGGGTGGAATTTCGAAAAATCCTTTCTTAGTGGATACTTACTCTTCATAAATAACACACCCTCCATATTTCATGTCTCTAGGACCAGAGGTTTAGGCTGTGCTTTGATATTTCAGTCAGGACTTTGAATTTTATATACAAACAAATGTGGAGACAACAATACAACAATAAATTAAACTTCGTATACCTAATGACGTTCCCAGTCTGCATACAAAAATTCAATCAAATATAACCAATAGTTTAGTCACAGGACATTATTTTTCATTTTTAAGATTTTCTACATGATGTATTACTACTCGTAATAAGGCAGCATCGACAGTTTAATGACATCTGCAATAGGTATAAACACAGCATGTTGCCAGCTCGCTACTTCAATAACCTTCGCCAAATTTGTTCTTAAATTTTATACCCCGATGCGAATTAATGCGTAGTATACCTTATGCGAGTTATAGAGGTATGAGGAACAGGGTGTAAAGGTAACTCATACCTCCATAGAAAAGGGAGGATCCTCCGACCAGACGGGTGTCGTGTGTGTTATTACTACATGTAACGCACTCATGTCAATTGAAAATTAAGTATGTGCGAAAGGGATAGATCTAGATAGCTCGTTTATTTCTACTTCGCTTTCTTGCCGAAACCTGTAAAGAATTAGGTCGGTCAGTCATCTCATCAGAGTGTCGCCGCGATCCTATCGCAAGCGCACGTGTCGTGTTCCTTCGGTACCTTTGAAGCGACCGCCGCCGCCGGGCCGCCCCACCGCTCTTGTGTTTATGTTATGAAATTGTGATTATTGTAAGATGTATGACGTTTAATCGTGAATTGTGCAAAATTGGACGCTTTTTTTATAGTGACAGGATATGTAACGTATTAAGTACCTAGTTAATTTGTTAAGTGATTAGATGCTTAATACATTGTGTGTAATTTAATCGATGTTTTTGTAATAACAATGCCTCGTTTTGGTTACACAGCTTCGGAGTACACCGACATGATTTTACTTTATGGGGAATGTCACGGAAACGCCTCTTTAGCAATATAAATATACCGAGAAAGGTATGGGAACACCCGTGTGTCCTACCGATGGCCGCACTATTGTTCAAGCTGTCCAGAGGATACGGGAAAATGTACCTTTAATCCCGCATTTGGATAGTGCTACTCCACTAGAAACAGTGACGCGACACGAACGAATTATAAATTATTTTGAACGAAATTGAACGTCTAGTCTGCGTAGGGCAGGTCGTATTTTTCGTGTAAATCGTAGAAAAATACACAAAGTTTTAAAAAGCGACAAACGGAAGCCTTACAAGTACAAGAAAGTACAGGCGTTGTTACGAGTACATAGAGACAAGCCAGTTCGAGAAACCTTCTGTCGCTGGATAGAAACAAATCATTTAGAGAAAACCGACTTCCTGTACTATGTGATGTGGACTGATGAAAGTACATTCACAAGGAACGGTATTTGGAACCGACAGAATTTTCAGTACTGGAGCCGCGTAAATCTGCATCTAGTACGGTAGACTTCGCACCAGTACAGATTTGCGGTCAATTTGTGGGCTGGCATACATAGGGATACCATAATTTTATTGGTCCAGTTTTTATTGATAGCAATTTGAATGGTGAAAAGTTTTTAGAACTCCTCAACGGATTCGTTTGCGAGTACCCGGACGAGCTTTCGCTAGACGTGCACAGCCAGATGTGGTATCAATTATACGGAGCGCTAGCTCATTCAGTGGTGTCTGCCAGAGAGCGTTTGTATCAAATGTTCGGACAGCAGCGGATTGGCCATTATGGACCAACGCGGTGGCCAGTGAGGTCACCGGACCTCACGCCATTGGATTTGTTCTTGTGGGGCATGTCAAACATGAAGTTTGTTCAACAGACGTTGATACCGTTGATGATTTAAGAAACAGAATAATCATAGCTTTTAATTAATTTAAACATATGGCCGCTAATGGCGACTTCTTATTAAGAGTTAGATTTTGAAACAAAAACATTTTGAACATTTTGAAAATCTTAAAATTTAATGACATAGTTAGGTTCTTGCTGACTGAGCAATGTTTGTGATTAATATTAATTACTCGTGGATACTGTGACTATTCGGCTAATAATCTGTGATTCGGTGTAATTGTTTTTATTGAGCATTAATAATATTAAATATAGCGCGAAAATATCACGTCGGCGCGAGTTGCGTCGCTACAACAGCGCGCTGTTGCCGCTCTTCTCTCAGGTTAGTGAACCAATATTTAAATATGGTGTTCTATTTTCTTTACATTTTTATGCTATTTAGTTTGTTTGAAAAAAACATTTTTTTTAATTTCGGTGATAGGATTTATTTGATAGTTTCAAAATATTCTTATGAACTAGTATAGCCAGTTATTTCATTTATTAATGTATCTCTCAAAATTTAAGGAGCTCAACAGCTCAAAGAGGTGCATCTTTGAGCTGTTGAGCTCCTTAAATTTTGAGTTACGATTACTGATAAATGCGTGCATTGACTGGACAGGTCCACTCAATCTGTGTGGTTCTTTCCTTAAAATACCATTTCTACATGAACTTCACATGATCTGAAGATCTGATCTGATGATCTGGAGTTTAAAAGAAACTATGAAATCTGAGTTTTTTTCGGCCTTCCTTCTCAGAGTAGTCAGACAGGAAACGCCGACCTAATTTTTTTATAAATTAATATATTCTATTCTAAAAGAATTATGTAGAAGTTGGCACCTGCGTAGTTTAGCACTAACTTCTGGGTTGGTTGATATTTGGTTAATTTGGTGAATTCGGTAATATACCAGAATGGTTACGGTTTGGTTGTTGGTTTACGATCACTGACTTAATGATACGAAATTAATATGGTTTAAAAGGGTTTATTAGACACTACAAATTATGATAACATCAAATGGTAAACTTAAGCTAAATTAGCACTAAGATGGTTTGATTTGGTTTGGTTTGAGTTACGCGATTGGTAGTCGGACACGAACTAACTGATCATAGTTGCGATACACGCATTTATGGAAATGCATGCGGACAAAAGTGCTGAGCTGTTCGGTCACAAATATTGTACCGAACATATTCCCGAGCACGAGATGTGATAAGACAAGAATAAAGTGTGTAAAAATAATCATCAAGTCACCTTAGTTAAGTAATAATAGTTACATGTCAAATGGTAAACAAAGTAACATAATTATAAAATGGTTAACAAATGTAACGTAATTATAAAATGGTAAAATTAAAAGTGGTATAAAATGTTAAACAAAATGTAAAATAATTATAAAAATGGTAAACAAAGTAAAGTCCTTAAAAACATAGATTCATTTTACACTAGTGAGTCTTCAACCGTAAGCACACGTTCTTTTCGCGGTTTAGGCAACGTAGCCCTTTCCTTATTACCCGCACTACGCATAGCACTGGGCCACCGTTTAGCGAAATATGCATTTAAACCTATCGGTTCACTCTCACTTTGCTGACGGTCAGCAGTACTCTGCTTTCGCGGTTGCACTTCACTATGCCCCCTGGTTGACTCCGATGTAGTCACCACAGACTCCTGTCTGTGGTGAGGCTCCGCCCGACTGGCCGCAGATTGCGAGCAGCATCTCATTCTTCCCCAGACCCAGACTGCTGCCGCGCATAGGATGACCCCCAGGATTATGTAAACGACGGTGTACTGGTGGATGTCATGGACTGATATTTCATCGATCTCTGCTTTGTTGGATTTCAATGTTTTGATCTGTTCTCCAAGAAAGGATAGAGATCTATTCAGGCCCATGTCTTCTGGCAATGCTGTTTCCGTTGGTATTTGAATGTTGACAATATGGTTTATCTGGTTTAGCTAAGGTACGAGCATGTTTGGTGAAAAAATTAAGTGGTTGGATTGTTGTTGTAAAGAACACAGCGTAAAATCTTTACTTTTAATAAAACATTTCTGTGTCATGCTAATGACCCCTGATCGAGTCAGCTGACGAACGGTAACGTGATCGTCGCATATGACTTTAATATTATATGTGTCACAGCAGAAATATAGGTATTGTGACGTTGAGTGTAGCTCTACCCATCTGTTTTTACACACTGTTCTTTCTGTTGTGCACCTTTGGTTTATTGGGCTGGTTTCGCAAAAGTTTTCGTCCTTTTCCAAATTCAGGATAGGTTTGAAGAGCTCGCACATGAAGGATTCTCCGTGATACAAACATGTGTCAAGTTCATGTATGGTTGGTACGAAATATGCATCCTTTTTTAAGTTCACTGCGACGTATTCCGAGATTGGTATTATGCTGGTCATACTGTCGTTGGTTTGTTGAGGAATTGGTACTATCCTATATAATCTAAAACTTTCTCTTGTAATGAGCGGGAAAGTAATTTCAAATATAACATATTTTTCGGTGACTCTAGCCTTTGTTCTCAGTAGCTTGTAGATGTGCTGAAGGTCTGTCTCTATGTTATCGATGGGTAAGCCTAAATCTTGAGGCATTTGCCCATAGATAATTTGTAGTTCTCGCTTGAGCTGCGCTGGTGTCAGTAGATGCAGACTGATTTGACCGTGGTAGATTTCCGTGATAGTATCTATCAAGGTATTCTGTATCTGTTTCAAGTTTTGCGTCATATTAATGGTAGCTATCGAGACTAATGTGAAGTCTTGTTGTGCTGTCATAACATCGATTTCTTGTTGCATCTTATTATTGACGTTGTCTAAAGCATTTAGATGCTTATTTATGGTTTTGTGTTGCCTTGCTATAATGCTTTCAGTTCTTTGTAGTACATTGTGCTCTGCTTCTACGATAGATGTCAAGTTCTTCCATAAGTTATTGACGTTGTCTAAAGCATTTAGATGCTTATTTATGGTTTTGTGCTGCCTTGCTATAATGCTTTCAGTTCTTTGTAGTACATTGTGCTCTGCTTCTACGATAGATGTCAAGTTCTTCCATAACTGACCTTGGTGTTTTTGATTATGATGCACAAGTTCAATGTTCTGCCTGTACTTTTCTGCGAAACTTTCGTCTAATACTCCGAACAATGAGTTTGCAATTGAACCGACAGCGTTGATTAGGCCGCGTCGTGTTCGTAAGCGCTCGCCGTAATGCTGGCTAAGCAACAGCTGGTTGTAGTATTGCAGTTCATTGTAATCGTGACGTATTTGTAGGAGTATCATATGACAGTGACTTGATTCCCTGATTGTATCACATGTTTTGTCGAGATAACTTGTAAAGTCATTGATGGCTTTTTCACCCTGGCAATATGGTGACATGTTAAAATATGTGACTAGTTTCCACTTGTCTCGAATCAATTGTACTTTCCCCACGGTATCAAAGTACAATGTTTTGTTGCTATCAAATTGCGTAATATTGTATGACGCTATTGTTGGTGATATTATACTTAAGAATAGCAACAATGCCAGTGCAATGTTAACTATCTTGGGATAGGTACTGCACGAACTGGTTCTGGTACTGGTATTTGGTTGCGAGCGGTTACATGGTTCCATTTCGGCTCTAGTAGTAGTAGTAGTATATTGGGGTTTTAGTGGTTTTCCTTTTTCTGGTATGATAGGTTCCGTTTGGTCCATAGGTAAAACTGATAGTTTAACTATAGGGCGCTTCATGTAACCATTTTTGGTTTTCAGAGTCACTACTCTGACAAGTTCATCTTTTCCTGGATGTACTTCCATTACACGTCCCACTGGCTATTTCCCTGCAGGTAAGTTATCGTCGTGAATCATTACTAGATCACCCACCTTAACGTTCTTCTGGTATTTCGTCCACTTGTTCCGGGTTGATAGTTGGGTCAAGTACTCTGTTTTCCATTTTTTCCATAAATCTTCAAATACTTTTGACACTAGATGCCATCTGGTTCTGGCGTCTTCTGCTGTGTCAATTATGGTTAAACCTGGTCTTGCTGATAGGAAATGGGCTGGTGTGAGGAAATTCAAATCCTCCGGGTCTTCTGATAGCGCACAAAGTGGTCGTGAATTGAGGCAAGCTTCTAGTTTTGATAACAGTGTGGTGTATTCTTCAAATGTAATTATTTGCTGTCCAATCACGCGTTTAAGGTGGTGTTTGAGACTTCGCACTGCTCTTTCCCAAAGTCCTCCCGCATGAGGCCAAGAAGGTGCGTTGAAATGCCATTCAATTTGTAGTTCTGTTATCTCTATAAAGAATGACTCTTTGAACATTTTGAAGATGGTCGTATTCTTCTTGCAGCATTCTGTTTGCTCCAACGAAATTGGTCCCATTGTCGCTATAGATGTGACGTGGAGCTCCGCGTCTTGCTGCCATTCTTTGTATTGCGGCTAAGAAAGCTGAGCTGGTTAAATCTGAGACGAGTTCTAGATGCACAGCTTTCGTCACCATACAAACAAAAAGCGCTATGTAACCTTTGGTAGGTTTAATCCCACGCCCTTTGTTTGCTTTCACTTCCACAAAGCCTGTGTAGTCGACACCACTATGATAGAAAGCGCTTTCAGGGTTTACTCTGAATGATGGTAGATCACCCATGAGCTGATATTGTTGGATAGGCTCTTGCTTTTTGCATGTAACACACTGTCGTACAACTTTCTTTGTAGCTGAATATCCGCTGATTATCCAATAATTTTGTCGAATGTTTGATAAAGTAAGGCGCGCTCCACCGTGGTAGGTTAACTCATGAGCGTATAGAATTATTAGTGTGGTAATACGATGGTTGTGTAGTAGTATGATTGGGTGTTTCATTTCTGAGTTTGTTTGCCCCCTACTCGCAAGATACCATCTTGGTCTAGGATAGGGTGTAATTGTAAAAGTTTACTTTTCGAATGCACGTTTCCATTCTTAAGTAAGCAATTGACGTCACTGGCGAATTCCATATGTTGCACACGTTTTATAATCAGCTGTTTTGCGCGACTGAGTTCATGTAATGTGAGATAAGGTTGACGGCCTGCCTTTGCAGTAGGTAGTCGTAGTATCCATGCAAGAACGCGTATGATTTTTGCGAAGGAATTCAGTTTAGTAAGTAAATGGTCAACAATGTTTGGTATGGTCATGGTTGTTTTCTGGTGATTTTCCACAACTACTGCGTTAGACTGTTTTATCTCTAAGCTGGTTTCGTAGGTGGTTTGAGGTATGTCATGGTTTTGGTATGATTGAATCCATGATGGCCCCCGCCACCACAGATCATGGTTTTTTAATTGTTTGGTTCTTAATCCACGGCTGGCACAGTCAGCTGGATTTTCAATGGTTTTGACATAACTCCATTTTTCTTTTGGTATAATTTTAGTGATAGCTTTGACGCGATTTGAAACGAATGGTTTCCATCTTGCTGGATCTCCTTGGATCCACCCCAACACTGCTGTTGAATCACTCCAGCAGTATACTTCCTGATTATAGGATTCCAAACAAGTCTGAACTTTTTGCATCAGCTGTGATAATAGTTGGGCACCCATTAATTCCAACCTTGGTATTGATATGTCTTTACTAACGGGCACTAATCTTGCCTTTGCTGCGACCAGAGTTACCTCGTTAGAGTTGTTTTGGTTGCTGACTTTGCAATATATAACCGCGGCGTACGCCTTGTTCGACGCATCACAGTATCCGTGTAATTGCAAGTCATTGTTTTTCGTTATTCCAAGCCATCTTTTTACTTCTATGGTGTTGATATCTTTTAATTCTCCCCTTAAGTTTAGCCACTTGGTTTGGATATCGTTTGGTAGTGCGTCATCCCAGTTAAGACTTGATGACCAGACGCTTTGGAGTAGCATCTTCATGGTGATAGTTATTGGTGTAAGCCAGCCTAATGGGTCGAATACTTTTGATATGTCAGAGAGTAGTGACCTTTTGGTTGGTTTCGATAATGATACTGGCTCCAGTTTCGAGTCAAAGATGAATTTGTCCTGCTGTGGATTCCATCCAAGACCCAATGTTTTTGTTGAGTCTGTCTGTTTAAATTCGTAGATTTGCTGGTTCCACGAATCTTTTTCTAAGTCAGCGAGCACTTTTGGTTCATTGGTGGCCCATTTTCGTAAATTAAAGCCACCCTTGTTGAGTAGTTTTATTAGGTCTAATTTGAGCTGTTTCGCTTGTTCCATAGAATGTGCTCCGCCACAGTAGTCATCCATGTAGAAGCACTCTTCTAATGCTTTTGCTGCATCGGGAAATTTTTGTTTTTCCTCGGCAGCTAGTTGTTTTAAACACATCATAGCCAAAAATGGTGCAGGCTTTGTGCCGTAAGTTATGGTTGTAAGTTGGTATGTTTGAATGGGTTGGTAAGGTGAGTCCCTCCATAATATCTTCTGGTACGGCTGATCTTCAGGATGTACCATTATCTGTCGATACAGTTTTTCGATATCAGCAGTGTAAACGAACTGATACTGTCTCCATTTTAAAATCAGCTCCTGCAGATCTTGTTGTAGATTGGGACCTCGATACATGACGTCATTTAAGCTAAGTCCTGATAATGGTCTAGCAGACGCGTTGAAAACAACACGCAACTTAGTAGTGGTTGACTCAGCACGAGTGACGCAGTGGTGTGGTAGGTAGCACTCGGGTTTCGTGTTTGTTGCTGACGGCATCATATGGTTTAAATTAGAATACTCGTTCAAAAACTTTGTGTATTCTGTTTTTAGTTCTGGATCTTTCTGTAACTTTCTCTCTAAGCTACGAAATTGTGCCAATGCTAATGGTTTAGTGGATCCTAGCTGTTCTTTGGTTTCTGGTTTGAACGGCAGTCGGACTTGGTATCTCCCGTTCTCTAGTCTCTCTGTTGTTGACAGAAAATACTGCAAACATTCATAGTCTTCGGTGGACATATCAATCTGTTGGTTGATGTCTTAATTTTCCCAGAATCTGCGTAGATCTTCCGTATTGTGAAGAACGACGTTACACCTATATCGTGGTGCCATTGTCCCACAAAGCAACCATCCTAATTGCGTTTGTTGGGCTATTGGTTGATCTTCGCTATTGCCCCTCAAAAGGCCACCTAAAGCTATCTTGCAGTATACATCTGCTCCAAGCAATAGGTCCACTGGTCGACTGGTATTAAATTCTGGGTCTGCCAGATTAATGTTTTGTATGTGAGGCCAGGTTGGTTTTATGAATGATTTATTTGGTAAACATCTAATTAGATTATTCATAATGAGAACCTCACCTTCCAAGGCAAACTCACTATGAATTGATTTGATAGGGATGGTTATAACTCCCTTGCAGCTGCTTTGTTTTTCCCCTACGCCGAATATGGTACCTTTGCAAGGCTGTCTGCATAGTTTCAGAACTTGAGCCGCCTTCTCACTTATTAGAGAAATTTGAGAACCCTGGTCAATCAATGCTCTCATGGTATGGTATTCGCCATTGTATCCTGGGACTTCCACTAAGGCCGTAGCTAAGAGCGTTTCGGACACGTCATCCTAAGACACATGGGTCGAAGCTGCTGCTTGTTCATCACTGTTCACGCATGATGTCGCAAGTGTGTGCGCCGCCTTATGGTTTGGTTTTGCTGATGTGTTTGGCCTGATTTTGGTTGATAATGCGTCATGCAATGATGAGTTATGTTTACCGTTGCATTTGCGACATGTTTTATTAGAAAAACAAGGTTTATTTAAATGGTTGAATAGGCAATTGGTGCAGCAGTTTAGATGGTTGACAGTTTTTAATTTTTGCTCATCCGACATTTGCAAAAATTTTGTACACGTCCATAACCCGTGGTCAGCATTGCACAATGGACAGGTGATTGACCGCGACACATGTAACGATTTCGTGTGGTTTTTCATGAAATTTTGATTGCTTTTATTTGATGACTGCTGGATATTATTTGCACTATAATATTTCTTCTGGTTTGCTTGATAATTTTGATGGTTTTGTGGTTGGTTAGTCATCCTTTGGTTGTTTGATTCTTGTTTACGCCGCGATGCTTCTAAGGCAGTAAACTTGTTTTCCAAGAAATCTAGGAATTCTTGAAGGACTGGTAGCTCCCTGGGATCCTTCACCGACTCAATGTATTCAGTGAATGACTCGCCGTCAAGTTTCTGTGCTAACAAAAGTACCAACAGCGGATCCCAGGTGGTGATATCTACTCCTAGGTTCTGAATTGCGTGGAGACATTCTTTGGTCACGTCATGCAGTTTCTTGATCGCCCCGATGGATTGTTGCTGCAGGCTAGGAATGTTTAGCAATATATTGACGTTAGACGTGAAGATAAGTCTACTGTTGCCATACCTGTGGTTTAGTATTTCCCAGCATACCTCGTAATTTTCTGTGCTAATCTGAAGATGGTGAATCAGACGCTCAGCTTCTCCTGTTACTTTGCTCTTTAAAAACTGCATTTTTTGCGCGTTTGATAATGATGGATTTTTGTGGATGGTTTCTGTGAACAGATCCTTAAACGATGTCCATTGGTGATAATTGCCTTGGAATGTTGGAATATCCATCTGAGGAGTGGATTTGTCGCGATGAGAAACAGACCACATTTTAGAGTTGATAGTTTTCTTCAAATCAGTGTACATTTTCTCATATCTGTTAAACTCCTCTTGGTACCAGATATCCTCATCCCCGTTTTCTCCTTCTATCTCCCAATGCAGGCTGTCGATGATAGCCCAACGACTTTGAAGTGACTTCAAAGCATCGTCGAACTCCCACTTGTTTTGTAGTTGATCGATTTCTATGGTAGCTACTGTTCTCATGAAAGCTCTAAAGTGGATGGTCTGCTTTTTGATCATTCCATCTAATTTTCTGTCTTCACACGTATCCCTACGTTGCTGTTGCAGTGCCTGTGAATGAGACGAATCCCCTGCTTGCTTCGATGTTCCTGCCTCTACCGGCGGGTGTTGAGGTTCTTGCTGGCTTGACAGCAAGAGCTCCATGGTTTTGGTAATTAGCTGCTTGATCGACAAATAGACTTCCTCTGCCTTAACAAAACAATCTTTTGTAAAATACACATGGTTAAATTCAGCAAGTTCACAGCACTTTCTATGGTTGCGTTGATATTCTCTCCAGTAATTTTCTAATATCTCCAACTTCCGCTTGCAGTAATCTATGGTTTTTCGTTCAGCTCCATCTTTCTTGATGTTAGTTAATAGTTTAACCAAGGAGTCGTACACCTCCGTTTGGCTGACTGCTAACTGCTCCATTATTTCCACTGTTAATTTAATACGCAAGTGAAAATAAAATGTTATAAAATGGTTTGGTCTGACCTTATATTCTCCTTACGCGACAGCTGCCCAATTTCTTCCATATTGATTTCACTGCCTACCTACTTCTAAGATACCTATACTACAAACTGGTAAAACACTGGTTGCAAGGTCTCGGCGCACAAACACTTCACTGTACTTCGCGAACCGAGGCCCTTACGGCTCGAAGGACCATGTAGAAGTTGGCACCTGCGTGGTTTAGCACTAACTTCTGGGTTGGTTGATATTTGGTTAATTTGGTGGATTCGGTAATATACCAGAATGGTTACGGTTTGGTTGTTGGTTTACGATCACTGACTTAATGATACGAAATTAATATGGTTTAAAAGGGTTTATTAGACACTACAAATTATGATAACATCAAATGGTAAACTTAAGCTAAATTAGCACTAAGATGGTTTGATTTGGTTTGGTTTGAGTTACACGATTGGTAGTCGGACACGAACTAACTGATCATAGTTGCGATACACGCATTTATGGAAATGCATGCGGACAAAAGTGCTGAGCTGTTCGGTCACAAATATTGTAAATAATGTTGATTTAAAACGATGTTATCATTTCTTTTGTTCAATATGTAATTATTTCTGTAGATGCATAATCATAATAATTGTGTGTGCCTTCGTACAAATACAATTTAATTCGTGTACAGTTAAGGATGTGTAAGTCGTATTACCTTTGATGTCCTCGAGGACGTGGTCGGGCAGGTCGGGCTGGCCCAGCAGGCGCGCCAGCTCGGCGTGCACGGCGCGCGCGCCCAGCGGCTGCGCCTGCAGCGCGTGCAGCACCACGCACGAGTGCACCACTGAGGGACCCAACACACTCTACGGTGAACCGATACATTACAGTGGACGAACAGCAGTAGATAGACTATCTCCCAATCTTGTACACAGACTGTTGTGTAGGTCAATCTCGAACTATTAAAAAAGTAGATATAGTCTGTTCCAAAAGTATCTCATGAAAATGTACACTATCAATCTGCCTGCCTTTCCTGACTACAATGGGGTTGGCTTCCAATCTAACCGGATGTAGCTGATACCAGTATTTAAAACGCATAAGAATTTAACCTGAACAGGGTTTGTTTACACATTCATGATATACTTTTGGAACAGAGCATAGGTAGAAAATTTCATAGTAACTATCTCAAAAGTGTCACCGGTGACTGAAAATTTGTGTGGAAATCGGTTGTCATGGTATGGACATGTGATGCGGAGGAGGGAGGAAATTGTCGTGAGGTAAGTTAACCAAAGAAAACGATGACGATGGATAGATTGTGTAAAGGTTGATATGGCAAGAAAGGGGGTGACTACCGAGATGACCGCTAATACGAGGGCTGCACAAAAAGTATCGGGAATGGAATATTTCCACTGTTCCTGTCATATTAAAATCTTTTTAATTGAAAACTCCTTGGTTTAAAAATCGAATGCCATTTATTTATTTAAAAAAAGATTGTCGGTCTTGTCACAAGGTTTTGTCAAACTTGTTTAGTCGTTGAGAAAATGGAATTGACTCGAGAAAATTCAAAAGCGATGATTTATTATGACTTTCGAAATGGCTTAACACAAAAACAGTGTGTTGACCGGATGATTTCTGCATTTGGTGATGAAGCCCCATCCAAAACCACAATTTATCGCTGGTTTGCTGAATTTCAACGTGGACGTGTCAAGCTCAGTGATGATCCCCGTCAAGGTCGTCCAAAAACTGCAGTCACCCAAGAAAACGTTGATGCTGTGCGTAAGCTGATTGAGGAAGATCGACATGTGACATACCGCGAAATTCAGGCAACTTTAGACATTGGCATGAGTCAAATACAAATAATCTTGCATGAACAATTAGGGGTAAAAAAGTTGTTTTCCCGATGGATACCGCATTCGCTCTGTGAAGAGCAAAAAGCGGCTCGCGTTACTTGGTGCGTCAGAACTCTCGAAAGATTCCACGCAGGATCCTCAAATGCTGTATACAACATCGTATCAGGTGACGAATCCTGGATATACGCGTACGAACCCGAAACAAAAAACCAGTCACGAGTTTGGGTGTTCGAAAATGAGTTAAAGCCAACAAAAATTGTTCGTTCACGGAGTGTTGCAAAAAAAAATGGTGGCCACGTTTGTCTCCAAAACCGGCCATGTTACGACTATTCCTCTTGAGGGACAAAGAACGGTTAATGCAGAATGGTATGCTAGCATTTGTTTGCCACAGGTCGTTTCTGAACTCCGTAAAGAGAACTGCAACCGCCGCATTATCCTCCATCACGACAATGCGAGTTCTCACACCGCGCACAGAACAAAAGAGTTTTTAGAGCAAGAAAACATAGAATTATTAGACCATCCGCCGTACAGCCCCGACCTAAGCCCTAATGATTTCTATACTTTCCCTAAAATAAAGAATAAATTGCGTGGACAGAGACTTTCATCACCTGAAGAAGCTGTGGACGCCTACAAAACGGCCATTTTGGAGACCCCAACTTCCGAATGGAATGGTTGCTTCAATGATTGGTTCCATCGTATGGAAAAATGTGTCAAATTTCGCGGAGAATACTTCGAAAAGCAATAAATACATTTTTAAATAGTAATGTTGTGTCACTTCCTTGATTCCCGAAATTTTCAGTGCCGCCCTCGTAGAGAAGTATGAATGAAAAAGACATGTTGCGCCCACCCCTAATAAATAGGGATAAGGGTAAGATAATGATGATGGAGGAGGTGACGTCATAGTACGTAGAGTGAGCTCGCACCTGCGCACACTTCGGCCTCCTTGGCGCCGATGGACACGACGAGCGCGACGGGCGTGCCGAGCGTCAGCGCGCACAGGCGCCCGCTGTCCGCCCAGATCACGCCTGACACCTTTGATATTGTTTTAAATTTGAAATATAGGGCCTTAAACTAGAAGTATATAATAATAGGATTCTACCTGAATTAGGAAGAAACCTGCCGGAACCGAGGGAGTATCAACACCTTACTGGCTTAATTAATGAACTTATTAAAAAAACACCTAGTATATCTGTAATTGCTGTTGGTATTCTAATTTAAAATAAACGCCACCAGCAACCATAATTTTATTATGGCATTTATAAATTACTACTGCGGCACAAAGCACAGGCTGTTTGCTGCTGAGCCTTCGTGTCGCACCGTTGCGCGTGACAAGTCGCCAGTACCGCGTACTCTGGCCGCACTTAGGTAATCAACTCTTGGACGATGATTTTATTGGCATGTCAGAAGTACTGGTAGACGGATTTATGAACGTTGTTAACATTTTAACCGACTTCTAAAAGGAGGAAGTTTCTCAATTCGACCGTATATATATATATATTTATGTGTGTTCGCGGATAACTTCGTCGTTTACGGACCGATTTAGACGATTCTTTTGTATCGACTTTTTTTTTAGTTGGAAAGGAGATATCCCAAGGGTGGTACCATGATAAGGAAACCAGGATCTGATGATGGCATTCCAGAGAAATCGAGGGGGACCTTCCAAAATCCTAGGGGCGACTAGTGCGTTTATAATTTTTTTCATTAAGTATTTTAAAGCACTACAATTTAATGAAGGTCTGGAGTCGTTCTGATGATTAAGACGAAGGACAGTTAAGGGAAGAATGATTAAAATCGGTTCATATACGACGAAGTTATCCGCGAACACAAATATTAAAAAAAACATATATACGGTGGAATTGACAAACCTCCTCCTTTTTTGAAGTCGGTTAAAAAGAAGGACTCCACGCCACGCATATCGAAAGTGAAGCAACGTACCGATCTATATGTGTGTGTGTGTGTGTGTAAATAAGTGTCTTACTTGTGATATGTTATTCCTTCACACTTTTTCTGGGATGTAGATTTTTTTTACACCATTTCACAACACAAGAAGGTATTATTTTATTACTTGCCAAACAGTACCTACAATCACACCGTAGTGGCGGCCGGTCGGCACCTTATGATGTAAATGTGTGCGTGAGGCATGTTTGTACAAACGGTATACTTATAGTACTTAACTTTCGATACGCGTAGCGCGGAGTCCTTCTTTTTTTTCTAGTCCGTGAACCAAACAATAAGAAATACATTTGACGCCTGCGGACACTGTGGTATTCAAAACAAAACTTTAGTAAGTTTAGTGCTTACAATATGGATGTAGCAAAATGTTTACCTCATAGTGCGTGAACAGCACTTTGGCGAGCGTCTCGCGGAACAGAGTGGGCGTGAGCAGCGACTCCACCACCACCACCTTGCGCTCCTTCGGGTTCACCAGCACGTGTCTACAAACATTTGCACGCGTTTCTCATTCACAATTATCAGGGGTCCACAGTTCGGACTCTAAATAGATAGCTTAAGTACAGATGGCCGGCTCCCCATACCGAAATTATTTATTTATTATATCCTACTAATCAGTGACGTATTTTAAGATTCAACGCCCTGGGCCTGTAAGGTTTGCCGCCCAATAAATTAACAGAAAAAGCAAACACTTTAATTGACAGCAGCGTGTTGATGTGGGCTGAGAATGATGATAATGAATGAAAAGGCCATACAAAGAAATAAACACCATTTATTTTTATTTTTTTCCTATGGATAGAATGGTTAACAAATTCTTCAATGACAATTTTTTTTGGTAAATAAAAGCTACTACTCAATAAACGAATTTCTAAGTGATAGACCTAAAAAGTCATAATTTAAGCACTCGAGACTTCAAATTTTATTGTATTTTATTATTATTATTACATCTCTCCACCTGTTTATATTTTAAATTAAAACGAACAGATTCACAAAAAAAACGTTCATCGCTTAAACGGAAACGTAGATATTTTATTATTATTTAAAATACGGAAAACGAACGTTTCGCACTGCAATTTGTCACAGCAGTGAACACAAATATGCTTACATAATGCTATTTAAGTATATGGAAATGCTTCCTTTAAATCCTTTTGTTTATTAAATAAGTTATGTTGCCTTTATGTTAAGTTGCACGAGATTCTGCTTGCGCCCCCCCCCCCCCCCCCCCCCCCCACCCACCGTCTACCGACCCGGGCCATGGCCCTTTTGGCCCTAGGGTAAATACGCCCCTGCTACTAATACAACTATTCTATAGTTGGAGGTGCTTACCTGAAGTAGAGCAGATGCAGCATGTGCACGAGGTTGTCGTAGAGCTCGTCAGGTGAGGAGTAGTCGTGCACGCGCCGGTAGCGCCGAGTGGCCGCGCACCAGAACTGCGAGCGCACGATGCAGCGCGGCGCCGCCTCGCCCGTGAACCCGAACCTGACACATCACACTACTGCTATACTCCCTGAAGCAAGTTACAAAGTGGAAAGGTCCCGAACGTAAAAGATCAAGAGGCAGACTCATAGGATTGTTGGACTGATGATACACATAAAGTAACCAGTCAAAACTAGATGGAGCAAGCAGAAAACAGAGACAAATGGAGACAGTTGGAGAAGGCCTATATATACCCAAGAGGATATATTCCATACTTACTAAAACATGCAACTGGATGAACGAACATAACCTCGAGATAAACTACTCCAAAACCAAATTAATAACTTTCCACCCTTACCAAAAAACACCTTTAATTTTAGATTTTATTTTCAAGGACTCCAAATTAGAAACCATTATCGAATTTACCTTACTCGGACTAGTTATAGACACACATATAAACTGGAAATCACACAGAATCCTCACTTAAAATTTTCTAAATTCTCTTACACCCTTCATGTATTAAAAAAGACCACTGATTTACAAACAGCTCTCTCCACCTATTATACTTATGCCTATGCATGGCTTAGCTTGGGTGTCACCCTTTGGGGAAAAAGCACAGGGGCACAAACACTTCAGCCTGCAAAAGAAATTGGTTAGAATGTTGGTAAACATTGAGCAAACAGATAGTTGCAAACCTTTCTTAATGATACTGACTTATGTACTGAATAATTTAATGTAATTTTTGACATACCTAATTATAACATTGTTTCGATTTATTCATTTTACTCCTATTGTATTGCAGTTATTTAAATTAATGGTTTAATATTATGAATGTATCATGCTGCATGCCGACTATTGTTCAACTGTGATACCTACCTTAAAATAATTTATCTATGTCATCATTGCTATTCGTTTTATATTAATTCTCTCATGTTCTAATAATGTTGCATGCTTAATATAAGGTAGATTGTACAAGGATCACCCATATTTTAACCGTCACATCTTATCTACTATACCTGTGACCTATGCAAATAATTTTTTACTTTACTTTCTTCCATAAACCATAACATTTTAACACTTCCCTGTATATATATTTTAGAAACATGCTTTGTGCAAAAACATCAAGAATTTTATTCAAAACATGAAGACATTCAGACACGCTATCTACTTGGACACCAATCTAGGCTAAACTTGCCAAGTTCTCGATTAAAATTGCACTCTACAAGTCCATATGTAATGTCCATTAATTTATACAATGAACTACTGGCACCAATAAAAAAAGAAGAGAAAATAACATATTTTTAAAAAAACATTGAAAATTCTTAAATAAAAACTACTACTTTATAAGCGAATAATATCTAAGTGATAGATATATAAAGTCTTAACGTAAGTAAGTACTACAGTGATTTATTAATTATGATTGCATCTCTCAATAGATACCTGTTTATATTTCATATTAAAGCTATTTGCTAACTCAAACATTACCTACATCATTATTATAATATAGTAGTTTGCTAAGTAATGTTAAATACATAGTTAACAAATGCTTCCTCTCTCCTAACTCACTTATTCTGCTGTGCCCGACAGGGTCCATATGATCTAATTATAAATTTATGACCTAAGAATACCCATATGTGGAATACAATTGAAGTATTGAGGGCCTAAGACTAACACAGTAGCATATCATCTATTTTTTTATATTTATTCTTGTTGAAAATTAAGATTTGGAAATTAATAGACTTTAATACTATTATTATACTCCCTGAAGGTGCATAGGTGTTCAGTACATCCACATTTTAGCAAGCATGTTTTATTTAGTCTATTACCAGCAACTGGGAACAAATTTAAAGACTATGGGCAGCTACTGAGAAATTCCTACTGAAAACAATAACACTACCTGGCCGAATGACCCAAGATACCATGCTCACACATTAACAAAGTTTATAATAAGTTCCAACTGGCTTATTCAATAGCTGGCCTGACTGGTTTACCTGTTTATGGTAGAAACAAGAAAGGAATTAGGATGACATGTTTATTATAGTGTGTAGATGTGAGGGAGGGTTTTGGTTAATTCTCCACTCCTTTGGTTAATAGTATTGAAGTTGTTCCCAGATAAATTAATAGTTAAAACATCTAATAAATGATTGATCATATTTCACAAGAACCGTTAACAAACTACTTAGTTTAAAAGAATAATAATAAATAATAAAAGAATAATTAGCAGAAGGAGTAGTAAGGATTGTAGCTGGTGGCGTTCCATAGTTTCTGTCTACGCCCATAGTAGAAAGGCGTGAGTTTATGTATGTATTTAAATGAAATAATGAAGATCCTTCCGAATGTTAGTACTTGAATGTCTTTAACTCTTAGATTCTATTATTAATGATTATGAGGCACATCAAAAATGCACACAAATATGTGTAGCTCTACGTAAATACTAGTTAAGCTAACTAATAAGTTACACAAAATAATTTTTATGGTATACAAAGCCACAATTTAAACAAAACATGTATCAGCATAGTCTGAACCTCTCAGATTTATTTATACCTTGGACAAATTCAAAAGCAGAGTGAAGTACTTGTTCACTGCTTACTCATTACATAGTTTTTTTTTAAAGGTGAGTAGGTGTTTGAAAGGTTAAGAAAACTAAACACTGTCGGTAAAATAACTAACTTGGTGTAGTCAGTGCCGAGGTCCAACACGACGGCCTGCTTCTCTTGGATTAACGCTATTCCTTCGTACAGCGCCATATTCTGTCATTTATTTTGTACTTTCTGTTTATTCCATTTAGTTTGTTTGGTCAATAAAACTAACAATTTTTGGGGTGAAATGGACGGAATAGACCAATCCAGTTAGACAGACTAAAGACCTTGTTGTCAATGTCATCATCACGAAGTGTCAACTTCTGTCAATGTCATGAATGTCAACCGAGTCCACTGTGTCTCGATTAGTCGATTTTACGGTAAAAAATAGTTATTAATGAATTGTTTTTTAACCGCGGACGCAAAAAGAGGGGTGTTATAAGTTTGACCACTATTATATAGTCCTCCTTAACGATTTCGATAACGGCGACCCTTTGGAATGATTATTTCCTAGCGTGTGCCCATATGACTCGCCAGACAGAATTTTGTTTTAAATACCCGGTCATAACTAATGCAATAGAGTTGGCCGGTAGAGTTAAAGGTATAGGTATAGGAGGGCTTAGGTCTCTCTTTACGTACGAGGGCGGGTCAATAAGTCCGTGACTTTTTGAATTTCTGACCTCTTTACTGAAACAGCAACACTGCTCCTGTCAACAGGCATCTGTCAGTTGACTCCTGTCAAAATTTAAACTTGCTGCGTCAGTTAGTTTGTGTTTGACAGCTATTTTTATCAGAATACTCACTAATTTGAGGAGAAAATGGAAAAAAGTGAATTTCGTGTGCTTATTAAGCATTATTTCTTGCGAAAAAAAACCATTACCGAGACCAAGGCTAAGCTTGATAAATACTATGGGGACTCTGCACCATCGATTTCAATGGTAAAAAAGTGGTTTACTGAATTTCGTTGTGGCCGTACAAGCACTGAAGATGCCGAACGTCCTGGACGCTCAGTTGAGGTCTCTACACCCGAAACAATCGAAAAAATTCACGATATGGTGTTGGCCGACCGAAGATTGAAAGTGCGAGAGATTGTGGAAGCCGTAGGGATCTCGCATGGCTCAGTGGTTTCAATTTTGAATGATCACTTGGGCATGAGAAAGCTTTCCGCAAGATGGGTGCCGCGTTTGCTCACAGTCGACCACAAACGCAATCGTGTAACAACTTCACAGGAAGGTTTGGCGTTGTTTAATCGCAATATGGAGGAGTTTTTAGCGCCGTTTTGTAACCGTGGACGAAACATGGATCCATCACAACACACCAGAGACCAAACAACAGTCAAAACAGTGGGTTTCTAAGGGTGAATCGGCGCCGAAGAAGGCCAAGGTGGGTTTGTCAGCCAATAAAGTTATGGCGACTGTTTTTTGGGATGCACGCGGGATAATCCACATTGACTACCTTCAAAAGGGAAGAACAATCAATGGGGAATATTATGCCAACTTATTGGACCGATTCAATGACGATTTGAAAAAAAACCGACCTCATTTGGCCAAGAAAAAAGTTCTTTTCCACCAAGACAATGCAAGGGTGCACACATGTGCAGTTGCCATGGCAAAAATCCATGAATTGGGCTATGAATTGCTCCCTCATCCGCCATAATCTCCAGATTTGGCTCCGAGCGACTACTTCTTGTTCCCAAACCTGAAGAAATGGCTTGGTGGAAAAAGATTTGACTCCAATGATGAAGTCATCTCGCAAACAAAGGCCTATTTTGAGGACCTCGACAAATCATTTTTTTTGGAAGGAATAAAAAAATTGGAGAAGCGTTGGACAAAGTGTATAGAGCTCAAGGGAGACTACGTTGAAAAATAAAATTATTTTTTTATCAAAAAATCTGTGTTTTATTCCAAACGTCACGGACTTATTGACCCGCCCTCGTATTTGGTGTTTCTCGGTTAGTGTATCGAGGCGCTTTTTTTCGAACGCTTTTATATTTTTGTAGAGAGTAGAGCGCCAGGACGATCTATATGAAGCGAGCCTCTCCCACCCTGTTGGATCAATAGCACAAGCGCTTAGATGGCTCTTGTACACATCCTTATAGCGTGTGTGTATTAGTGTGTGTGTGTGTATGTGTGTGTCTGCCTGTGGCACCGAAGCTCTTAACCGCACCCGTTTAAAAAAAAAGTCGTATCCAAATCGGCCCACCAGCCGATTTGGATATGGTTTTTTTTTATTTAAAAGCAGGTTTTCTAGGGGTAGTTTCATCAAAATGGTTTAGCCGTTTCAAGGTCATCAGCTTTTTGTTAGCTGCGGTAAGGATCTTAGACGCATAATGGGTATTTACTTTACTTTCAAACATATTTACTCGTATCTCGGACTCTCTTTATTTGTATTAACTCGTGGACAATGGTGTGGGTTATATGTTTACCTATTTGTGTTACGACTCATAATTTGAACCTTAACATGTAACTGTTTTTTTGTCCCTAATAAATAAAATAAAATAAAATAAAATATTTTATGCAAAGAACAAAATGGTTTCTGAAAAAATAAGACAATAAACATGGCAATTTTTGATTTTTTTAATAATGATACGTCTGCAGTTGAAAAAAAGACTCCCAGCTGCGCTATTGACACAGACACAAAGACATTAAATTATTATAACAAGAGACGGGACATAATGAACCAAATCGTAATCCGATACATTTGTCCTAGTGGACAAAAGTCGCTCAGTCTAGTTTGGTACGCCTGCATGTCAAGACTACTCAAGACTGTCAAGTCGCATTTTTGTCCACCAAAATAAAAATATTTTGTAAGAAAATATGCTGATTTACGCATTGCGATATTGCAAATCTCATTATGGTAAAATGACTAGACCTAACTTCGGTTTATTTACGTACTTATTTGTTAAAATTACTCAGTAATTAGAATTAAATAATTTTCATCTAAAGATCTAGAACATTTGCTAATTTTTGAATAAACGCCCTCTATTGCGGAGTAGCTTTACTAGCTTTGTAGAGATGTGATGTTGCTTATCGATTTTATTATCGATAATATTTAATGAGGTAAATAATAAATAACTCTTAAAATATAATACGGTTTGAACATAATTATGTAATTTAATTTAGATGCAATAAAGGAACAACTATTATTCGTTCAAGTAATCAAACTCAAACTCAAACTCAAAGCATTTATTTCAAATAAACCAATTACAGGCACTTTTGAATTGTCAAGGGGTCGGTCAGTCAGAAAGATGAAGCTAGTTACCCATTCCAAAGCGTAGTAGGTACCTATGGAGAAGAACGGGCAAGAAACTCCATGGACACTCTTTTAAATCAAAAAATGGTTACAAAATATTCATTACATCGTTCAAATTGAAATTATGCATGTGAGAACGATGCAGAACGTTAAAAGCGTCCGTAATAAAAAGACAAAAGCAATTCAAATATTAAATTAAATTAAAATAAGCCGTGGCAGCTAAGAAATGACCAGTCCCCACTGACGGCGCCCGTTCACGAACATGACGCATGGATCAGCACCATTGAGCTCAACCATTTTGAAGGGAACTTAATGATCCAACACACACGCTACCACCAGCGAGACATTAGAGTGAGCATGACATACTCTCAGCCGCCAGGGCACATTCAGGTCAATGAAAGAAAAACCTATTAAATGGTAGCTTTATAGTAGGTACATAGTACTCACACATGTGCTACGCAATTATACAATACTAAAACATTGAATTTATACAATGCAAAGAAGTTTTTTAGTTTTCTGATATTTTAGGTTTTCGAATGTACATAAAGTAGAACGTGAAAAGTGGATACGGTTTGTTCAAATAGACCGTAGAGAAGAAAATTGGCTTCCAACTACTTCGTCAAAATTATGCTCGAAGAAAAAACCGAAAAAAAGACGTCAATTTACTAATGTAGATACCGCGCGGCTAGTATATTTCAGTTACTTTCATAGTATCATGTCTTACGGTATTTTTTACTATGGGGACGGGCTGCAGAAATCGAGTCTATTTTTATTTTGCAGAAAAGAGCCATCAGAGCAATATATTGCCTCCGCAGGCTGGATTCCCTAAGAGAACTGTTTAAAGATACTAAAATCATGACGGTACCTTGTCCATATATCTATGAAAACATCATGTACGTAAGGAAAAAATAAAATATTTTCAGTAAAAGAGATGAAAGACACAACTATTTGACTAAAAATAGGGACTAATTGGTTCAACCAGGTTTCACACTGGCTAAAGCAGACTCATCCTTCATGGGGTACTGTTTAAAATGTTACAATAAAATACCTCCCCACATACTCTAACTGAATGAAACGAAATTTAAATCTTGTTTATAACGCACACTATGCAGCCAAGCATATTATAAGTTGGGGGATTACATCGCTGACAAAGATGCTTTGCTCAACGCTGGTCCTGCTCCAGAGGGGCGCATAAATTAATTGATTAGCATTCGAAAATACTGTTGGAGCTGCTGAAGATTGTAAAAACTATCTTTGCATTATATAAATCCAATCTCTTAATAATGCATAATTGCATAGCATATATAGCACATAAAGCTACGATTTACTAATTTACTAGGTTCGTCTTTCATTGACTTGAATGTGCCCTGGCAGCTGAGAGTATATCATGCTCAATCAAATGTCTCGCTGGTGGTGGCGTGTGTGTCGGATCATTAAGTTCCCTTCAAATTGGTAGAGCTGAATGGTGCTGATCGATAAATCATATTTGTGAATGGATGCCGTCAGTAAGGACTGGTCATCTATATGCTTATTGCAGCTTGGCTTATTTTTATTTCTGTATTGTTTTTTTTTTGTTTTAAACTCGCTTAGCAGAGTTATACTATGGGTACTAGAAAATGGATATAATATTTATACGTTTTTTTTTTTGTTGTAAATACTTATAATACATAAGAAACCCCCAGACTAACAAAAACTTATATTCATCACATAAATATTTGTGTCCTGTGGGAATCAAACCCACGACCTCGTGATCAGCAGTCTGACACTGGGTCATTAGACGATAATAATTATAATTTAGTCATTTGTATGTAAATAAATTTTATAAATAAATAACTTGTAAACATTGAAACTACTGATCATTTTGTTGCTTTCCATTTTTTTTGGCATTTGTTTGAATATAATAAAATGTGAAAAAAAAAATCTCTTTGTAACTTTTATCATTATTATCGATACCTTGATATCTAAATGGTAACATCACTACCACAGGATATTTTATTAAAGAAGGACGGGCACAATGGGCCCAGTGTAGTAGCACTTTCTTACCCGTCTTAAAATGAAGATCTGAATAAGCTCAACATTTTATTCTATTGCAGCATTGCTCTAATGAATCAAATAATAAAGTTACAATGGTAAATGTTAAATGATTTTATTTCTGTAAGAAGGTTTGTACAAATACTTTTACACGTCAATCATATTTATAAACCTAGATGAGGTCGGCGTTTCATAACTGACTACTCCGATAGGAATGGCCGAAACAAACTCAGAGGTCACAGTCTCTTTTAAAGTCCAGACATAATCTTGGTCAGATCATGTGAAGACCATGTAGATTTGTGTCTGAAATGGTAATGGTACAAAAATAAACATTCAGTATGCAAAAATTGGAGCAACTCCTTTTTGCCCTCAATATAATCCTTAACGGTATAAAAGGCTTTCTGGCACAACTTACGTTTAATTAATGATTTGAATTTATTAAGGCTTAGATCTTGACCGTGGCTTGGAAGTCTATTATAAAAGCGTATACGTTGACACCTGAACGAGCCACGTATTTTTTGAGCCTTGTTGTAGATACAACAAATTTGTGTTTATTCCTACTATTTATATTATGGATATCACTGTATTTTTAAACAATTTTATATTTTTATGAGCATGTAAAAGATTTTCATAAATATATTGAGAAGGCACAGTAAATTCATTAATCTCCTTAAATTTCTCTCTGAGACATTGTCTTGGACTTAATTTATAAATTGATCGAACAGCTCTTTTCTGCCAAATAAAAATAGTCTGAATGTCGGCGGTATTCCCCAATAACAGAATACCGTACGAAATAACACTGAAAATAGCTAAAGTATACTAAACGGGCTGTCTCTGTCTCGGTTAAATTATGAATTTTTCTAACAGCGTATGCTGCGGAGCTTAAAAAAGACTAAAAGTTCAAGTTCAAAAATCCAATAATTACCGTTACAAATGCTAATATTATGACCTAACGATGCCAATAAATAATGTTTATACATTTATACATTTTCGTTGTTTAATGAATTATTAATAGCTTAAGTGAACTATTAGAAATAGACAAAAAAAGGAATACTCAGGATTGAGCAGGACAAAACACGCACTGGTATTGTTGAAACCCGGTCAGCGCGAGTGCAGGTAGCGATCTTTATCGATAGTACAGGAGCGAGTGAGACATATTCACATAAGTAGGATTCATATAGAAGAGAAAAATGCATTCCAACTGGCAACGTGTAGATCAGTGTAGATATAATAATTGTACCTACATGTTGCCAGTCGGAATGCATAATTATATGCATCTTGAGGCCATAATATTAGCATTTATTTGTAACGGTAATTATTGGACTTTAGGAACCGCTGTAACTTTTTTATTTGATTCATTAGAGTAATGCTGCCATAGAATAAAATGTTAAGCTTATTCGGATTTTAATTTTTCATCTACAACACTGGGCCCACGATCCATATAAAGTTGCCCATTGTTCTTTAATTCGTATGTTTGCTATTCAACGCTAGATGGTGTTACTGACGCTCGAGATCAAAGTTTGTATGAAAATGTTCCCAGTAGCTGCTCTAATTTTGCTCTAATATGCTAGATGGCATCACTGAGACGTGTGATCACAGTTTTTTTAAGACATTTCTTCGCATAGCCTCTCTATTGTATCTATCTTAAATCTCTTTGCACAGACATGACTAAAGTATTATATATCACAAAAACTTTTAGATAGACACAGCTACGGCATCAGAGGTAACATTTTAAGATTACTGGAATTATATCTATGCAATAGATTGCAATGTACTGTAGCAAACCAAACGCAATCACGGCCAGTGCGATCGTCCCTCGGTCGCGTGCCGCCACGATACAGGGAATAAGCTGTATATATCTCTTTCCCTCGCCTGGCTGTTTGGCTGTTGCGAGGAAGGCGCGGCAGCCATGCGCGCCAGTCCGCTGCCCACACGCCACAGAGTACATTCTAATATCACACGCTTACTGCGTAGACGCGTATTGGATATTACCGCGCATGTCGCGACGTGCCTACCTCGTGCCGCCGTTGTTACGCGAAAGGTACTATTTTAGTTTATGGTCTTCGTTCCCAAATGTGTACTGTGTTAAACTTAAGTCCGTGTACCAATATACTTACTATATTACTGAAAATGTGGTTTCTCTACGATAACCTCCCTCATATGTGGCGCTCCAACGTTTATTTTTCGTGTGACAATATAGTGCATAGTTGTGAGTTTTGCAGTGAATAACTAAAATGCCAATGACAAGGAGTAGAGCGGTTATTCTGAGTCGGAGGGAAGATGCAAACGACGCATTACTCGTTCCCTCGCGACCAGACACGCCGACCGCGGCATCGGCCAACCACGATGACCACGACGCGTTTTCTTCCTCGCCGCGCATCGATGCTAACGCTACGTTCTCTAACGAAAACGTGGCGACAATTATTGCCTCTCTCCAACGCTCCTAAACAGAAGCATTTAGGGAGTTGCTCAACTCGATATCGGGGCGAGTGCATCGACCCCGGAATCACTCGCGCTGCTAGGGCCAAACACCCTAGCCCGCTGCAAAGCCACGTTCTCCGGCCAACCGAAGGAGTCGGTTGAAGCATTTATCGACGCTATAGAGGCCTATAGCGATTGCGCGCAGGTGGCGGACTCAAACATTCTGCGCCGTTTAGCGTACCTATTCAAGGATGAAGCGGCCACGTGGTGGCAAGGAATAAAACACTCTGTGTCGTCAAGGCGCGAAACCAAAGAAAACTTAGTAAGTTTCTATGGTGATCGCCTCATCGGATCTACTTGGAAATGTTTGCAACACCGCAGGGCAACGAAAACAAAGATATTTTCGTAGCGCGCATTTGCGCTCTTTTGGCACGCTTACCTAAAGATGATATGACGGAGTCGGCTCAAATAGACATGACCTACGGCCTTCTCCACACTGGGATAAGAAAAAGCTACGAAGAGAGGAGTGCCCTAGTTTCTATGAATTACTCCGCCTCGCACGAAATATCATGGATTCATTCGACGAGGTAAATAACATCACCCCGACGGCGAGTGAGCGTCGAACACAAACGCCGGCAACATTGCCGACGTTCACGCAACCCGTCACTCGCGATAGCCCCAGCGCCCCCGCGCGCGATCTCGCCCCGCACGGGCGCAGGCCCAGGGCGCGCCCGCCGCCGCGGTGCAGCACCCGCCCGCTCCGCCCGCACCGCCCGTGCCTGTTCCAGCCGCGTCACCCGCGCCTTTTCCACCGAAGCAGGACACGGCAAAAAGGCCACGGCCCTCCTGCACATACTGCAGACGGTTTGGCCACACCAAAGAACATTGCCATGAGTTGCAGAATCAAGGTGAGAGTGAATAAAAACTTTTTTAGGTACCGCAACTAAAAAGTGAAAAATAGAAACTTTTTTACAAAAAAACAACCGACTTCCAAAAAAAACACAAAAAGACGTGAAAAAAAACTTTAATTTCGGAAGTCGGTGTCTTTGGTTTTGTATTTTCGTTTTTGGCCACCGACTTCCGAAATTAAAGTTTTTTTTCACGTCTTTTTGTGTTTTTTTTGGAAGTCGGTTGTTTTTTGTAAAAAAGTTTCTATTTTTCACTTTTTAGTTGCGGTACCTACCCCACACAAATTCGTATACCACTATTTGGTGTGTAATTAACAGTGACAGGAAATTATTAACACATCATCCTTAAAAACTAAGTGGAAAAATACGCAGTATTAAGAATAACTCAAAAACTTCTCGTCAGACCTTGATCAAATTTAAATGGGACCACATGTGAAGCACCACCTATCAAATAAAAAAAGAATCATCCAAATAGGTTCACCCAGAAAAAAGTTCTGAGCTCAGACACATAAAAAAAAAACACGAATTGATAACCTCCTCCTTTTTGTGAAGTCGGTTAACAAAGTAAAAGTAGTGGTCAAAGTTTTTATTCGGTGCAATCTCATTTAGTTACTAAAAACCTCGCGTCAGACTGTATTTGTGATGAAAACAATTTTATTCCACGGGAAACTGTGCGCTACTGCGGGCTTATTACGAACTTTTAAAAAACCAGGCAAGTTCCAGGCAATTAATTTCACTGCCTGGTTAAATTTCGTATTAGGACATTCCTAATCCTGACCGATTTCTCGCTGGGTAGTTTGTCTATGGCTGGTTTGTAAATCTCTGCCGTAACGTTCAGAAACACAATTAAATATTTATCGGTTGGTTACCGTTTTATTATATCACGTATTTTATGATAAAAATAATAGATTGTATATGTAACTAGTATAAATGTACGGTCTCATCGCCGTACATATTTCTGCTTACTCTGTAACCTACTTTAGACCGACAATGCGCGTCATAATTTAGCATAATAAAATACCTTGACTAACGAATTAAAATATAGTGAACTTATAACTGTGTACTATCAACAACTGAGAGAAATAATCGCCTTCCACTCTAGTATTGTCACTTACTCTTAACTTAAATAAACTAAACTACTTAGTGCATCTTAGTGGAACGTGTTTCTCTATAGGTACTAACTGAACTTACAAATCTTCACGCTAAATCAGTGTACGGAGTTAACTACTACAACCCGTACAATAAAAGTATGTGAAAATATGAACGCAATGTATATTGTGCTATTTAATAAACAATTAATTAATTCATAATGGATAGTTTTCTGTTTGTAAATTGTAACGCAAGATTAAGTTTCCGAACGTACTCTACTTGATGTTCAGCGAGCGGGGAATTCCGAAATCGACCACTTCAATGGAAGTATTGTTTCACAAACTTTCACTATCATATTGTTTGTTTAAACTTCCATTCGTAAGATTTTCGGAGTATCTCTAAACAAAAATATGGCGTAAGAGTTATTGAGTGGTTTTTAATTAATATTTAGTTTATAACATGATTTAATATTAATACAATTATAATTATTATAGTTCAGTGGATGAGAGTTCTCGCCCTCATCGGCGCGTAACTTATGTTCAGCTAGAAACATTCTGGGAGTTTTTACATTCCAAACGCATTAAATTGATCATGAAGTCGTTATATTTTGTTCCTTGATTCACTTTCCATGAACTCAAACAGTTCATATTCGTCACACATGACATTTTCCTTTTTTACTTAAATAACACTCGAATAATTTGGCCAAATAAACCCAAAACAATTCAATAAAAGCTCTTCTGAAGCAGCGTAAATTGAATGGATTGTGAGGTCAGTTTTAATAAGACAAGAAATGTCAAACGAACGTTCGTAATACGGTATTGCCTGGCAATATTCGGACAGAAGTCAGCCAGGGTGTCACGTGACCGCTAACTGGCTTGTTCTGAGCGCTTGTTTGACGAGTTCATAAAACGAAATTGCAAGGCAGTTCTGTTTACGCCGTAAACTGCCTGGAAATAAAGAGTTCATAATAGGCCCCCTGTTTTAATAAACAGAGGGATGTTAGTCCACGAAGTTTAAATAATAATACGTGTAATTGTAATTATAATGATAATAACTCACAAATTTCGGAAAATGTGTGTAACAATAATTATTGTGATATAAATAAGGTCAATGTCCATCCACGTCAAAACAATATTTTGTGTAGTACTAGCAATTTAAAAAATCAAAAGGACAATGGTGCCGATTCTCTTGTCACAAAATTCTCTAAACTAGACTAAAAATCACTAAAATTTTGTTTAGTCCTGTCAATAGACGATTTCTCATTCTGAAATAGACTAAAGTGACACAACTTAACTATATTTTAGTTTGACAGCACTAAGATGGTACTGAATAATTAGTTTAGTGAAAATGGCAATTTTGCTATTCTGAATTTGACGTTTTTAACCTAAAATTTTGGTTGTCTTAACTAAATCTGGCTATTTTTAATCGCGATTAAAAAGGTGTGGAATAAAATTAGTTGTCATGAATTAAGATTCACCACAACACCTCGACTTCAGGGGCAAAAACAGTACTGTATATTTTTTTTAATTTTGCTTATATCTCGAAAACGGTGTGTCCTATCGTAAAAATAATGAAAATTTCGACCCCCTTTATGAAACCCTTAAACCCATATAACTCTACACGAAGGTATTTTTTTTTAAATATTTTCCGTACAAAAAGTGAAAAATTCCATATAAAACACGCCGAGGCTGCCACCCATGCTCGCCTCCGGCTCTAAAAAAAAATCACGTGGTAGGGCAAACAAGTAGGTACCATGTGGAGTCGCGATTGTCAAATTAAATTTTAGTTGCGTCAAAATGATTTTTAAATTTAGAGATATTTTATTGCAGAATAGCTCTAAGATTCTCATAGCCAAAAGTAAGGAATTTTAGTGATAGTTTAGTTAGTTTAGTTCGGTGTACAAGAGAATCGGCACCAGTGTCCAGACATGTAATAATGATGTTTTGTGTGACAATTTAAAAAATCCAAAGGACAATGTGAATCCATGTTATAAAAATATTTTATGTAGTGATTTAAATGATCAAAAGGATAATGCCCATTTATGTTTAACCGAGATATGTTTGTGTAACGACCGTACGGGACCCTCTATTGGTCGCGAATTACGACCTATTTTTAATATAAAAAATTTGGGTTTTTTGGCACCGCATTAATTGATACCGCCGCCAAACATTGCATTGCGGGTCATACGCTATATACTCTCCTTCTACGTCAAGGTCATCCCCTCAGCTCTTCAACACGGGAAGTAAAGATTGCTGATGGTGTAATCCGTACGATGGAAGTACTTACCACCACGTTAGAGGTGTGCTTAGCAACGGCAGTTATTACGATTCCATTTTAAATTTTTCCCGACTCTACAAATAACGAGACGTTATTAGGTATCGATTTCATAACCGTCGAAGGAGTAGTTATTGATTTTTGCACAGCAGTTTGGTATTTTAGTACAAGTGATAAGGTAAAATATGACTTGTGCTTCGAACCTACCTCGCGTGACGTGTCCTGCGCCGCTACAGATGTACTTTGGGATGATGAAGGTACTCACCTTAAACCAGCTGAGCGTCAAGCGCTCGCTGAGGTCCTAACCAGGCACGCACGCGTCTTTAGAGCAGGGGGAGGTCCAACACCGTATGCGGAACACCGTATTGATACAGGTGAGCATTCTCCAATTAACCTAAACCCTTCGAAGAAAGAGCTCATGAAAGCTGAAATAGGTAAGATGTTACAGGATGACATAATAGAAGAGTGTGAATTGGCTTGGTGTTCACCGGCACTGATGGTGACGAAGTCCAACGGTAGTATCCGCTTCTGCGTCGACTACAGGCGTTTGAATGCGATCACCAAAGCTGATACATATCCGATGCCACGCATCGACGAGTTACTTCAGAGCACAAAACGGGACTGTTACATGAGTACGCTAGACCTTCGATCTTCATATTGGCAGGTTAGGGTAAGGGAAGCTGAAAGAGACAAAACAGCTTTTGTCAGTCCTCTAGGTACTTACCGTTTTAAAAGAATGCCGTTTGGTCTCCGCAACGCGCCAGATACCTTTCAGCATCTCATCGATCGTCTCCAATCCTGCTCTGCTTTACAAGATGTAACTTTACTAGCGTATTTAGACGATCTCTCAGTAATACCTCAGGGATACCAACAGCATTTGCAAGACCTCGAGGCAGTTTTTAAACGTCTGGCCGAGTTTAACCTCCATGTGAATAGGGAGAAGTGCACTTTTGCTCGGGAAAGTGTTAAATATCTCGGTCACGTTATTACACAAAAAGCTGTTTCCACTGACCCAGAGAAGTTGAGTGCTGTACTCGAGATGAAGGTACCAGGAAACCTTAAGCACCTGAGAACCTATTTAAAAACTTGTTCGTGGTTCAGAAAATTCATACCCAACTTCTCAAAAGTTGCCGAACCATTGACACGCTTGACTAGGAAAAGTCAAGTATGGTCTTGGGGCTCAGAACAGACCCAAGCATTTATTGAGCTGAAGAGTAAACTGACCACAGCTCCAATACTGGTGCAAGCCGATTTCAGTCGTCCTTTTATTCTGCGTACTGACGCAAGTAAGTACCCCTTGGGCGCAGTTTTATTGCAGAGTTACGGAAATCAGGAAAGGCCAATTGAATATGTCAGCCGTCTCCTCAACGCAGCTGAACGCAATTACTCCACTACGGAGCAGGAAGCACTCGCTGTAGTGTGGGCGGTGGAACGTTTTCGCCTTACTTAGATGGTCAACCAGTCGTGATTGGCAGTGACCATTAGCCTCTACGCTGGTTGCTATCACTTAAATCACGAGCAGGCAGATTAGTCCGTTGGGCTCTGAAACTTCAATCTTTTGATATCCAATTCGAATATACTCCAGGTAAGGCGAATGTCGTAGCAGACACGCTGAGTAGACCAATTTGTTCTAGCGACACAAGCAACAGTTGCGGTATTTGTACTGTCATCTGCGATCTTCCCGCGAAGACACCTAGTCAACTTCGCCGGGAACAGACTTCGGAACCTGAAGTGGACAAGAAATTAAGGAACTAGAAGGACCTGATGATGTTGCATCTGAAAGATGGTTAGAAAGGGGTTACCTCATGGATCAAGGAGTCCTGTAATCGTTTCAACCCAGAATCCGAGAGTGAATCCCTCAGTTAGTTGTACCTGACGATCAAGTTGCAGCTATTTTGAAAGAGTTACATGACTCTCAAACAGCTGGTCACCCAGGTATCGATAGAACCTACCAGAAGGTAACACAGCTGTATTATTTCACAGGGATGCGGAGAATAATCACCGATTATGTTTCAGCCTGCATCCACTGCCAGCAATATAAGGCCAACAACGCCAAACCCCCAGGCCTACTCCAAACGCCGGCCATGAGCCAGCGAAACGAGGTGTTGGCCATGGACCTATTCGGCCCACTTCCAGAAGGAGACCGGGGAGAGCGGTGGGTCTTTCTTATAGACGACACAGCTACTCGATGGTCAGAGCTGTTTGCTCTAAAAGAAGCAACAGCGGAAGCCTGCGCTCATGTCCTCATCGAGGAATATTTCATGGGGTTCGGTCTGCCTCGCAGGATTATTTCGGACAATGGTGTCCAGTTTGTTTCCGCCATGATGCGACAATGTATGTCAGTCCTATAGTATATCATACAAAATTTTGTCCCGCTGTATCTAACATCTCTGTATGTTCCACAAGCTAATCCTGCAGAGCGAAAAAACCGTGACCTTAAAGCTGGCCCACCTCGTGGCAGATGACCACACCTCATGGCGGTAGAAGTTGCCAGTTTTTCGCTTTGACCTGAATAGCGCGAAATGTCGCACAACAGGCAAGTCACCGGCTTATTTAATTTTTGGCAGAGAGATGCGGTCACCCACAGAGGTCGTTCACGACCTTCGTGCCATCAAGGTGAAAGAAAACTTTGTCCCACAAGTGACTCATTACCTCGAAAACTTCCTGCATTCACTGTCAGCTGTTCGAGAACGCGTCGAGATCCAGCAGGATAAGACAAAGCAGTATGCCGACGCTTCACGCCGAACATCTGACGCCTTTGAGGTAGGTGATTTAGTCATGCTTAAATCTCATTTATTGAGCAAAGGATCAAAAGACCTCACTTCTAAGTTCTACCCTCGCCGAGATGGCCCTTACCAGATTACTAAAAATGTAAGTCCAACAACGTACACCATCGCGAGCACAGAACAACCAAATGTAGATATAGGGAAATATAATTCCGAGGACCTTACACGTTACCGAGGTAGTGACGACTCCTTACCAAAAGCCGTTATTCCAAAACGAAATTGCGGACGTCCAGCTAATGCTGCTGTTAGTGTACCAGTCTAGGACCGAGGGCGTTCTCCAGGACTGGAGGGGGAGTAT
Organism: Griposia aprilina; assembly: GCA_916610205.1. Classification (NCBI taxonomy): domain Eukaryota; kingdom Metazoa; phylum Arthropoda; class Insecta; order Lepidoptera; family Noctuidae; genus Griposia; species Griposia aprilina. Next base: position 20,743,766 of record OU744306.1, read on the forward strand.
GTAGCAAACCAAACGCAATCACGGCCAGTGCGAGCGTCCCGCGGTCGCGTGCCGCCACGATACAGAGAATAAGCTGTATAATATATCTTAATATAGTCTTACCTCGCCTGATAATAAATAATATGATATGTTACTAATATGATAATAATTACAATTACACATTATTAATTTGCTTGACATTACTGTTATAATTTATTAGTTCAGATTTAATTTAATGTGTAACGATATTTACGATCTATCTATTATTTTTTTTTTGTATGCACGTGTTTCTGTGACAAATAAACCTATTTTTCTTTCTTTCTTTTCTTTCTATCTATTTATATTTTCAATGACAATGTAATTTAATAAGACACACACACATGGCTATAATACAGTGTACCTTATGAAGCTTTTGTATCATCCTCTGAACCTGTGTTATGCAAATAAATGATTTGATTTTAATTTGATGATTACTCATGATTAGTACACTCTTGAAAAAAAAAATGCAGATAGGTACTTATGTCTTTTTTTAATTCGTTGTTTGTCAGTATATTTTATTTAATAACTTCTTTTGTAATTAAACTAAAAAAATAAAATTTAAAAAGCCCCCGACCTAAAAAATCATATAAAACGTAAAAAAAAACTGGGCCTGGTTTTTTTGTTTTTTTTTTTAATGTAAATACATAATTAGTAATATTTTGTGATTCAAGCGTCGTCGAGTCGGGGTACCGCATACGGTGACGAAGTGCTCCGACCCGAACCGGATACATTGATGTATGTACGAAACTAAGTTCATAAGTAAGTATGCCTTAAAATAAATACAATATCCGTAATAATATCCGTATCCGTATAATATACGTATAACTAATTGGTTTTCTGTTTTTTATATTATTTATTTAGCGGTCTCCCGACGCGACGACGCTTGGATCACAAAATATTACTTATTATAATAAAGTTAAAGGACCAGGCCCAGTTTTTTTGAATTTTTATTTTTTACATTTTTTTTGTGTCAGGGGCTTTTTTACGGTTTTCAACTCAAGTTTTATAGTTTTGAACCTTTTGTGAACGGTGGTTTAACCACTGACAAGTATTTTTGAACACTGATTTGAACCGTTTTGGAGTTATGATGGCTTTGCAGCAGTGACTTGACCTGTCACAATAAGAAAATATTTATTTTGATCATGTTTTGATCTATCAAAAATAAATATAATTATTTTGTACCTACTTTTATTTTTTTGTGATATTTTTATTCATTTATTTAACCATTTATGTACACACATATATAAACAGACAAGAAGAAAGGAACAGAAAAATAGGTACAAAGGTGATTTTATTATTACGTATGAGTATTTATCTTGTACAAAGGATATCAGATGGCGTTTGGCGGTAATTTTCTCATTTCTGTTAATAGGTAGACACTAATGTAATCTTACATGAGAAAATAGCATTCATCATTAAATTCAAATTACAGTGAGTTCAGTCATGATGTCCAGTTTAAAGCGGTGGCGCAGCACATATTGGACAGGCGCGTGACGCATCCGATGACGCTGCGAGCGCGGCAGCCGTGCATGCTGCCCGCAGCCGACGCGCGGCGTGCCCGCGAAGTACCGCGGCTGCCCCGCTCCGCCACCGCAACTGCGCGCCGGCGCGTCTTCGTCGGATGCATAGCTAAAATGCTAGACTCATTCTTTAACAGCTACTCATAACTCTTTGACGTGGTTGGTGACTAAAATTAAGAGCTAAGAGCGTTTTTATTATATTTTTACACCTTATAACGAGATGTTTCTTTATCTAGCAATGCTTTATAATTTGCTACGTGGCGATGTGGCAAGCCACGTTGTTGGTGTTTCGTACACAAATTGATAACTGAAGCAGTGTGGAATTCTATGCAATTGTTATATTGTAATTGTAATCGTTAACTTGCTTGTTTATTTACGACCTTGATTTGAGGTGTAAGCCTAGTGCAAAAGTACATCCTGGTAAGAATCGATTAAGATCTAACCATAGCAAGTAGGTAAGTACTTATCCTCTCAAATTCTTTAAAGTTTCCTACATCCTGGATAAGATGTAGGAATCTATAATAATAATAATAATAATTTATTAAATAAAACATTTACAAAAAGTGTACCTACATTTACTCAACAGTAGTAGTATTTTCCATACAATTATAGTGCCTAAAAATAAACTATGTAGTAAACCAAACGCAATCACGGCCAATGCGAGCGTCCCGCGGTCGCGTGCTGCCGCCACGATACAGGGAATAAGCTGTATATATCTCTTTCCCTCGCCTGGCTGTTGCGAGGAAGGCGCGGCCGCCATGCGCGCCAGTCCGCTGCCCACACGCTTACTGCGTAGACGCATATTCGATAATACCGCGCATGTCGCGACGTGCCTACCTCGTGCCGCCATTGTTATGCGAAAAGTACTATTTTAGTTTAGGGTCTTCGTTCCCAAATGTGTATTGTGTTAATCTTAAGTCCGTGTACATACCAATACACTATATTACTGAAAAGGTGGTTTCTTTTCGATAACCTCCCTCATAACTACTTAAAACAAATTTTATTACAGGTGCAAGTAATGATGATTCGGAATTACGATATAAGGGAGGGACACGCCCGATCTAGGTTAATTCAAACCTGTGTTTCAGGCCATAACTTTACATTTCAATTAAATTAGGACAGTAAGATTTAAGTTGAACTGATAAAAATAATCTATGGACCTATGGATCTATGGACTTTGAATAACCAAATATCCTATTCTATTAAATATTTTACTACCTCGGTCTTGTCTCGAGCCACAGTGCGAAAACACGACGTTCATGGTTGGCGTTTCAGTTTTTTTTTCTTTGTTGGCATTTCATTCACATTCGCTTCATATGCAAGTTGGAATTCAATTGACGAGGGTTCATTTTATTATGCTTTGAGAGTAAAAGTAAAAGATGACAATAATTTAACTATTTATTTTATTTTATACAAATTCCGCTATCATACATATTTACAAACGTAAAAACGAATCGAGAATATCGCGGTATAAAAAAAGCTTGAGCAGGAACGGCGGCGGCGCCGGGCGGTCCGCGGGCCGCGCCACGCCGCCGCCCCGTGCGCGCCCCGCCCGGCGCGACGTGCCGTGACGTCACGTGTGGCGTGCCTCGCGCGCACACGCGGCGCGGGCCCGCAGCCGCTCTGGGCCCGCGCCGCTGGCCTCTACACTACTACCTACACTAGGATATTGTTCTATATGCTCGCGCATTAAATGATGGAGGTGATCAGTCGCGCCTTGAAGTTGACTATTCTCTCGGAGGTCTGCGCGATACGCAGGATGAGGTCCTGGATGAGGTTGGCGATACCACGGTTGGCGATGATGAACAGCCTGGTGATGGGCCCAGGAACACCTTCCGTGAGGTTGTCTCCCTTGGCAGCACCGGCGTCGTCGCCGTCACCCGCACCCGCGTCGCCGCCAGACGAGCCTGACGAGGAGCCGGCAACCAGCTGCAACACAACACGACACGTTAGTACAGCGATCATTCTCGCGGCTGCCGCAGATTACATACATACAGATAATCGCCCTCCTTCATTGGCTGCAATTGACTTGACAAGAGCACACGCAATTTTATATTACTTAATCGGAATTTGATCTATCCTTGGTAGCCGTTACTTTCGCTCAAATATCTTCTTTTTTACGACTTAAATTGTATACATTGCGTGAGCACTGTGTAGGGAGCAAAGAGTATGGCACTCATACGTATGTTATCTGTGGCGTTGCCGAGCGGAGATAGTAACTACCTACAGTGTATTTGTCGCCGCCAAGACTTTCAGGTAACAGCCTAGCCTTTTTACTAAACGGCACCGTTCAACTAACGGCTCGAATGCTATTCAGCCGATTCGTAATACAACGTTAAAAGTGAACTAGCTGGCTGATGCTTATGCCATTTATACAAAAGGGTGACCAGGTGATAAAAAAAATTGAACGTTTAAATGGGTTGGTAATAAATTTAGCAACTCTTACTTAAACATTAAGGAGATTATTATGACTAGCCGTACTATGACGTGTTAATACCCTCATGATTCCATTGCGAAAAAGGGATAGTGCTATCGGTCATATATAGCTCCGTCTCTCTTTCACGCTGGAACAATGATGGCTTTAACATGCCATAGTACAGCCGCTGTTGAAATAAATAACGGGCAGTAATTTAATTAGCCGACTTCCAAAAAGGAAGAGGTTATATTATGTTCTGTGTACTGTAGCACTAATGCTATAACTGTTTACAATAATTGTACGAAGGAGGATCCATGTGTCACTCTGGCAAATTCTTGTCCTAATGTGGGGTCCACAAGTAGTAGAATCTCCTTGCCTGGTGATGGCATGGGAGTCTTGGGGCTCACTCTGGATGTTGATTTAAACTAGATAGTAAGACAACAGAAGATACCAGTAACAATATAGTTATACCTACCAACTACAATGTGTCTTCTTGCTCTCAAATAGTTAGTTGTAAAAATGGTTCTACGCAAAATTCCTTGACATTATTTCGTCAAAATATTCAAGGTTTTGCTTCCAAACAATTAGAAATTGAACTATATTTAAAAAAAAAACATGCTTGAAATTGTTTGTTTAACTAAACATTGGTTGAAAGATTATGAAATGCTAATTAATTATGAAAATTATAGTGTGGGCAGTTGTTTTAACCGAAAATCTATGCTGCGTGGGGGTTCACTAATCTTAGTTAGAAATTCTATTAAATCTAAGACTAAGTAACTAAGCGCCACCCCAACCAAATGATTAAATTAGATTTTTCACGAACTAACGTAACTGCCCGCTAAGCCATTTTACTGCTCAATATCTATTTAAGTAATTACCCATTTATATATTTGTTATAAATCATTTTTATTTTGTTTAATTTTCAGTTTTTACTGCCGAACTTGTAACGCAATGCATTTTGTATTTTGCATGCATGCAAATACAATCCATTTTGTTATTTTTAATTTACCTAAATTGCAATAAACAATTGTCATTTTAAATGTCTGGGCTAGGCAAGTAGTTAAACGTTATCGATCTAAGTCATTTGCCTAGCTGTTTGATTGAATAGCTGAACATTATTCAGGCCGCTAGTTGAATAGTTGAAAGGTGCCGTTTTGTCAAAAGGCTAGCTAATTAGTTGGCTGCGACATATCTCCTGTCCTCTCTCAGTTATTTTACCTCTGATTTTGCATCACAGTATTCACATGAACTTTGTTCACGTTACCATAAGGTTTACGTCAGAGGTAGAGTAACTGCAAAAGGACTGAACGGCATAAATGTGGCTTGTTCCCAACTAGCCGGATCTCCTGCACGTTCTGCATAGAACCACTGAAAGCAAGTAACAATACATCAACCTTCCCCAAATATTCCACTTCGAGCTGACAACGATGTTAATCTACAGGACTAACTATAACAACGACGTGATGGGACGCCGACGACACGCGGTGACGTCCACGTGACGTCCGGTGACACCCGTCTTATGCGCTACGTACGTGTTAGTAGTACCTACGTTATCTGTAATGTGCAGACTAACTTACCGGTGCCTGGGGGGGACAGGATGGATATCATGGATGTGGCTAGTTTGGGGTTGCGTGAGTCACTACGTTCACTACTGTGTTCTATGTCAACGGATGATCGTCTGACTATGTTCTACGAGGCTGTGTCGGTCGCACTACGATAGCCCAGTCCGATGCTTAGTGAGACCCCCAGGGACCAAGCGGAACAACTGCTTGTTGGTGCGCTTCATCACTAGGGTGTAAGCAGAGTCCGTCTATGTAGTGGTGCAGAACTTGTGTGTGTGTATACTTGAGGGTCGTTAGGGTCCAGGGTGGCGGTGTGCGAGGCAGTCAGGCCCACGTTTAGCGAGTCCGTGCCCGCGAACAGACGGAACGCCGTGCCAGCCGCGCGGGCCATCGCCTCCGGAGCGCGCTGCAAAACAAACCTTCTCACTCGCAACTGATGCGCAACTATCGCGCAACCCTCGCGCGCACTTATTGTTCACTGCAGTGCCGATGTCCACGGCGAATATGACTAACTCGAGTTGTTTTTGTGTTATGCTAACATTGTTTAAAACTGTTAACAGTGTATATAATGAAAGTAACGTTATGAAGTAAAATGATTATGTGGTGTGACGAGAGACGTGTAAGTCTTACCCTGACGATGTCGAAGAGGAAGTTGCCCGAGCCGCCGCCGGAGCCGCCGCCGGCGCCGCCGCCGAAGCTCAGGAATCTGGAACATTCGGCTCGTTAGTATCGCCGCGACGCGCTCATGTGAGCCGCTCGTAACAGTTACATGATCGCACGCCTCGCCGCGATACTAAATCGAAACGTGCGAACATGATCGCAAAAAATATACAATAGCAGCTCTCACTCCCGAGTATTGTTCGAAGTAATGCAATCTGCGGCACAATACCACCGCGTCTGCGTTAAGTAAGGCCCTAAACAATTATTAATTGATTTTCCCGGTAATTTATTCATATTACCATTATCAAGCACTCAGAATCTAAAGATTCTGAAATCTTTTAACCTTGGGATATGGTAATTGTCGATTACGTAGTCCTAGCGAATTTCATAATGTCCGTTTCTGTGCTGCTTGCTGACTCACCTCTTATTTCTGTTTTCTTCGCTGTTGTCAGCGTCGTCCAGCGTGATCTCGTCAATGCTGGCGGCGTTGGTCTGCGCGGCCGTCTGCTGGTCGTCGCCGGCGGCCGCCTGTTGATCACCGGGCTGGCTCTCGCCAAACGCGACGCGCACCTCTGCCTGTTGGGACTCAGCTCCGGACAGTAGCTGGTTCTCCTCCGCGATGGCGTTCTGCAAAAGAGGCGCGCGTGAGAGGCGGCGGTGGTGACGTGGAGGTGATGGTTAGTGTGACGTGACGTGGCCATGCGTGAGTGACGATGACGATGCGATGACGATGACGATGGAGGCGCGCGGTCTGCGCGCGCCCGCACTGCCGTCTCCGGGCAGGCTGAGAGTGCGCATAGTCCGTGACGTCATACCGGCAGGATGTACAGCGCGCGCCGGCGCCGCAAGCCAGCGATGGGCGCGCTCAGCGGGCGCGGCGCGGTGGTGGTGGTGGTGGTGGTGGCGGTGGTGCTGCTGGGCTCGTCGTCATCGTCATCATCGTCGTCGTCGTCGTCGTCGAGCTCAACGGTGCCACCGCCAGTGTTGCCGGCGTTGTTCCGGCCGCCCAGGAACAGGCGCAGCACCACGGGCCCGAGCGTTGACAGCACCATGCTCGTTAGTTGCTGTACCTTCTGTTCGATTATCTAGAACATACACCACCCTTAACGTGGCCGACAGCGACCACACACAACACACGGCAGTCCACGGACCGCGTCACATGCGGCGGTCCACCTGGTGGTGACCGAAACTCGCTGCCAACTGCTCGACTGGCTCGGAATGACTCCGAAGGGCTAGATAAGCTCCTGTGTTAGTAAAGGGGGTCTAACTACTGGTTATTAGTTCCACTTAGTTCGTCAGAAGGCGTGGGCCGGAGCCTGCGTGTCATACCTGCGTGAGAGAAGGGAACAGTTGGCGCAGGATGCCAATGGTTCTCTTGTTCCTCTCGCTGAGTTCGGAGCCGGGTGCGCCCAGGTTCAACGTCGCCAGCGTTTCCTGGAACACGAATCATTGTTACATTAAAAGACATTTTCTTTATATAAGCAGACTAATAATCATGTTTGTGATAGGAGGACACGAGGAAGTTTTAAGTTGCACAAGAATCGCGTGCTTTTGATGCGTCGCCGTGGCCTCCTAATCGGTGTCGAAAAGTCGTAGCCTCGACGTGGGCAGAGATAGACGAATCATTCATTATTATTATTGTTGGGATTATCATAAACAAAGCGATGCAATTACGTAATTATATTATTGATGGATCAAAGTGATTAGGGTCACGCGAAGCGCTGACCCGTCCCCTCACCCCTCACCCCGTCTCTCGTGTTGCACTAAGTTGAGACCTAACTGTGTAGGTAAAGGTGCTACTGGCTATAGAGGCGATCGTTTCTTGCTCGTACGCACCGGCGCGCAATGAGGACGTCTGTTCATCGCCTTGCAATGAGACGTGGCTCTCTGATCTTTATGTTTGGGAATGTAGTGGTGTTAGTTAACCTGTGCGCTGGCGGCGGGGGCGATGATCTCGATGATCTCGGGTCTGTCGTCGGCGCTGGGGTCGGGAAGCGCGGCGGGCGCCGGCGCGGGCTCGGGTACTGGTTCGGGCGCCGGCGCCGCATGCGCGGCTACCAGCGCGCACAGCGCTACTATGTACACGGACGTCCTCATGTTTGTTGTTTACGTTGTTCTGGACTAGCACCAAACTTCCTTTTCGTTCTCACCGTTGCAAACTGTCTGTTGGGACCTGCGGGGCATATAGCTGGTTAGTTCACAGTTCCACTGGGGTGGAGCTGACATCGCCCTTCGTCCTACTAACTGTGAAGCTTAAATGAAACGATGACAATGAGTTGTTTATAATAATATAAATTGCTTCTTCGTGGAATCGTTTGCTGGCTTCCGTGTTGTAGAACGAGAACAAGCTGGCGTCAGCGAACCCCAAGATAATTATAGTATATAGATCAAGAAATAGAACAAGCAACAGCCGCAGCTCGGTGAACCCGCACGGTGGTGTGTGTGTGTGTGTTTCAGTTATATAGTATGTGTGTGCTAGTTGTGTATGCAGGGCGCGTTTGGTTGCGCCGGCGCACCGCGACCTCTGCTCTGCCCGCGATCTGCCGACTAATCGCTCACTTAGTCAATCATTACCAAGTTAGACAAGCATTCATATGTAAATAATTGTTATTAAAAAAATATATATATAACCTGCTTTACGAATAGAAAAACGCCGTGAGAGAATTCTTAGGCAATCAATTCTTTAAGAATAGCAATCGATCGCGGCGGGGGCGATTGTCTCACGGCCACTTTATCCACAACTACAATACTATGTATATGATAGGTCACTCATATTCACAATGCTAATCACATAGTATTCAAAGGTAGCTAGTGTAGTAGTGATGTTACCACTTTAGTTTAAATTCCAATGTTTTGAGAACAGAGATATACTTAAGTATATGAATAGACAGTTTTAGTACCTACCTATCGTCTACATATAATGCACAGTCGCCAGCTAGTCAAGCTACACGAAACTGTCAAATTGCTCCAAACGATTTTAAACTTTAAAATGTTGAAGTTTAAGTTCAAAATCGAATGAGCAAGTCTGACAGTTTCTGGTAACTTGATGTGCTGACGACTGTACCTGCTTGAGTTGGGAAACGAGTAAAGTGCGAAAATTCCCCCCAGCTTTAAAAACCGTGTAACACGACAGGTCCAGTCGTTAAGTGACCTTTGAGTATTGTTGGCACTCCGGCGCACTCATTACTGCAGCGCATAATGCCGTACGTACACGACAGGTGTGGCGTGCGTGCGTGTGCGTGTGTGCGTGTACGCCTTAACGATTGCCTCACGAGATGCTGAAATTCTTAAGAATGTAATTAAATTCAGCAGGTTCTTAATGACTAAGTTTATGATTAGGTTCACGACTGCTTACAATTTTTTATATTTATTTTTGTTATATCATAATTTCGACACAGGAAGTACGTGTGTAATGCGCGGACGCGGCAAGGGCGCGTCCTTACTGATAGTAAACTGACGGAGCAATACATTACAGCCGACAGTTATAATTAACTGTTGCAAAATTTTGGTCAGTCGGCCACCGACAACGACGGACTCAGTTCACTCACTCAGTTGACTCAGAGTCAAAAAAAGGGAACAAAACAAAAGGAACAGTTCGCCTTAAGGCGAAACTGTTCCTTTTACAAATGATATGCGCATGTCTGGAGCCAATGGATCATGAACGGGCGAGCGTGGACTGTAAGGCCAGCCACACACCGACGACACCACGCGCCGGCCGCGTGTGTGTGTCCGCCGTTATCGTTAATAGCCGTTGCCTCAAGTAATGACGCTGACGGTAAATATCGTAATGTTAGAAACATTGTAACTTGTAACGAGCTTCAAAGCAGCTAATGTTAAGTATGCAATTATTTTGTAAAAAATATGTACTTTGTAATGATGAAACAACTACGTGCAATGAGCAGTTTGTGAACGTATCATTATAATTACACGTATCTGTCCATTTATCTAAAATGTGTGGTCGTCGGTGGCATAGACTTGCATGCTATGATTTATCATAATTGTAATTACAAACGGCCTTGATGAGGGCTCTGGGAGTTGTATTAACTTTACGAACATTGCTAGGTTTACAGGCATTACGCAGCCAGATACTAAGAGTACATTACTTGTTTTACAATAAGACAAGTATTGCCAGCCGCGCCCGTCGCGCGGAGTGACTCGCTCGGTGGTGTCGCAAATGGTTTCCCGAAACATTTGCACGACGGGTACCAGTCACTCGAGGAAAACGGATATTTGGCTTCGTATTGTGCAAGTACTGGGTCACCTAGCATTGATCGCTTTACTTACAAGGCGCAACGACTGTACGCCGACGAATCGCGAGTGAGTTAATAACACCTACTCAAGGAAATATTGCAGTTGACCTTCAAGTATTGCAGAAAGGATATGTAGAGACTTTCAGTCACACGCAGTTTGTGAAGCCTTTCACTTCTTTAAAGGGATTTTCAAACATTGTGTGCCATCACAACACTTGACATGGCCATTCAAGTCCAGGACATGCTCTGTGGCAACGGCCCGGACAGTGGGACAGCTCTGTTGTTGGTACATTTAGATACAAACTAACCTACACTTAACCTTTATGATTAAGCTGCACTAAACGCGCACGCACACAAGTGTCAGCGTGTGCACTGGTCTCAACTGCGAAGCAGTTTGGTTTATTAGGTCACGTCTATGTAAGGTAACATTTGAATTTTAAATGTATGATATTAAATTTCGTAAGCGTGGTCAAACTTGCTCAATATCAACACTTCACATTATGCAAATAAGTTTCCATTCCAGTTTATGTCGCAGTTATCAGCTGCCTTGGAGATAACGGCGGAATTACCAAAAGTGGACCAAGTGTGTCACGCATGGGGGGCGGGAGGAGCGGGGGCGATACACACCACCTCGCGTCCTTGAGGTCGTGTGTAACAAACACATAGGGCAAAAGAGTCCTGTCTACGCGAAATAGCAACTCAACTTTCTTAATGGACAGTACTCATTAGGAACTTGTACTCTCGATGACTCGATTAGCCTTCAATCCCGGCGCCGCCGCGCCGTTTGTTAGTGTTTGTCTAACATTGCAGTGAGTGTCGTAAAGCGATGCATTTCAAACAGTGAGTACATTGAACGAGTTTAATGAAATTATCTGGTAGTGAAGCAAACGCTTGCACAGGCCGCCCGGCAGGCGGGCAGGTGGTAGGGGGCAGGGGGCAGAGGTGCAGTAACAAGTGACGGTAGCTGATTTTCCGTGATGCAGCGGACGCGATACCAACACAACAAAACACGACACGACAGATCAGCAATCGAAAACATCTACAAGATATACTACTTCCCGTCGCGCGTCGCCGCAAGATCTTGATGAAGAAGTGTGATCTTACGACAGTTTTCTTTTCGCAATATTAATGTTTGTATCGTGGTGATCAGATTTTAATGTAGATCGATCTAGGGTTTCCTAAGAGCCTTTGGTTTCATATCAAGTTTATGTTCAAAGTTTCATTTAAAGATGTGCGTGGCTTATCTCAGTAGCTGATTAGAATGTATCTTCTTTATGAGCTCAAGGTCTATTGCTAACTGTTGATTTATGTATAAAGTCAAGTTTTAGAAATGGAATGTCAGGTCACGGTCATGTAAAATCGCAATTAGATGAAGATAAGATAAGATATAATTTATTTCTCAGTACGTGGTACATTATGATCTTAATATTAATAAAAAGTTTCACATATACAATGCAATGCTCAATTATATTCATAATTTATGTAAAAAAACAAATCAAATAGTAATTATTTCAGATACTTTGATTGAAACGCACGAATTGTATTGTCATGATGTTTGTGATACTGATATCGGAGCACATTGCGTGTGTGTGTCAGTTGAGCGCACGCACACCGGCGCCGGCGACACGTGCCCATTGTTTGTTTACCAACAGACAGACGAGCTCGCCTGCTCATGGTGGGCATCACCACTCACGAGCGAGCAATTGTATCGAGCGGTAATTGATCGATTATCTGTAGTCGTCCGTGTCCGCGGCTGTTCACTGTCACCGATGTAATTCAACGGAACACGCGCATGTTTAAATAATTACGATCATTTTCTTTTTCACCATTCAACTATTAAATGATGATTGTTTTGATTGTATAGCAAATAAGAGCAATATAACAGTTAATTTATAGTAGTTATCACAAGACATTTAAAGATCAATAAGCGGCAATTAAATAGTAAACACGTGCATACAGGAACACATCGAGTGGCGCCGCACATACGTAGATTTCTAGGAATTAGGCGGCCATAAGTCGAAATTCCAATAATCGACTAATGACAAACAATTTTTTTCCTGGAATAGTAGACTACCTGACGAACAATAGCCAACCCCACCCACATCCCTAGACTGCGCGAGCGCGCTGCATTACTAGTCGAAACTTGATTGTCGCACTTACTGCACGTGAAAGTTCTTGACGCCCTTTTCGTATATCATTTTCTTCGGTGAATATTTTATGTGTCGTGTCATATTTGCTTGTTTAAGTGATGGATACCAATACTACAGGTAAGCCTTTATTAAATTAATATGAAATTGTATTAAATATATTGTCAATAAATGACTTAATGAGCCGTCAATAATACCCTTTTTTAGAAATGTTTTTTCTTTATTTTTCAATTTCAATCGAAAAAAAACTTTACTTCCGCACCTTTCCGAGTTACATTTTTGATTTCATTTTATAGTATAAAGTCTTATAAAGAAAACTGCTTAAAATCAGCTGCTAGTTTTTGCTAGTTTTAAAAATAAACGAGTATGAATTTTTTTTGACAAAAATAGGAAAAAAATCGGATTTTATGTTTTTGTGTTAATATTATTTTTTTATTGTTATAGGTTCACCTGGCTGCTCGGGGGTGAAAATGTTGACTCGTAAATACCTCTTCGATAAAATGAACGAGCAACATTCATTATCGATAAATGAAAAAATTAAATATTTAGAAAATTATTTACTCGTGTGTTACGGGGACACAGAAGAACATAAAAATGTGATAAAAAAGAAGTTTTCGTATTTTAAATGTGATTTGATAAAGAGGTGGTCTCGGGCGCATAGAATACTTGAAAACTTTTTGGCGGCCAATAATTCTTGGTTGGAAGGAACATTTGAGATCCCCGTAGACACGCATCAAAGGCCAGGACGACCTACCAAATCTTTTACCGAATCTAGCGAAAGAACAAAGAGAAGAAAAACTGAAGGAGTCCGCGCATCTTACGACGAAGAAGTAATTGTTCACGCGGCACAAGTAATTTTACAAACAGAAGGAAAAAGAAACGCGTCTACTGTTTTAAAAGACATTACGAATTCTTCTGCGTCTGCCAGTGATTGTAAAAACAGACATTCAAAGTCTAAAGAAATAGAGCCCCTTACTCCTCTGCAAGCACTGACAATGTTTGTTGAAGCCGATTTGACCAGAAGACAGTACGAAATTATTCGAGCAACGAACAAAAGATTCTATCCACATTATGAATTATTATTGAAGGCCAAAGAAGATTGCTACCCACCCAAGGAGTCATTACGAGTGACGTCTACCTGCGCAGAAGGAAACTTACAATCTTTGTTGGATCACACTGTAACCAGATTATCCCTCTTCTTAGAAGAAGTCTTACTCACACTTGATGCCGTTGAAAGGAACTCGTTACTGTTCATCTGCAAATGGGGTTGTGACGGCTCTCAACAAGCCCAGTTTAAACAGAGACTCTCAAACGAAGATGAATCTGATGCTAATATTTTTATAAGCTCATTTGTGCCTCTACGAATTGTTTGTGGTGAGGATAAAAGTAAAATCGTGTGGCAAAATCCAACTCCATCTTCACCTAGATATTGCCGTCCAATAAGATTTAGATTCGTAAAAGAATCTACGGACATCACAAAAGAAGAAATCAATTATGTAAGGAATAGTGTAAACTCATTAAACTTGACGAAAGTTGACCTCAATGGAGAGAATTTTTTCTTTCAACATAGTTTTAAAATGACTATGGTTGACGGAAAGGTCTGCAATGCAGCCACAGACACCAAATCGACCAGCAGATGTTATATATGTGGAGCTACATCAAAAGATTTTAATGATTTAACAAAAAAAAATGATGTACGCCCTGAAGCTCTTGAATTTGGCCTTTCCGTATTACATGCAAGAATCCGGATATTCGAAAGTGTGCTGCACTTAGCATATAAATTGCCCGTGAAAAAATATCGCGAGAGACGAACCGAAGAAGAAAAAAATCTAGAAAAGCAGAAGAAACTTGATATTCAGCAAAGATTTAGAGAGGAGACAGGTCTTTTAGTCGATATGCCAAAAAGTAACTTCGGAAACACAAACGATGGAAATACCAGCAGAAGATTCTTCGAGAACCCTGAATTGGCTGCAGAAATCACTGGGATAAGTTATGACTTGATTATTAGATTAAAAGTGATATTAGAAGCCATATCAAGCGGCCATAAGATTGACGTAGCAAAATATGATAAATACGCCATGGAAACTGCGAAACTATATGTTGAGTTATATGGCTGGCATCCTATGACTCCAACGATGCATAAGGTCTTAATTCATGGAGCTTCAATGTGTCCGTTACCTCAGCCAGATGTGGTCGAAAATGGTCATTTGAATCTTATAGATAATTAGTTTTGCGGCTTCTGTAATTGTTGCGCACATTTTTAAATTTGTTGCGCTTATAGTTTTTTAATTATTTCACAAAAACATTTCCTGCTGAGGTAACGTTAACCCAGCCAGACCTTTTTCTTTCTAATGGGAATATTTAAATAAATACTAGCTATAAAATTAGTTGTCTAGATGAAGTAAATGTTGTGCCTTATTTTGTATTTGTTCTTTCTTCGGTTGCGAAGTTATTCGAGATTTTGCTGGGGTATCGTTTTTGGTTTTGCTAGATCTTTGAAACGGTTAAGCGGATTCTTATCATATTTTGTACAAGACTTTTTTGGAATTAGTTTAAATTTGTTCTGCAATAAAAATACCAAAATAATACATAGCTTAAAGGTTATTTCATTAAATAGAAAAACACTTCAATTGGTCCCAGCACTCTCAATAAGAGGTCTAAAGACTTACTTTAAACATTATTGTGAAGCTTGTAACTGCCTTCAAATGTATGTGAAGTTTCATTAGTATCATGTAAGTATTTAACAAGTTATGATGATATTCAGTTCTTCACGAGCACGGTCATGATGCGCGCGGTGTTATTTGGCAACTGATAAGCCTGTATATGGATATATGAACTGAATGTTATGTCAATTATTAGTTGTGTAGTTCAGTTGTATAACAGTAAAATTTCAACGTAGTACATTGGATAATTAATGAGATAATACGATTAAAGTCATTAGGAAGTGAATGACCGTGGTAACCCGACCAAGTTTAGGTGGTTACGAAAAAGCGAAAACGTAGAACATTATGCTACCTTCTAAAATATGTAGGATAGTGTTACAAATTTAGTACAGACATTTACACAAGTGTTAAAAAAAACTAAATGTTTATTAACGATTTTTTATTAACAGGTAAAATAATCATTTCAATTGAACTTTTAAAGTATTAATAAACTTATACTTAAAAACAATCACAGATTAAAATTACAGATAGTAATTTTGCTTTTTTGAATTTTCTATTACTTTTTATTTAAATGATAGATTTCAGTAAACACAGTACACAGTTACAGTTTTTATTTAAATAGGTATACACAATATTGGAATGTGTAATGATCACAGACAATAAATAATTATACAACGGTTTTTTTCAGTTAACACTAAACTTACGTATGTCTACTAATACCCACTTATATCAATTAAAATCACAGATCAATGGTAATACTAAATGAAATCACAATGTAGTAAAATGCTCACAGTTAGTCCTACTGTTTTGTTGTCTCATTTCAAATATCACATTTTTTTCCCTAAGTTTATACACATAAAATGAACTTAAACTATTTAAAAATCACAGATCAAAAATAATAAAATTAAGTAATATTAAACTGCAGTCAAATAATTATGTAAGTATTACTTTTAACTAATTACAATCTCAAAAAGTCAACGTGTAAAGGTAAATTCTAAAAGTTTGTTGGTTTTTGTATAAAAAATCACAGATCATCACGTAAAATGAGTATCCAAATACGTAAATAACTTTGTGACACAAAAGTTGTCATAAACAGAGATCTAGTTGCCGCTCTAGAGAGACCATAAGCGTAGGCAGATTTTGTTAATTCTTACGTCAGTCGATCAAATGGTCATGATTTAGGTTCTATACTAAAAAGTGTGAAATATGTGTTCGCCATGTTTAATTTAATAACAAAACACATTGCTTCCGACTGCATAAGATTGGAGACGATTTTTTTATTATTATTATTATCACATCTATAAAAAAATGTGACTAACATTAAAATTCACAATTTTAAAGTAAATACATGTCAAGTGACAATACAAGATCTATAAAATAGTTTTGTATTTTAGATAAATTAGATATTATCAGATTGTAATGTATAAATAATCGCGTGAGGCATTAAATTAATCTGACTCTTCTGAATTTTGCTATACATATCGTCATAACATTGAAAAGTTCTAGTTTGTGTTCGATAGCAATGAGCTTTGTAGTGGCCAACTCCTTCAAAGCTGAGAGGTGGATGAAATTCAATGACTGCCAAGATCACATATAATCTATTATTAATTTCAATATTAA
This sequence comes from Griposia aprilina, assembly GCA_916610205.1. Taxonomy (NCBI): domain Eukaryota; kingdom Metazoa; phylum Arthropoda; class Insecta; order Lepidoptera; family Noctuidae; genus Griposia; species Griposia aprilina. Next base: position 20,760,622 of record OU744306.1, read on the forward strand.
TTGGGATATCATTTAGCTGTATATTAATATCATGAAGCTCAAATATTATTAAATGGCTCAAATGATAATTAAATGAAACTGTGCCTATTCTGCAAGAAACACAAAGTGGTGAGAAATCGTTTTTCATTCCTGCTTCTACAGACTCTTGTAAATTTGTAATACTTTTTTGTTTTATGAGATCTATATTCAATGGCAAGGATTTGCATTCAAATGACTCTTTGTTTTTGTGGCTAGTGCAATTTGCGTTTGAGCAAATTCTTTTTCTAGTAGCGGAAAAGTATGAAATACAAATTTCTTCTAATATTTTTGTAATATTACAAGCGCAATTTATAACATTGGACGTAGTTTCGTTATTTGTTTCAAAATTAACACAAAAAATATTACTTAAAAGTACATCTCTTTGGTTGTAGAGTTTTTGGCTGAAGTTCTTTGCAGTAGCAAGATTTGCGATGAACGTCGTAAAAGCGTCATTTTGCATTCTTTTACTGTTGTTGATCTCCTGTCTGAATGTATTTCTTTCTTTGTAGGCTAATGCTTGCGAGATTGCGTCAAATGCACAAGTATTAGTGAGAATTATACTTTTATTTCTAGATATGGCTATGTTGCCATTTTGTAATATATATATAGGTTTTATGCTAACGTTTGTTTTTTTGCGAGAAACAACAAGACCTCGCCAGTTTTCTACTTCAACAGGTTCGTCCTGAAATATAGACTCTAATTCAAAGTCCTCATTGTATTTCACGTTTCGTGTATGAACTGCTGTATTTCTATTTACTTGTAAGTTTTGAATATTTGAATTTTCTAAGTTATATGTAGATGTCTGCGGAATAGGCGCATTTTGTAAAACTACAATTTTACTTTTTGTTTCATGTGTAAAGTCAAAATTATTAGTCATTTTTCGTTTTTGTAAAATGTCTTTATTTAATTTTGTTTTTTCTAAATTTTCAGAAATGTTTAATTTGACAGACCCATTTATAAAACTATAGTGTTGTACTATGAACTCATCAAGTCGAATTCGCTCATCTTTGGTATTATAATATATGGTCTTTAGGTCCTTAAAATGATTTTCATTATTTGAACTACTAGCTACTTCTTTTGCATTGACAAAATAATTGGTCATAACATTACCCCACATAGGTAATTTTCGCAACAGCCTTTTTAAAGTATCGTTTATAGACGGCAAATAATACTCATTTATTTGGTCATGCTTTGGGTCAAGTAATAGCAAATATAACTTTTCCGTTTCCATTATTTTGTTGTAATAATTGATAAGAGGACAAACAGTACCAGTATTCATAGTTACCTCGTCATTTTCATCTAGAAAATGTTTATCTGTTTGATCATCGTTATCGACACCAATCACATTAGTATCATCCTTATAATCAGTCAAACGCTGTAGAGCTTGCTCATATTTACTACATAGCTGACCATCTAAACCAGGACTAACATATTTGTGTAATGATACTGTTACTATATCATTGATAACAGATTTTATTTCCTTATAGCAATGTAGTGTATGAATTTTCTTTATACAGTTAATATAAAAATATTTGCATTTTTCTGATGCTTTGTCAAAACTACTTTGTTTAGGCAGTTTTTTAAAAAAATGCGATTTGTCTAACCGAATGTAACAAACCGGCACACAAACATCTAGCCCTTCTAAGAGCGAAAAACACTGCGATAAATAACCATTTGTATCGGTATGAAAAAAAGTACGACATATAGCTCCTAGTAGTGCAGACGAATCGTCACATACTATTTCTTTGGGTAAAGATCGATTTACTGCCCATGTACTTAACCAAGTAGCTATAGCTTCAATTGTGTGTGACTGTGATACCATATAACATAAAGGAATACTAGCACTGGTAGTATATGCCATGACAGCATATAGAAAAGTATGTTTAGTGTCTTTAAGACTTACTCCTGGAGGCGCTATCGGTTGAAAAATTGAACCAGTTGCGTCGATGGACAAAACAGTGTGTGTATTTTTTAAAACGTCATCATAATATTTACTTTGTTCATTTGTCCATAAGTAAATAAAAAAAGGGACAAGAGAAAATTTCCGTATAAATGTATCGAATGGGGAACTTTGAGACATTGCATAGATGGATAATATTGTGTTTTTATCAAATTGAAGGGCCCTTTTAACATCATGTCGTATTTTCCTTAAATTACCTAATTTAGGTAGCGTTGGAGGTTCTTTTGGATTATCTATTTTCATGAGTTCATCAGCCAGCAAAGTTCTGACTTTAAGCGCCTTTTCATACTTTAATTGTACAGCAATTTTTTGTTTTCGTGTCGATGTAAGTTTATTTTTAACATTCAAATCGTGGACATGGTCTTTCTTGTAATTATTTATTTGACAAATTACCTCTAAAAAATTTTCAGTTTTAGGAGATATGTCAACAATAATAACTGCGCCACACTGAGTACATTTTCCATTGCATTTAATAGAGTCAAACAGAAAGTTCGTAGGTACGTAATTATTTTTAAAAGCAAACGTACAATTAAGATCTGTCTTTTTCCATATTTGATCTTGCAGCTCATTAGTCCAACTATTCTGTAACAACGTGTGGTTTTTAGGTGCAATACGTTTAAATTCGTGAATATCCATTAGAAACTTTACTTTGAAATCAGAATTACTGTAGCTATCATCAATATTTTCAGAATCACCGTTACTGTCAAAGTAGTTTCTTTTGTTCGTATTGTCTGTTACGTCATCAACCCGTACATCTGTGACACTATCATGGAAAAAATAAAATTTATTACGTCTCACTGACATTTGTATGGCCATTTTAGACATCTTATGTTGAAATATTTCATGCAATTCATTCTGTATACGTTCATATACATCATGAGTAATAGAAGGACACGACTTATTAAATATACATGCATATTTAGAAATAATGCGTTTTTGATCTTGCAATGGTATAGCGCTTTTTCTACCTGCCATTTTGTTTGCCTTGATTGAGTGCACGAGCGTAATCACTGTGGATAACGGGCTAAGAAATTAAATAATTGAGGTACGCAAATATTGGTCGCTGAGAAGATTGCCATGCCATCGTACATCGGCCATCAGAATATCTATAACAAAACAAAAAAAATAACTGTAAATATAACATAAAGTTTTATTTAGAGCTAAAGGGTTATCGAATTGTAATATGAAAATAGAGGAAAAAGATCAAAGATTCAAAACAATATTGTACACAATAAAAGCCTATTAACTACTAAATAGGGTATATAATAAAATGCATGATTCTATAATACTATGTATGATAATAATATGCATTAAATTCGTTATATCGCGCTCCCGAGGGAACCCTTCAAGATTCCGGGATAAAAGCTATCCTATGTTCTCTCCCGGGTTTCAAACTATCTCCATGCCAAATTTTATCAAAATCGGTTCAGCGGTTTAGCCGTCAAAGCATTACATACATAATATCCGATCACATGATGACCGAAAAAAAATATATTATTAAATTCCCCACCGACAAACCGATGACGTCATCGGGTCTCGTTTCAACATGTTTGTTTAGGAGAAAGTTAAGAAAAGGAGAGAATTCGTGAAGTTCATTAGGAGTTATACCTTATTATAATATACGCATAAGGCAAAAAGACAAAAAGAATAAGTACATTATCAAGAAACTTATAACACCCCTCTTTTTGCGTCGGGGGTTAAAATTATATGGTGTCGTCGTCACTATCAGCTAACAAAACTGCTTTTCCTGGTATCAAATTAAAAATTTCACCTAAAAAATATATTTAAGCAACACTATTATAACAGCTCGTAACAAAAACTCATAATAACAAAAGGTACAATTTTGTATACGCCCGAGACGTATACGGGGTGCGGGGGGCAAAAGTCCGAGTGACACACCAATCGCGCGCTCAGATCGGCGCTACGTTACCTAATAAAAACGACTTCTGCGCATCTAACAACTTTTGCCAAGTTACGTGTTGGGGACTGTAATAGCGCGCGTATTTAGAGCATTTTTATTTACGTACACTTTACATTTGTAATAATCTACTTACTATAATGTAGAAAAATCTATTTAAGTCCTGATCCATAGTAATTGCGACAGGTAATAAAGATTGTACAGTGGCCAGCAGGTCGAGCTACCTAAATCGTAGTAGTATATACCTAGCTAGATATAAGTACGTACTCACCGTAGATTGAGAGTTTCTGAATTACAGACGTAGAGAACGTCAAACTATATTTTTTACATCTTCACCACGCAGCCATAGTCGCCACCACACTCATATGCAGGTATTATGTCGCCATCACCGCGTCCATCATCGCGGCCCGTGGCTGTTGCTATGTTGCCATTCTGTTTATGCCTACAATAAAAAGAAAGAGTACATTTTTTTGTCTAAATCCTTAATGGGGTTTCAATTGTAGTTTTGGTACATATTTGAAACTCGAAACGTCATCTATTTGCAAGTTTATATTAACGCGAGTGTCGCAACAAGGTAATTATGGATTTCTTAAAGTCTATGTGTCCAAGGAGTTTGTGGAAATAAATACCTACCTACTGTTGCGGTAGTCCCGACTCCCGACATTGATAACGATAAAAATCGGTCGCCAAGTCATGAATTTCATTAATCAAGTTTCAAGTCTATTACAAACTAGCTTCCGCCCATGGCTTCGCCCGCATAATATGTTGACAATGTACCTATACATAAAAACCTTCCACTTGAATCAGTATATCCATTAAAAAAAACTGCTTCAGATTCCGTTGCGTAGTTTTAAAGATCCAAGCAAACAGGGACAGACAACGGGAAGCGACTTTGTTTTATAGGTACTATGTATCGAAGGATAAATATGTCGTCATAATTGTCGAGAATTCCAGTCCAGGTAATAACTAAGTACGAAAAAAAAGAAAATAATAAGTAAGTTCCTAAATTCAAATATTTAAGCCTTAAAAAAATACAGTTTTAGATAAGTACCTAACAACATGTACATATTAATAATAATTTTGCTACTATTTCTGTAGTTACATTATGCAAGCTTACCTTGTTCGTGAATTCATCAAGCAGCACCCACCATAATTATGATCATCAATAGAAGCACTCCACATTAACAGTAATTTGCCACACTTATTATTATAATAATAGCTCTCACGCACTCGATAAATATTTTCAAAAACAGGAAACGGAACTGCCGAAGCGCACGCGCACTCTACAAGATGAATTATGTAATTATGGAGCATGTTTAGTGCGTTATGCAAACAATGAATTACCCCTTCACCCCACCCCTCCCGCGTCCCGCCGAACGACGTGTTATCGGTGATTTTTGATAAGTATGTGCAACTGGAAGATAATAATAATGTTTTCATAGTACAGATATTATTATATTATTATGTATTTAACAGTGTACGCGTCTGTACCGAAATTGTAAGGTGTATTATACTAAACATTTCAAAAGATAGCATAATGTTCTACGTTTTCGCTTTTTCGTAACCACCTAAACTTGGTCGGGTTACCACGGTCATTCACTTCCTAATGACTTTAATCGTATTATCTCATTAATTATCCAATGTACTACGTTGAAATTTTACTGTTATACAACTGAACTACACAACTAATAATTGACATAACATTCAGTTCATATATCCATATACAGGCTTATCAGTTGCCAAATAACACCGCGCGCATCATGACCGTGCTCGTGAAGAACTGAATATCATCATAACTTGTTAAATACTTACATGATACTAATGAAACTTCACATACATTTGAAGGCAGTTACAAGCTTCACAATAATGTTTAAAGTAAGTCTTTAGACCTCTTATTGAGAGTGCTGGGACCAATTGAAGTGTTTTTCTATTTAATGAAATAACCTTTAAGCTATGTATTATTTTGGTATTTTTATTGCAGAACAAATTTAAACTAATTCCAAAAAAGTCTTGTACAAAATATGATAAGAATCCGCTTAACCGTTTCAAAGATCTAGCAAAACCAAAAACGATACCCCAGCAAAATCTCGAATAACTTCGCAACCGAAGAAAGAACAAATACAAAATAAGGCACAACATTTACTTCATCTAGACAACTAATTTTATAGCTAGTATTTATTTAAATATTCCCATTAGAAAGAAAAAGGTCTGGCTGGGGTAACGTTACCTCAGCAGGAAATGTTTTTGTGAAATAATTAAAAAACTATAAGCACAACAAATTTAAAAATGTGCGCAACAATTACAGAAGCCGCAAAACTAATTATCTATAAGATTCAAATGACCATTTTCGACCACATCTGGCTGAGGTAACGGACACAGCTTCAATAATAGAAAATTCGTTGTTGCCGATAGGGCAACTTTCGGAAGAAGCTGCTGAGGCCCGCAATAAACATTTTAGGTCTTATCGCCTAAACTTTGCTCGCAAGTTTTCGAGGGAAGAATGCAACTTAGATATTTATCATAGGTTACTATTAACATCCGACCCATTTATTAGTTCCATGAGAAAGACCAAAAAAACCGCTTCAAAATTATTTTTGCCTGAGACAATGCAGCTATTAATTCCTGCTGCAGCTGAGCCAAACCGACCAATGGAAATTGATGAAAGCGGCGAAAATTTAAATGTAGATGAATAAGTCTCCAATGTATGATTGATTATTTTTAGTGATTATCTATTTAGCTTATGTAACTTACAACGAACGAACGCAAAGACGAACGAACGAACGAACCGCGCGTTGCGTATAACGAATGTAAAGATCCTTTTAATAATATAATATATTTACTTACTTATTAGAACAAAATAAACTTTGTTTTATTTAATAATACATACCTGAAAGTATTACTAAAACGTAGACAGCTGTCCCTCCTTGGGGAAAGCCGTGAGTATGTCATATGTATTTTCAATATAATATTAAAAAACACTTTGAAATCAACTACGATCTCGAATAAAATATTTTTTGATAAAAAATCACAAGTAGGTGCGCCTAACCACCGTGCACCAACAAATAATTTCGATAAGTTATTCCAAACACAGAATTCTTTTTATGTAACTATTTTGTAATATAAATATCACATAAAATTATTTTGGCCGCCTAAATCCTGAAAAACGATCTATGTGCGCCGTCTGTCGGCAGTGTCGGGATCAAAGTGAAGTATCGACCGCAAGTTAGCCACTCAGTCAGTATACTCATATAAGTACAGGTAGCAGTCACCCAGTGAGCTTCCATTATATTCGATTAATGACAAGGTTTTACAGTATTATTTATATTACGAAACTACTCAAATCAATTTATTTTACTATCCAATATGTCATTTGAAAAGAATTTGTTGAGAAACAGCACATAATTAATTCTATTGACAAATAAACAGATACTAAAGCTGACAGTTTTGCAAAACATCGAATTAAGCTTACATAATGTGTGTAGTTGCGTGAGCGCACTCGTAGCACGCTGACGGCGTAGCCCCGTAGCTCGTAGCCGGATGCTACGTCATTTGCTACGAGTTATTTTCGGCGACGAACATTATAGTTCATTGTTTATACAATTGAGATGATGTAGTAGGTGTCACATACCTAGGTCCTGTGTCAGGTCACTCAGACGCGAGGGTGGTGTGCGGTGTGTGGCGGCGACGAGCCGGTGGTTATATATATATCGACGGGATTGTCTGGCGTTGGGCAAGCCGTCCTACTCCGCCGAGTGTCGTAGAGCCGGCCGGCGACCGGCGACCGCTGCGTGCGTCTAAGTCACCTATTACACCTAATGTGCAGCATTACCCGCAATCATCGGCACATTATGTGTTCTAGTTTAACTTCAGAGTGTTGTCTTCACAACGAATTTCGCAACGTGCCACAGTATCGGTCTCCTTGCACCGCCCGCGCACAATCACCAGCCATTTGTATCGCAACTGCGGCTCGTATCGGCGCTCATTATTTTGAATTGATTTAGAACCAAGATCCTCAATTAAAGGTAGTAAATATCTATCAATTGCTTCTCTGAGCTATTGCAAAATTAATGTCTTATACTATATTTAAACTACTGCATCGATCTATAATTACAACATCTGAGCGATGTTATTCATTCGAGTCTCAGTCTAGGTCAAACAAGTACTTGGAGTGGAAGTTTCCGACACTAGCGATAGATTCTCGGCTACAAAGCGCAGATACAAGTAAATACATTGTGTATGTGAGGACTCATCTCTACCCATCTCATTTCGAATAACAGGATCAACAATATAGGTATATTCAGAGTTAGCAACAAAAAACTATTGTCAAATAAGTACGAATATAGTTTTTGTAGTTGCTCAGTGCCACGCAAATCATCTTAAGGCTTTTGTCCTTTTTATAGAAGAGGGTAATTAATTAATGTTTAAGATAAATAGATGTGAAAAAGTACAACAAATGTGCGTGAGGCAACGCGGCCGTGACCTCTGACAAGCGCTAATAATAGCTTTGTAATGGGAACGTTTTGTGACAAATGAGCGCCATCATGCAGAGGCGCTTGTGTACGGAGCTAATATAGACGGTGGCCCTACCCCCAACGTCCGGGTTAATGAGGTAACATATGTATATTGTACTCGCCGTGAACTGTATCCCCTTCCGATAGTATTTATTACGATCATAAAGATCCTGCTGAACTGTAGTACTCTATGGTCTTCAAATCAAATGAAATCTTTATTGCTGAACATAACACAGTACTTTTAAATACATTGCAAGGTGCTGAGTGAATGCGTAGTTCGTTGTTATCGTGCCAGTGGCAGTGTGCAGATCCGTATAATAAGGTGATGTTAAGTAATGCAATAATAAATGATCTGAGATAAGCGTATTCCTACATAATATTACGCAATACAGTTTGAGCATTATTTCCTCTCGTAAGATTACTTAACAACGCAATAACTAGTGGAGCCAGTTATTATACTGTACGTGATGTCTTCATCGTTTGATCGTTATGTAACAAGATGACCGGCGCACCGCACTCACGCGAGCCTGTGGCGGCACAGGGAGGCCCCCCTCCAGCTGCGCTCGTCCCTCGGAAGAGTTCTAGCGATACTGATGTAAGCTCCCTATTCCTCGACAGGTTCGCAGTTTCATGTCATTTAACGAATGTGTGGCGGAACCCGCGGAAGTGCGCGCTCCGGTCAGTTGTGACGGCGCCGGTGCACCGCGGCGGGGCGGCCCACGTGAGCGATGCGATGACAGCACTCTAATAACGTGTAATGGTTACAATTACTCTGATTGTGGAGAATACTGGCATTGTGCACAGTCACCGCTAGTTCCGCGTCCCGCACGTAACGTTTGCGAAAGTGACGATTGTTCTGCGCGCGCGCCGACGAATTGGGAACTCGACCGACGTGGCGCAACACTAGCGTGCTATGTAATGTGCACGTCTTCACGACAAAACGATAAGTATCGTATTTCCTTGTTGAACCACTACTGTGATCATCTGCACCCAAATTACATTGTTCCAAGAACGGTTCGAAGGTAATGACACGTGATGTAAGAGATAGTCTGCTCTGTGCTAGATGCTTTAGAGTAGATAGCATCATGAGAACTGTTCACAACTACAACCATAAACAATTTATACTACGATAGTAAACGTTATCACTGTAACACACAGTGAGCGTTTCTGTGGGAACCAAGATGTTCTTTGTGCGTGACCACGTGTGTCGTCTGTGTGTCGTGTGCGCTGCGGTAATACACGTAATGTGCGGGTAATGACAGGCTGCGCCAGCGGTTACCAGGGCAGCACTGCGCACGCGCCAACACCTCGCCCACGCGACAAACCCTATTATTCGAGAAAAGTAAGTTTGGCAGGAGATCGAATGCTTGCCCTGTCAGACATCAAGGATGGTCAGTTTGCTACAGGAGCTCACTCAGCGACGGAAACATTGGCGACGCTAGAGGCCGCGACCTTGCACAGCCGCGGCGAAGGTTCGCGCACACCGACGCCCCTAATTGTAAAATAATAACTAATAATAACGCTCCACTGAATTGATTTGCCAACTACCACTGTTTAACTGCTAGACGATGTGCTTTTTTTAAGCGTTACCAATTAGGTTAAGTGTGAGCCGCTCGGCGCTGTGGTTGAAACGTTTCCATAGCTGTTCAAGTTATTACATCTACGTGTGTCACAGGAGTTGCGACAATCTGATAGCTCGGTTTGCTTTTTTCGTAATATTGTTGTTGAAGTATAGCAACGTGCTGCGGCTCGTTACAGCACACGTGTCGCGTGACGCAACGCCGTGCGGACTCAACAAGGTGCCGACGCGGCACTGCACGAAGCTGCCTGATGTGGCGCGACTATTAAAAGTGACAAGTACCTAATTTTACACTTGCTGGGGAGTTTTTTGCGCCATTTCTTCTTCCAAAAAACCCTGGGGAATAGGGAAGACTTGGGGTTATGTGGGTTGGCTTTTGTAACTTATGTATGATGCTCAAAAAGTGCTGATAATCAGACTAATTTCAATTAACGATTTTCGAGTATGAATTTGAATGCACACACACGGTACGGGTCAGAGTCTCACAGGGTACAATCAACTCGCGAGTGCGTGCTATGTTAGATCTATTGTATGGAGCATCAGTGAGCGTCGCGGAATTAGGTTGAATCATATTAAACTCGTTGGTCGAATTTAAATATCCTAGAATGCTCAGAGATATCATTACTGCAATGCAAAAACTAAGCAATTATTAATATTCTTCGTGTCATGAATTCGCGCCCAGCGGCACATGACTCACTGCACCTACAGTTATATTTCTGAGCTACATCATTATAAGTACTAAATAAAAGGGAATCAAGTAGATGAATGTGAAATGAAAGGATTTGAGAACGGTAAACGAACATCTCCAAGTTGTCAAACCATGTACCGACTAGCTGATGTCCGTATGTACCGGTGTGATGTGCTCATCATGCACAGCTGTGTGGCTGTAGAAGGATGCTTTGCTAAGGAAGTGTACGTTGCCCTGTGTGGTGGGGCTGACGTTTGGAGTTTATGGCGTGCTGATGGGCGACATCCGCTAGGGTTAGTGACGTGTCCGAGGGGTTCACAATAATATGAACTCCAAATGTTGCCTTATAATAGTATAATTGTTGTTATTGTAAGCTGTCAGCGTCTACAACTTTATGGAAGTCTTGAAATTAACGAAAGTCAGTACGTACCAACATGCGAGGTGTAGCCGGTGTAGGTAACACAAGGTCGTATTTAAACGTTTCTACGTAGTGTATTTTGGTGGAAAATTATGTTTAAAACAATTACTCACAACACTTCCTTATGCTCGTGAATGTGCAACAAGCGGGAAATATATTTAAATATGACCTTACATTATGAATATTGTTTAACCTCAGCGTGTCGCTACCCGCGCGGCCCTGAGGGGCGCCCTTTCGCCGTCGTCTAACGCTTCCTATTGATGTAATCTGCAGACAGCAGTTTTGCAACGCCCATCTCATAGGCGATACTTCTTGCACTCATTCAATGCAATGTTATTGAGCATCTATGAACTGCTGCATGCTGTGACGCGAGTGTCGCCGCGCAGGCGCAGGGCTCGCTGCACTGGCTGGAGCTACAGTGACGACATCTCGTTGCGACAGCCTTAACAAGCTCGACGCGGGCGTCTCAAATATGTCAAGTTTCGCATTCGGTCTCTATCGACGGGCGTTAACTATGAGTCCTCGATTCCGTCGCATTATATTCGAATTAGGCTTTTGTTCGTGTCGCAACTAAATCACTGCAGCGGCGAGTGTCGCGTCTCGCGCCGATCTGTTTCGGTGCGGAAGAGTCTCGTACCGTGAGTAGTCTTAAGACGGCTGGCGCGCGGCGCCGGACGCGCTGTCAGAGCAACCTCCCCTGGCGATGATAACACCCGGCCTTTTGCTCAACGCCATTGCCTACTTACTAAACTACGTTATAATTAGCAGCGGATACTTGCACACAGCGGGTCGGCGACCGCCGCCGCCGATGTGTTACATGTAGAATGTGGATCAACTGTGACGTGCACTGCTGCGGGCAAACGTGCCGAGGATATAATAGAGGACAAGTTTTTGTTTAACAGTTAATTGGTCACTAAGTTAATTAACTATTTTTAGAACAATGAAATAGATAGGAAAAAATAAAGATTCACTGAGTTTGTTTGTATTATATCTTTTAATAACTTGTGCTACATTTATGTTTGTTTTTTGGCGTCGTTTTAAAAGATAATGTACTTAAATATGTCTGAAATAGCAAGCGGTGTTGTAAAACCAGGTCTAATGTTATATTGCAGGCCGGGCTGGTATCGCAGCACCTACTTACTGTTAATTTTATATTGTGGCCATAAACGCAAGCAGTGCGAGTGTTGCGGGTCGAGCGGGTGTGGTGGTGCGGTGCGGTGGGGGGGCGGGAGGTCTGGCACAGCTACGGGTAGTTTGCACAACAGCCTTTCACCGCGTGGTGGTGGTGGTGGTGGTGGGTGACTGATAAAGGAAAAAACCCAAATCTGGAGAATGTTAACGTCCTCGGCGCCCTTCGGCGTCGCCCACTGCTGCATTCTATGGAGCAAACACCGACCGAGTGGCGTCAGCAATTGGCAGGAGACCGATGTATTGACTTCTCTCAGAAATAACGACGTCAAAAGATTCTAAATTCCTTTAAACATACGTTCGCTTTGAATCAGAACAAAGAGATCATTATGTCCATAAGCTTTTAAGTTAAACAACTGATTTATCGTATTAGGAAGAACGAGACGGATTAAAAGCTCTACGACGCTATTGAGTAGATTATAAGATAATTCAGTTTGGGTATGGAATGGCGACGAGTTTTGTATGTTGATGACACGTGATAGGGTCAAAGGTGACGGTCACCCTCTGTCGGGACAAGGGGTGAGATAGGGGCACACTAACGGAAGCTTCTATAAAAGCGTGCGAGACATAATGTTGACCTTTTACTGGCGACGGCAATGTTTCTGGGGCCCTAGACAAAAACTTTTCTGATAGCGTTAACGCCAGACGCTAACGTCAAAATGTATGCCAATGACGTTACGTGTGGAAAAGACACGTAATGTCACGTGTTAAGCAAATGTCAACTCCATAGAATTTGATTTTCCGTTAGCGTTAACGCTTACAGAAAAGGGATTTTGTCTAGGCCCCCTGATCGGATTGTGATGCAACGCTAATTAGATGTAATTATATATAAATATAAGTACGTACAGTTTCAGGACTTTCTAAACGGAGCCGCGGTTTATCGGCGAGCGCCGTGACGCAACCGACGGCGACGCGTCGCCAACCCGCACGATGCGGATGATAACGTCGTGACAACGTGCCACGGTTGCCTCTCCTACACGAATAACCCAATCTTTGGCCGAGAGTGGCGGTGTAGGCGGCAACTACTTACATTAAGAGATCCAATGGATCATCCATGACCACAGCACAACTGTGCTAAACTCTACAGGCAGCAAACAACGGTCACGCTCTCGTTACACGCTGATCGAAGAAAATTTTCCCTCAAAACCGTTCATCATAGCGAGATGTAAAGACTTCCAATGTGAGGACATGATGATGAATAATGTTTTATATGAATTTGTTGCTATTCTTGACGAAATCGTTAAATGCTTTATGAGGTATTCGACGTGAAAGTCGTGTCGTGAATATGTTGTGGAGGTGTTAACGGTTCATAAAGTTTATTAATAAACGCGGTGTGGCAACAAGCGTCCGCGAGAATGCGCCGCCGACTGTTGCACAAGCGCCGGATGCGCCAGGAATATGATCGATATGTTTGTTCACATCGCCAACACTAACGCTGCCTGCCTATGTCCGACAGTCCACGTCTCCCCGGAGCATCCGTCAGTCACCGCGCGGCGGACCTTGAGACACTCAATCATGTTCACACAGTTACAGTTGTAGCGCTCGCGTGTTGTTATAGGCATAGTTCCAAAAAGGTGAACATGTGCAGTGAGTGGCGCGCCGAGGTCGCCGGTAAAAGTTGCACTCGTGCTCATTGGCAACATGTGCAACATGCGAGAGACTTCGCACGTTGCTGCGACACGTTGCTGCAACCGCACCATGCGCGGCTGTGTTGTGCCAGATCGCTGCAAGTTCATCTGTTACGTCGTTCAGTCTCATAGTGCAGGCGGTACTCGCAGCGCTTATCTTTCTCTCTGTTGCATCACGTGGCTGCTGTTTTGTCCGCATGTTGCAGGTACCTGTCATCTGGTTTACTGCAATGGATTTTCAACTTTAGATTGAAAGTGAATAATCTCGCATGATTGACGTGTTGAAATGTTTCAACAAGAGAAATAGTTAGAAAATTGCTAGAAATGAGCTGTATACGTGTCAAAATAAAAACTTTTCAAAAAGTCTATTACGTCGGACACTGTCGGTCACTAATGCCGTTTCCCTGAACTGTCGTATTGTAGAAGTATTCCCACAGGCTGCCCGCGCAAGTTCCCACACAGTGGAGAAGTGAAGAAAAACGTGAACATTCAACAACACATGCACAATGCGCGTGCGCCGAACGCAGCAACAAGAAGTGCTCCCATTGCACACCACCGTCGCCCGCCTGCGTTCCCACACTCGAACCATACATACGAACCAACAATATGTATCCGAGAACAAGTTGTAGTCTGACAATGAAATAGTTTTTTCTTTAATTGCAGACCAAACGGCGTGTTTTACTAATAGTGAGCATGTAACTACGAAACTAGACCGACACAGCCTAGTGCCGTAATGAGCGAACCTTTATTATGATACCTGCGTGTCTCTTCATTACTAGTTTCAATAACTCAATTACGATTAACATTGTCTTGAAAAAAATACTACAAAATTGTACTCAATTTATGATTATGTCGTATCTCTATGTATTTAACTGGGTGTACACAAATAATAAAATAAATAAATACCTTGTTTAATCACCTAACGCACATAATCTAATAAAAAGCTAACATGAAGCAGCTCGAAACATTGATTGCTATTAAGGTCGTATTATAACTGCGCTAAGTATCCAACTGTATGAAGTATACCAACGCACTTTTTTTGCCGTCTCACTCAGTACGAAACAAATTAAACAGAAACTGGATTGCTACGAGGTAATAAATTGAGGTAACTCCCCGTGTAAAAGACATCAACGCACGCACCTGTCGTAGCGCCGTAGCACTTTGCTACGAGTTATCTTCGCTTGTACAGTTTCGTGTGAAGCATTTGGTGGTTTGTTTGATGGTGGGCTGCGAGTATATTAGATTATGTCGTACCATAACTGTAGGAAGTTGTGGAGGTGTGTCAATCTGTGCATGTGGGCCCGCTACGGGCAACGAGAGGCGTAGAACGCGGGTAACGGCCGCTTACGAGCCTTTGTGAACAATCGCTGACATTACCTAGCGTCGACACGCATCACAATAAACGTATTTTATTATTTTGCCTTTAACTGAACTCAGTTGAAGGACATTCACTTAAGAGAGAGTTAACTGTTAAGAAATACACTGTGTGTGTGTGGTGCGGTGCAATAAGTTGATCGCATTGAAAGTGAACAGTCAAGGAAATATTATTTAAGTATAAATTATATTAAAGCTCGACAGCTTTACTGTCCTACACTTGAGTCATGATTAATGTTATCTTGACATTTAAGTAAAATGAGTGTTTATTCAAGTATTAAGACTGCAATCCAGTGCTCATTGTTGTTATCCATTGAATAAGTAATCAGTCTGAAGGTTGGAGGTTACCTTATAAATAATTCATTTATTTATTGTATTTTTTTAATCGATTTTAGTGAATGCTTTCAAGAAAATGTGTATTGAAAAACTATGACGGAGGAAGCTCTATCACTATTCATAAACTCGAAAACATTAATTACACTTGTCATTATAAACTGTGAGTGTAATAAACAAGTACATTACCGCGTATTAATAAGATAATAATCTGTCGTTCGTACAGTTAACTCGACTGCTCAGACTGGTCGGTGTGAAAGCGCAAGTAATTGTTAACTGGTGACCGCGACCTTGACCTGCGCGCGCGCCGCTAGCGGTGCAGTGTCACAGAGTAGCAACCTGCAGAAGACTCACTGTCAACACAGTACACCAAGTTGCAGAGTAACTTTGTGCGTAGATCTCACTGCGTCATAATGTGAGGATTCTCTGTCAACAACGTGATGAGAAACTCACAACACTAAAAATGTATCAGAAGCAGAATGCCCGCGACAGCCTTCGTATGAGCAGCAGTACTAAACATAACGCTTTGCAGACACTAAACGAGACACAACAGAAGTTTTATTGTTATCACGTACATATGCTTGTAGCCAGAGTGCTGTGGACTGTGGTAGAAGATGAGAGGATGCGCGTTTGGTAGCCATATTGTAGCTGTAGTACATTAGTGCGTAGATGGTATCCATGCGTGAGCGACGTTCACTCCGACGCGTTGCGATGCGCCAGTACAGGGCTGCTTGCGTCACGTGGCGTGTCTGCCAGTTGGTGGTGTAGAGACCCACTCAATGCAGCTTGTACTGGACCACCTCGCATTTCACCTCTGTCTTAATTTATAGGTTGAAGTTTCACCGCCGCCTATGACGCATGGCAATAGGTTCCATAGAATTATTTGTTAAATGCGGGTCACAGGCTTGGTCACCAAGGTCGCAATGGTCGCGGTTGCATAAAAACAAAACCGTTAACTTTACGATATCTTTAGCTTTACCGTTCTCTAGAGGTCTAAGGGCATGTGACACAATACAACTATTTTAGTTTGTCGTAACTTGTCCGCATAGCACGTCTGTCTTATTGCGTACTCATGTACATGAAGTCAACGAATAGGTTTTCCCATTATAGCAGATTATTATTTTGCATAACAGCGGATAGCTTATACTTCATTTCGCAGAAAATCGTTTGGAAAAACTCATAATTTTGTAAGTCAAGTAAGATCATCGTTAGGCATAAATTTCATATCCATAAATTTGACAAAATTGAGTATCGATTTTGTATTTAATATGGGTCAAAGACCTGAAATAAATGAATTTACTTTTTTTAATAACAATTATAACGTAGAACCATCATATCGCAAAAAGTTCACAGTCAGAATCGTCTTTTGGCATACATTTCATATCATAATAATTGAAAGACTCGTTATCATATTACAGAAAATTCATGCTTAGAATAGTTTTGTATTTCACACCATAATAATAAAATTGTTTGAACACATTTGTTTTTCACTCAATAAAACAGTTTATTGTCAACATATGACTAAGGTTCCCTGTAAGAAGCATGCAAATATGCAAACAAGTATACACCATGCATGCAACATGCAAACAAGCATACACCATGCATGCAGCATGCAGCAAGCATGGTTTCTGTCATGGCTCCAGCGCAGAGGGGCTCCATCGGTCCCACGCGAGCTTATCGTCGCAGATGGTTTTAACGCTCACTACCTGCTCCTCAGCTCGCAGGCCGCCACGCCCTACCGCGCCCCTCCGCACCTTCACGGGACCTTCTTAAATTATACTCTAGGGGCAGTGCAGAGAAGACTACGTGGAGTCGGTTTTGCAGCGATTCGTTTCTGTCACTAACTTTTGCAGCACAGCATATTGACTTTGTAAGACAATATTTTAATTTAAGGTTTAAAATGCTATGTTATAGAAATGGTAATATTCTTAATAAAATTATTCCAAATGAAATTCTGCCATCTTCATAGTATGCCAAGTGAAATTGTACCAAATAATCATCGCTCTAAATAAACGTTATGCTAAATGAAATTATGCGGAATTTTAAATTTGCCAAAGGTAATGCCAAATAAAATTCTGCCATCTTAAAAGTATGCCATTGTAAATTCGGACATATTTAAACATTCTGATAAACAATAAATATATGGACTTAAAATAATATTAATAGTATGTACATGTAAATAAAAATAAACAAAAGATGGAAAATAATTATGATTATTTTTCTTCTTTTTTTATTTAAAAAAATTGTCCGCATCGCTGTCGAATTATATTAAATATTTTTTATGCCTTGAAAAATTACTTTTAAAGCAGATTATGCCCAGTGTGTTATGCCAAATAAATTTCGGAGCATCAAGATTCTGCCAGTTAGAGGGAACCTGTCAACGAACATTCATTATAATAACTAAAGGATACGCCGACTTCGGCTTATTGAATACGATAGAACCTCTATGTGGGTAATAATATAGCGTGCTAACTCATCTGTAACACTCAGGATCCTGCCAGAGGAGATAATTAACAATTAGCGAAGTGCAGTGGAATGCGTGTTGTTATCCAAGGAAACATCGCTTGCCTCACTGCCGCCGCCTGCTTCGAACAACGGTCACAACACTTTAACATAATAACATTGTTGAATAGAGTGGAGTTCTAAGAGGTTAAACTATATCTAATAGTACCAAAACCTACAGTGCATCTTACACTTAATAGCCTTTTTTCTGGGTAGTTATACTCAACAGCCGTCGTGGGACGGATCTTGACACATGTTTTTTTTAATTAAATTAACACTATTTTGTTCGGCAAATTCTCAAAGTTAGCCGGGTGTAGGACACACTTACAACAGAGTTACCTAATAGTTCGCGAAAGGTCCGAATGCTAATGTGGCACGTTGACCGTCAGCGAACACGATGACAAACACACACACAGACACCCATACTTAGTGGCCATACATTAGTGGAGGCGATTACGCGTGTTATGAGATGTGTTCGCAAACTTAATGCGGCTATTTATTATACGTAACTGATCGCCTGTGTGTGTCGCTGTGCACACTGTGTCTGCTGTGCACGGACACGACGCGTCTGTGTGTCGCTGTGCACACTGTGTCTGCTGTGCACGGACACGACGCGTCTGTGTGCGTTTCCTTTCGCCGCAGCGCGCGCGACCTCCTTCCGCCGGCGAAAGTGGCGCACGCACAGCCGCAGACTACACACATACAGTTGCTCAACACACGGAGCACTACTGCTCTAAGATTCACTTTCATACAATCAAACCTACCTGAAGGAGTCCACTGACTTGGAATATTTCACAAACGTTAATGATGGGCCATGATGGCACAATTGACAAAAGCAAACATGGTGGGAAATGAACAAGTAGCCAACTAATTGATCAATTGATCATGAAGGAAATGATATTCACATTTCAATGAAAATAGCAAAAATAAGTAACTTCCAAATTGCGAAACGCGCTTTGAAATCTTGGCCTCTGAGGTAACATACCTCATTAATTATTTATCTGTGTCACGATGATGAGTTTTACTTATGAATGTGACTGGTCAGTGGGCCGGCACAACTAATAAGTTCGAATTGTCGTACTGTGTCCGCTAGGCTGTGGCACGTCGTCATGCGTTGCATACAGCCTGCAATCTTCGTGCTCTGATTAAAACCGGTTCAATATTATGAGTTTCAGTTTAAAATGCATATTTATTACAGTTTTATTTGAATTGCCGTTGGTTTACCAATAAACACATCATCAAGTATTAATTAACATTATGTAAGACTTCGTTTATTGACACAGTTTGTTTGTAAAAGTAATGACAGACGCTTTGGGCTTCCGCAATTGAATCTCGATTTCGTGAAAGATTTAAAAGCAGTTTGTATGAGTATTTAAATGGTTAAATAATAGGGAACAAAACAACAGCGGAGCGGCGGCGGCGGATGTCGGTGATATAACAAACGGTTCGTTTTTATGAGGCGACTGGTCGGGCTGCATCGACGCCGACGGCCGCGGTTTGTACTCACAGCTCTCTCAGCTAATATAATTGCGCTTAATTTCGCAACCTGTGCTTAGATCCGGTCGAGACACCCGCGGGGTCTGGGGAGGGGGGAGGGGAGGCGTGAACTCAATGTCACCTGCTTAATGGTAATGGGCATCAAGTACAGTGTTTTTGTGTCGAATGTTGCGCTTGTGGTGAAGCTCGAGGACTGTCATCGTGACTGTACTACGTAGTAGGAACGAGTACTGACTATTGTTGTGTGTTAGGATTGTCATGTACTGTGACTCTACGGTTGACTTGCTCTTTTAATTATAAGTAACTTCGCTATTGTATTGAAGTTTCCGTGAAAATAAATGTAATGCGCAGTGCGCAAGAGCGGTGCTTGCAGCGGCAATACTACCTGTATCCATTACTATCACAACAACTTTGCATAGATTCGAGAGAGAGAGAGATAGTGGAAAATTGGTGCAAATTAGTTAGGGTCGGTAACGCGCGTGTCATCCACACGCCATCGCCAGCCTCCGGCGATTCACCTCACTAGCTGGCGCTGTCGTGCCAACGCGGCAGCGCCACTTCCACTGTGGGCAATGCCCGGTCAGTCTGTGATATCAGCGATGTGCGCACACTTTAATGGTTTGTCGCAGACTTGAAAATTTTTTCATTTGAATAATTATAGAGAATGTACTTTGAACTTTGCTTGTAGTTAACAGCGCGCGTCACTGTCGCGTGCCGGGTGGGACCGCGGGACTCTGCTCGAGTTCTCAGCATAGCATGTGCTGGCTCAACCTTAGCATTCAATGTTGTACTTGTGGAACTAAACGATTGCTTCTAACCATCATTAGGTCTGAGGTTGTGTGAGCTAAGTAGATGAATAACTGAGCAGTTAAACGTTTATAGATTAGTTTCATTTAATTGAGAAAGAAAAAAATATTCTTTGGATATTTTAAGTTAAAAGTTTGCGCAACAAATGGAAAACCAGTGCAAAAAATTAATTGATAGCCTTGAACCAAATTAGTGTTATTGTCTCTCAGCAGTTATTGTAAATTGGGCAGTTTAGTGTTGCAAATTATTCGTGACAATAGGAGAGTTGAAATGAATGGCGCTGTCGTTCCGGATCGCGGCAGGAAGTTCTAATGTCCGGCAAAATGCGCACACCATACAGAGCACAGATTAACCAAGAAATCTGTCGTCATTTTATTACGACGAGGAAGTCATCACAGTTTCTAGAATATCATGACGAGTTTCGCATAATTACATTTTATGTCTTATTTATTACACCATTACGTTCAGCATTTAGTGTTCGCGTTTGTTCCGTATTATAAAGTTCAAAGTGGAATTTTGTCAGATCCAAAGAGTATATGATAAATAGCTATGCAAGTACATGCTTGTGATATCGTGCTATGTGCGCGGATAGTTAGCACGTCGTCAGATGTTCAGAATGTTTACACTGTGTTTATGTTAAGTAGTAAGCAGAGCGTGAAAGTAAACAGTGAACACGTCACAGTGCAAGGGACATGTGCCGCTTGCACGCTGCGGCTGAACGTTCACTGCAGCGTGTCGACAGGGGTCGGTGTGAGGAACATGGTCCGGCAACGAACACGCGATACTGCAGGCGCGCTCACCTGCCACAATTGCTTACGAAAGTCATGACGTCGCCGCTAACATGTTACGCAACGCAAAGTTGCGACCCACCCCTCCACCCCCCGACCCTCACGTGCGGTCCCACCATGCGATCACTCCATTGAGAGCGAACTATAGATTACATATCGAGTTACTTTATATAACAGCTGATGTGGCTGCGTCGCCGGGATGGTGCAACGCGAGCTATGCCCACTGACACGGGCCATCGATTATGTGTTCAGATGAGGCGAGTGCTCTGCAGCGCTGTTCTACTATCACTTCAGAGAGGTTTCGTGTTGCATCCGTTGCATTGCGCTGGTACACTCCGGGCCCAAGATGCAATCTCAATTCAGATATGATCTCTTCGCAAAGTGTCGCTTCAACACTCAGTCCAGTTATCTTGACCAGGTCGTCGATCCAACTTCCTGTTGCTTTACTATCATTATCTTTCCCAGTGCATAAAGCAGCGATGTCCATGGCTTTCCTCTACTTGTATGGCTGCTCGTCGCTTTCACTTCCATATGTATATGAATGTATGTCCTGGCTACTTGTGAAGTATCGCAACAGTAACCAGTGTCGCGTGCTAGAGGGCTGCCGTGCTGTGAGTTGTGTGTGTGTCTGACATTCGACACACGTGTGCGGAGCTCGCTTCGGTCGTCAACAATTACACGCGCTAATTGTGTTACACACCCACAACATGGATTACTAAGGCAAGTTGAGCTTATATTTCGGTGTGTTCCCACGGCATGTTGCGCAACAAGTGTGCTGCGCGTTGCGTCACACCACACACACACCATATGAATAACATCAACAACCGCAGCGTGACGTATTGAACATATCTGTACGACATTCACAAGATTGATTGATCGATCGATTTGTTCTCGTTGGCCAACAAAGTTGCAACATTATCGTCGATGCGGTTTAATAAGGTAATAACTAATAATGGGTATCTATTCAGGTTCTTTGAATCTAGCACTTTTGGCTTGACCAGCGTGACCAATGTAAAATTGAAAACAAAGTAAGTAGTCCGCGACATTGTTCCAAGTCTTAATGTTCGAGTGTTCATCGCAGTAAGTATGTGTGTCGGTACAGTGAGCGGTGCGGCGGTGCGGGGGGGAGGGGTGATGTCACGCGGTACGCGTCAATACCGCGAGATGCGCAAGTTCAAGGGCGGCGCGGGGTCGTCGCGCATGTGCACACACGCTCCACTCAGTAGCACCACACAGAAGGCCGACGACTTGACGTGCGGTGAGGAAAACATATCCACTGCGATACACAATATCCTCCCGAACAGTGCCCGGTACTTGCAGGCGCTTCATCGAAGTCTCTCTCTCTTCTTATATATTTTCACAAGCTGTCTTCTGCTTTGTACAAAGTAGTAATTCTGTGAGTGTATGTGAGTTGGTTCATTCATCATTCCGGCAGGCGGTCTTGTGCGGCCGCACACGTGCACGCCGCGGCAATGAAAATGGTGCTCAATCTCCACAAGTTTTAAATCGATCGATAAATCAAGTCTCCACTAACTCCTGGCGACTTGCCACTACACTCGTTCCTTAATTTCAGCTGTCTTCACAAGATCGACGGCCATCTGTGGATCAACATCCGTCTAGTTCCGGTGACGCGGTAGTGCCATATCGTCGCTCGTCCCCACTCATAGGCTGGCTACGTCAGTGGCAGCTGCTCGTACGTGCTCCACTGACCGCTGTCGACGCAAACTGTTGCTGCACGTCGGGGTTCTCTTCTGCCATAACTTGAGGCAAGGGCTGTCGCTCTGATGGGCGTCACATTATACACATTACAAGACACACATACAATAGCCGCTCATGACACCGACACGTAGTTACATCAAAATAGTTTCATGTAGACAGATTGTAATATATACACACAGTACTAAGGTTTCATTA
The DNA here is from genome assembly GCA_916610205.1 of Griposia aprilina. Lineage (NCBI taxonomy): Eukaryota > Metazoa > Arthropoda > Insecta > Lepidoptera > Noctuidae > Griposia > Griposia aprilina. The sequence goes on from OU744306.1 coordinate 20,783,745, forward strand.
TGAAACAGTTAGATGAGTCGTAATAATTGTAGTTGTTTGAGAATGTTCTGTTGTGATTGTAATACGGTCCTGTTCGCGGTAATCAATGTTGATGCAATCGCTACTCTGTGGTTTAGGTACCAGTAGGTAAGCAGGTTCATACGAAACTCAAATATGTGTGTGTGTTGAATGTTGATTGATAACAACACATAATAACATAGAGCCCTATGAGGTATACATGCACGTTCAAAGTTTGCGGTGCTGCCGCGGTGACTTTCTGGAAAACAACGTATCCGTCGATGAAATAAAGATCCCATGACTACTTCAAATTCTATTTTCAATGTACAATAAGGATGAACAGTGATGTAGACGATTCACGAGCATGGGACAAGAAAAGTGTTCAGTATGAATGTAGACGCGTATAAGAAAAGACACAGACCAAAGAAAATATGGATGGTGTGAAAGAGGATACGGCTAGGAAGTAACATTATTATTCTCTAATTTATATCTAAGTATTCTAAAAATATATACAATTAACTATTAATACTATTTACCAACACTATATACAAAAACAAAATAAAATAAAAAAAAACAAATACAAAAAAGAAAAAACGACCCAGTGCGAGTCGGACTTAATCTATAAAAACGGCAAAAAACACACGTTTTTTGTATGGGAGCCGCCTTAAATATTTATTTTATTCTGTTTTTTAGTATTTGTTGTTATAGCGGCAACAGAAATACATGATCTGTGAAAATTTCAACTGTCTAACTATCACGGTTCATGAGATACAGCCTGGTGACAGACGGACGGACAGCGGAGTCTTAGTAATAGGGTCCCGTTTTACCCTTTGGGTACGGAACCCTAAAAAAAGGAGTAAGTGAGTTTTGAGATGACGGCCCGCTAATCAAACTCAAACTCAAAGCATTTATTTCAAATAAACCAATTACAGGCACTTTTGAATTGTCAAGGGGTCGGTAGTCAGAAAGAAGAAGCTAGCTATCCATTCCAAAGCGTAGTAGGTAGATGTATGAAAGAGAGATGAATACAGGGATTTATGGAAGAAAAGAGTGCTGCCAAGAGCACGCATATATTGGGTGAAGGTCAGAAGGTTCGGGTGAGACGAGGACCACCAGTGTCGCTGCGGGCTGCGGAGAGCAAGAAGCCTTTTAACTGCTTACTTCCAACATCTGCTCAACTGCATACTACCAATTTTTTTATTTTCTTTTGTGTGGCTTGCGTTTGACCACTGTTAAATCATTTAAAAGATAAATAAATGTTTCCGTGTTTCCAAATTGCACTTTGACCATGTTATACGTAAATGTACTAAAAGCAATCTCTTGTAAGACCGTTCTGTTCAGAAACGATTACTACACGAGCTCGAAGCAATCGTACGTTATAGGTCAACAAGTGATCAAGTGCCTACAACAAAACTGAAAGGTTCAGCGATCAACCAAATGTATGAAAATCGACTACTACTACTATATACTATTACTACTATTACTTGCGTAATTCGTGCGCCTTCGAACTCGAGCAGGGGCTGACAGAGACACGAAAGTTAAAAATTCACGAGTGTAGCGAAAACAAGTGACGTACACTCATAGTATGCGACCTCTGCACCACCGAGAGTCGCAGGTCGAGCGCGGGCGGCGCTCGATATCCTTGTTCTCGTTTCCACTTCGTTTATTGTGCGATTATTAAACATTGGCAATGACAACTGCCCCCGAAATGAGAACATTTGTGCCGACCCCAGGCGACCTAGACCACGCCCGCGCCGGCTGCAAGCGCGTCATCAGACATTCTGTTCATCGACATCTTATAGTTTTGTGGCCCTTCCTTGTGTTTCGTAAATCAGCATCCATTGAGAGGAATCGCTGTCTAGTCTTATACATGACATTCTCGCAACTTCCGTGCACGGTGTGGCGGGGAGCGGGGGGCAGGGAGCGGAGAGCGGGGGCACCGTCACTGTCACAAATGCCGTGTCAATGTTTAGTGTTACCAGCGTTACGTAACATCTCATCGCTATAAATAGTCGTAAATCTCTCGTTTGTGTCATTATATACTATTCCTATAAACGCATGACTCGTGGGTTATATCCAGCACGGTTATCTCAAAATGTTCAGATGTTGTGATGTGATATGACTAGATAATTATTTTATAGTTTTTGTATGTATACAATAACAATTGCAACATGAATATAATAATAAACAATTCGGAGACACAAAGAGGTTTCGTTTTATCTCACGCGGTGTGCGTTTATGTCTTTAGTACCGCAGCCGTATTCTATGTATCGGTGTCAATGGCTCAAACGTAATTCCAATCATTTCAGTAATTTAGGCCGATGATAATGGGTTCAAAATAACTAGATTTAACATCAATAAGGAATTTGTACTCCTTAGTTATTTATAATACGTACTGTACTGTATTACAGAAAAGTTGTAAGTAAATGAGGTCAATTTTAAACATTCATAGATTATTGCACGTTGTAATATGGCACTCACAATTTAATAACTATGTATAATAATTAGATTACGGTCGTAGGCCTCTAGCTGTAGGCGGAGTACGGTGTGCGAGTTAGGCAACAGTTCAGAGGGCGAGTACGTGCGGAGCGTGCGACAGACGTCTGTGTCGGGGCGCGACTTGTGGGGGCAGGGGGCAGCTGGGGCCACGTCGGGCACAACATTGAACCTAACTGTATGCGACTAGTGGTGGTTTGATGACTTAACACACCGGATATAAGGATGATCCGTCTCACAGATCATGGAGGCCAGGCGGAGGGAGATCATATGCTGAACACGTTGTGTACTATCCATGTAATTCGTTACCGTTACAAAACAAACAGAGGATGTACGGGACGCAGTTTTTAATCTTAAAGTCAAACTCATCAAGTAAAAAAACAGTCATAAAGTCATCAATCATCAAGTCAAATCAGTAAGTCAAGGAAAAGCAAACACTGAATAACAGAATTAGCATTGGAGTGGAGTGTAGCTTGTTACACCGACAAGGTGCCCGTTTAAAGGTTCGGATGACAGACAGTTAGAGGGTTTGTTGAACACTGATCTTATGGAATCAGGAACTTCATAAAGCAGTGTATGGGACGATTGCACGAGTGCTGCGCGACACTAAGCTCAGAAGATCTTCAGGAAGTGCATGCAGTCTATCACTGGCCCGCTTCCTGCTGAAGACACCGCCACACCCTGCGAGCCTCCAGCACGAGGCGTACACTTCCGATCTCTGAGCCATCGTGCTACAAAAAATCTCAACTAGTGTTAAGTTTAGTCGGAGGAATAAGTAAACTGTTACACTGTTTTGGGACCGAATGTAAGATGGCCGGCCGGAACACGAGAAGCTGCTCATATTAATAACAAGACTGTGTACATGGTTAGTTTTAAACTTGCAACAATTCTAGGTTGTTGTTTTTCAGAACTGTAATATTTGAGAAAGATTGGAATTCAATCAATATCGATTAACTTAAACTAGGCATGTTGTGTATCAACAGCTGCGCTGCATGCTACGCGGCGGTGAGGGTGTGAGGGTGGCTGGGAGAACCATTGGGGCGACGAAGCTGATGGCGACGTTGCCAAATGTAAATATGGATGAGAATCACGGAAATCGAATAGCATCTCGAGCTGATCACAAGCATACCATGAATGACACCGTCCACTAAGCAATGACCTATGTATAATTGCATGTTACGGTCAACAAACAGTCCTAATTGGATTAGCAAAATAAGTTTTTTCGCCCTTTTGTTTTACAGTCGAAGGTCTCTGTTTGATCGTGACGGGTGAAGCGGGGCGGGGGTGCGACGGGGTCATCCGGTCGTGTCGCGACCTTGACCGCGGCGGTCATACCACTTTCCTTCCAAGTCTAAACAAATTTTTTCAAAGCAAAATATTGAATGTTAGATAAAATGACATGAAATCATTGGAACGCTCGACCGTCCGTTACATAATGGTCAAGCGACCCACTTGTGTACGAGGAAACCAATCGCGTCGTGACTGCCTGTCTGTCTCTGCGGTGCGGCCACCACGTGAGTGACGTCACACGCGACCAGCGCCATGTTTGTTTACATCTCACTATCAGGCAATCCCGAGATCGGTAACAACACGCACCGAACGATTCACGAGCTGACGATACAATCACAGCGCTCCTGTTCTTAATTATAACAAATTAAATAAGCGTAAAAGTGGAGGGCAACAGCGGTTCGGCTCAATGTTATCGAAATCATTTTCAATCGTGCGATAGATCGATATTGTGTGTCGAAACGCGCCCAATGTCGGGCGGCGAGGTTGCGCCGCGCCGGTGAGGCAACGGACTTCAATTGCACTACATTTAGTTGAGCGACGAAATAGCCTCAGAGCTGCAGAGGTCCCGGCGCTCCCCCGACCCGGCGCGGGCCGGCGGCGGCAGGGTGCCGGAGTGGCGGCCACTGCCTCACTTTCGGTTTCATAACGGGTGGTGAGGCGGAAACATTGCGCTTATGCAAGCGCGCGTGCTGTGTGAAGTGTAAGTGTGTGTGTGCGGGTACGTTACCGAGCGGCGGCTAGGCGGCGACACGTACGGGAGCGGAGCTGCTGGCGCGGGAGGTCCGGGGACACGAGTGATCGGAGCGGGCGCGCGCGACCGAGTGGCGTAGCGACCGGCGCCGGCGCCGCGCCTGCCCGCGCCCCCCACTGCCACCCGCCACATGCCGCCTCTCACCAGACGACGCAGTAAGTTTTCCACGGCAGTGCTCGCTTTTCCCCGTGTGCGTCCCCTACAGACAGAGCTTTTGAATATCGCAAAGCGCGAGCTATGTGAACTTCTACATGCAATTAGGAATATCGAAAACTTTCGAGTAGTTACAGAAGTTGGCGTGTTAGGAGCTAATTTCAACACATGACGTCTACCACCTCTAACCTGCGCGTGGATCCTTCATAATAATTTTATGACCGACGCCATAGATATCGGTAAGCAGGTCGATGTCGTCTACGTTGATATGACCGCTGGTAAGGCTTTTGATCAAACTGACCATAAAATTCAGTTATCGGAGTTAAATGCCATGACACGGGACATTACGCAGATGGTTTTCTTATTACTAATGGTGGGCCCACACCGACGGGAAACGCCGTTGATTATCGCGATGATGGACGTTAACCGTAGGTGTACTTATCGCGATAATTTGACAAGGGCATTCACATTACCGTTTGACGTTAGTCGACAAATCAGGTGGCGGTATTTTTTGGCAAATCAAACAGATTTAACGCGAGAATTATTGCGTTAAAGCGACCATACTACGTTTGTCATTGTGCACCGTGAGTGCGACGGGATCAAGGAAATTTGAAGAGGGAATATTAGCGCCAATTTTATCGGAATAATTAGCGCGTGGTTTATGGAAATGAGGAGCATTGACGTTGACCGTTTGTGTGGCCCCAGCATTAGAGAGCAGGCCCCAAACCGTAATATTAAATTATTATAATTTCTAGTTGGTCTCTCAGGGTTCAATGCTTGGTATAATTCAATCTACATTATCGACATTGAGTCTTGCTTGCATTCACCCATAATTATTACTGAGTTTCATTGATGTTATGAAAATTAATGCCACTTATTATCGCCTATTAACGTGACGGTACTCCAGAATGATCTTCAACATCCGGAGGAATATTGTCGAAGGAGTAAGCTTGATCTTAATCCCGCTAAATGCACGGTTGTCACATATTTTCGAAAGCGCTTAATCATAGCCACAACCTTGATGATCAAGTACCACCTATATCCAATCCCATCCGTGATCTGGGGGAGTACCACGATTTCAAACTCAGTACGGTAATACATGTTAACTACTTGAAAGTCAAGATATTTTAAGTACTTGAAACAAAGATGACTCTACCGTGTAGGTCAGTAGAGAGCTGGCAGATGCCTGGTGTAGGGTAGTTCAAAGGGATCAAGGCGCACCACAAACTCGTGTCTAGAAGTATATAAAATAACTGTATTCATTGTGCCACTAACTCAATTAATGGCCCTGGCTCCGTCACTGGGAAAATAGGGCAGATATCGTCTTAGAGAGACCTGTAGGACTGTAGGTACATAAGTCAAGGTAGTGAGTCATCAGAATAAACTACATGAACATCAAGCAATCGTTCACGATGCTGATTGCACGTATATGAGCACCACTTTGGAGATCTTTAAAATTCGAATACTTCCTCACACTAAGCTGACCTCGCGACATGGTGACGTTTAATTGTATTGTCCATACAATAAACATACGTAAGATACGATGTTCCAACGATATCAGATACAGATGCACCAAATTACCGATTGATTGAATAGTTATGTATCTGTCGGTGTGAGGAGCTTCCGTTGTGGTTGTTGACTAACATTACGCCTCACGCACACACATAACACACACACGACACACACACCGTCACTCGTACAGCTGTTGTGATGTAATCCTAGTAAGTAGGTCTGTTTAGAGTGGAGCCTTTTTTGTGCGTCTAGTGTACCATGTAGGTATATCTATATTCTTACGTCATGATAGACCTCTGTTTAGTATTATAAACTAATAATCTAGTTAAAATGGCCCAACAGAGCGATATGCGGTGGTCGAGCTACTTATCGCGTCCACGTGTTGGGTGGCTAACCAAATGCTATACAGTTGTATTTAGTACACGACACTGATTCGCCCACATTCGATATACATCATGCAGTTGCACGACGACTATTCAGGACGAACTGCTATCGAGTTGCGCTCAGCTGTATTGTCTGTAGCTCGCGAGTGGACCTTCTGCAAGTGTGCTGTTCAGTGCCACGCGGCGCTCAACCGCTCACTTGCTAAATAAAATATTGTAATTTTATGACCCTTTGTAACTTTGTATGTTCGACCCTGTCTAAGCTAAGTGTTCGTAAATCATTTACTGCGGCTACGCAATAATTAGCGAATATAATGAACACGCAAAGAAGAGGCGGCAGATCGCAGGTCGCAGGTCGCGGGTCGCAGGTCACGGGTCGCAGGTCGCGCCGAAGGACCCGGCGCGATATTTGTGGCGCGTGTGATATGTCACATCAATTAACATTGTTGTAAAGTCAGTTAACGGTAACCTGTCCGCGACTTTGATTGCGCGACCCTTATTTGTCTCAAGTGTGCGCGACGATAAGAGCCCTATTCCACGAGTTACAACGAGTAACTCGCAGCCGCCTAGTCGCGCGGACTGCGGTGGAGGCGCATCTGGTGCGTGGCTGATAGAGTGCTGCAATCGAAACCTGTTACATGCTATGTAGCTGTCCCCCTGTACCTACCTACTCATAATAATAAAGTGGTAAATTGCATCCATTCTAAGTTCTGTATGTAGTCAATCGGCATGTTACATTTATGTGTTGCTATCAAGTGCAGGTCGTTAAAGGTAAAGAAAAAAGTCGTTATTATTGACTAACAACTGTAGCCACAGCGCGCTGGGGGCGCTGGGGGCTGGCTCCTGTCACTGTCACTACATACCGCTATATCTTATTATGTCATCATGCACTTGTCGTTACGCTATGCTTAGGTTTTTGCTCGTAGGAGATAATAATATAGATACCTATACCAATTTGTGAGTGACATCGTCATTGTTTGTCTCAGTTTCACCGACTCTGCTCCCCCCCCCCCCCCCCGCCCCTCCGGCGGCTTCGTGCTGTGCCTTGGCTTAGTTTTCTCAGTTAACGCCTAATTAATATCAGATAAAAGATAATAAAATACCGAAAGATATCTATATCTTTCGGTATTTTTGATAATAATAAAGGCGGCAAAAAAAAATGCGCTTCGCTTGGCACTGACTGTGTTAAGCAATCTTCAACGCTCGCAAACAACCGCAACGGTGATGAGTTAGTGTCAATCTTCAAATATCGTACCTACATGTTCGGACACAGAACAGAACCAGTTCCTCGGACGAGAACTTGAGAGCATCTTCACTATCAAAGTACCGTGGATAGAGCCGTGCGAATATAAAACTGCGCCCGGGACGAAGCCTGATGCTAGCGCCCCTACACAAGATGATACGAGGGGCGTTCAATGTATTCTCGGTAACGACATGAAAAAAAAACGTAAATTCAATTAAAAATATTTTTATTTTTCAATGTAATTCCCCATTATCTCAATGCATTTATTACAATACATATCAAAATTAACTTTTCAATATCCTGTAAAAAATATCTTTCCTCTTTCTGTGAAAATTGCGCATATTTTGCTTATAAAAAAAGCTCTGTCATACATTTTGACCGGGTAGGTATTGCACTTTTCTATTCTATAAAAAAAACAGTTTTTTTTTTAAATTCGATGACGTTTTTGAACTCTAGATAGTAGCTAAGTCTAGAATCATGTGCTAAATTCATGGTTTCAGTTAGCGTGTCGATGTCCCTGGCACGCCGTGCTCTGGTGGCCGCATCAATAAGTTGTGTGTAATAGCTTAAGTAATTTTGTGAAATATTTTATGTCGCTGATCATTAAAAAACATATCTTACGTAAAAGTTGTCAAAGCGTTGTTAATTCATGTGAACGTAATACCTTCAAAGTTACGACCGGTTTCGCGGATCTGGCGTTTTACAGTTCAATGTGAAAATAATTAATTAGTTCAGTAGAAGTATTTAATGCGTGCATATTGGCGTGTTTACCGCTCGATTTACGGTGGTTTAATCATATGTGACCTCTGGCGGCCGCCCCCGGCAACTATCACTGTTTAACCTAATTTATAATAAACAGGTTAAAGCGCTGTCCTCGCGGTTACCAGCGTCACAACGTCACAGTGTCGTGTCGTAACCGCTTGGTCGATGCTCGGCTCGCCTTGACCGCACACACAGCACGCAGTGCATGCATCACGGGCACCACACGCACGCCACGCATCACGGACACCACACGCACCCCACGCATCATGGGTACCACATGCACCCCACGCATCACGGGCACCCCATGCACCCCACGCATCACGGGCACCACATGTACCCCACGCAATAAGGGCACCACATGCACCCCAGGCATCACTAGCACCACATGCACCCCACGCATCACGGGCACCACATGTACCCCACGCAATAAGGGCACCACATGCACCCCAGGCATCACTGGCACCACATGCACCCCACGCAACACGGGCACCACATGTACCCCACGCATAAAGGGCACCACATGCACCCCAGGCATCACTAGCACCACATGCACCCCACGCATCACGGGCACCACATGTACCCCACGCAATAAGGGCACCACATGCACCCCACACATCACGGGCACCACATGCACCCCCCGCTGTCAGGATTCCGGCTATCTCAGAGGTGGCTCACGAGATAAGCAGTTTGTTTGTAGTTGATAGTAGATCTCATATGATATCTTAAAACCGTTATAATAACAGGAGGTAGGTTACTTACTTAGGTATACTTAGATGATACGGTCAGTGCCCTGCATTACCTGACCCCTCTTACAAAGAAGAAGAGAGGAAGAGGGATCGGGTTAAGGCTCCTACAAACAGGCGCGACATGTGACGCAAATCGCACGCGATACAAAGGCACCGCTCGTCGCGCGACTGGTGATGGCTTTGTGTCGCATCGCGTGTCACCTCTGTTTGAACGAGCCTTTATGCTGGTCACTGACTGAATTGTGTTTTTGTGATAAGGAATGAAATCACTCGGCTTTAAGTTTATCAAAACAAGATATGAAAACGTTGTACAACCCTTGAGAGAGTACATGCGTGTCAGTACCTAATATTGATGTAAAGTACAGTAGCAGTAATTGTAGTGTTCTTGCATATGCGCGGCGGCCACGTCTCCAATGCATACATTTCGATACGAGCAGCGCATACAGCACACGCCGCGTCGGCGCGGCGGCGCCGGGCTGTACATGCGAGACGACGAACTGCACTCACTCTCAGCATTTCCTAGGAATAGGAGACCGCTACCTGCGACCACGCAGTACGAAGAAACTATCGCGCACTGCTCCAGTGCAGGTGAAGGGAAAGCTGTCCTTTTCCCGATCGAGAAATTACGCAAATTCCGGCACTCAACAGGCGGCTTGTGTATAGGTAATTGTTCGCTAGTTGTGCTGGTGCCTGTACTGTTTGTATATGTATAAAGGACTGCACCTGTTCTACCTACCTACACGGGGCGTGTAGCTCTGTTTTTAGTTTGTCCGCGTGTTCCTCGTTTGTGATGTCAGTCTTCATCTGACGTGATTGCAATGTTGTCGGTCATGGTAGTGAGTGTCTGCATGTCCGCGTGCGGGTGTCCGCTTCCGGAACACTGCCCTCGATCACAAGTGGATGACTTGTACAATTCCATCACACTTTCATTCGCAGACGGTTTAATTAAAACGATAACTAGTTTTTTGTGCGAACCGGCAGAAGCACAACATACCACACGGCGTGGCATGGTTTGCCGCGGCAGGCTGCTGCCGAGGGCGGTGCGCGGTGGCGCAATCTGTTTCATAGCAGAAGGTCGGTTGTGGTAGATGAGCATATATGTGCACATCGTCGACGATGCTGAGTCGCTGACGCTTACAGATGATATTATCTTAATCTTCTTTATACGATTATGACATACTTACTAGATGTGAAACGTTATTAATTTTTATGTATCTGGTATGTTGGTCGCGGGTCGCGGTTCGCGTGTCTAATGCGTGACCCACGGCAAGGTGGCGCGCTGACTGCGCTTGTGAAATGTTTCACTAAATAGATAATTAGAACAGAACCTCGTCGCGCGCTTTACCGACACAGTTCGGATGTCGCGCGGCGCGGCGGCGCGGCGGCGCGAGGGTCGCGGACGCGGGCGTTGCGACATCGTCCCCTAACGCTCGTTTATAGTCGACCACCGCGCCCCACCGCTGCACTCTGCCTGCAGCTGATATCAGCATTACTGAGCGCACGAGGCGCCTTCCAAAGTTATCCTCTGAACATAAATGTTACGTGATTAGATAACGGAGTAGCTTGTACTGACGCTATATAATAACATAACGTATGTATTAAATGAAAGGAAAACGAAACTGGACAATCGTGTCCAATAATAGGCGTCCTCGACATCGTACGTTGACACTTGTTCGATTGTCCGGAAATTAGATGTCAAAGTTGTGTCGGTACTTATACTGTAGATAGACAGTGATACATCTTTATAAAATAGAATTAGGTATTTTGGGTTAGTACGACTTGCTACCGAAAACGAAATATTTCTAAGATAGTTTTATCAGAATTGAACTGATCTTAGCCCACCCTTGCTACCGTGGTTACAGTGGTTACGTTGTTCTTGAGCACTATCATACAAAACAATATGCGACTCAACACGTGGAAGAATCAGCTAGCTCACGGGGTGGCTGACGTCTAACAAACGACATACTTCGTAAGCTTGTCAGATAGTTTCTATTCTAATAGGATTATTAATTTCCTAACATCTCTAATAATATCTGTTTAAAATTAATAATTCATTCTCTACGTTCCAATGCATGTTGAAGTTTGGACCGAGGACCGTCTAACAATGAATGATGTTAATTTGTATAATGATTTTTATATATATTTTTAACAATTAAGGAAAGCGTTTTAGTTATAAGTAAGTGTTGTAGAGTAGGTGTACTACTCGGTACAACGTTGGCATTCTCGCAGTACAGTCCTGCAGTGTACCTACACTTGCGGTGCTACGTTGCGTTCCTCCTCTTTCTTAAATTCATTTCCTTATAGCGGTTAAATAGGAGATGAAAGTTTGTATGGAAGGTCGGCACTTGTGTCGATGGGAAACCCCATCGGGCGCACGGCTTCCGACAATGATTTTGTAATTTTCCTTGTTCTTTGTTAATAGCTATCGTGTGACTTTCCCGGATCAGAGAGTGTCCAGTTTGTGTCCGGGTAACTTGCGACAGCCCGCGCGGTCCTCCCACCGCTACCACGATGCTCGTTGTCTTTGTGACGGTCATAATAGACTGTTATTATTTGAACCGATGTAATTGTTACCACGTCTCTGGTGGTAGCAAGTTAAGCTCAAGAATATATTAGATATAATATATCGTGGGAATTATGTGCACCACCCGCAATTCATTATTGCCCCACCCGCGATACATTATTGGGCCGCCTGCGATACATTATTGCGCCGCCTACGATATATTATTGCGCCGCCCGCGATACAATATTGTGCCGCCCGCGACATATTATTGGGCCGCCTGCGATACATTATTGGGCCGCCTGCGATACATTATTGCGCCGCCTACGATATATTATTGCGCCGCCCGCGATACAATATTGTGCCGCCCGCGATACATTATTGCGCCGGGACGCGGATGCTGCGACGACGATTATGAACTGATGGCTTCCCAATCCTAGCACTAAGCTATAAAATTATTGATTGCTGTTACTGTCATGTTGTATGTCCCGTGTCAGTGTCAGCGACGAGCGAGCAATATATCTTAACATGAGTACCGTCGAGCCTCGCACACGCACAGCTCAGCTATCATACTCTCTAATATTTACAATATGTTGATGTGAGCTAATGACTCAATTCAAGACGCCAAGAGATAATGAATATCGCTTGGCATCGTACACAATTCCGGAAATTGTAAGGAAGTATAGTGTATAGTGTTAGACGGGCAGCTCGCCACATAGCCTCATAGGTGAATGGAGATCTGCGACACTGACACATTTGGCCACACAACTCGAGCGAGCTGCTAGCGGGACTACGTGAACCTACTGTTGGAGCTGAATTACTTCACACCTCAATAGGATGGTACTAGATATTGCTCACTCGCCTCTACCTCCTACCGCTCACTTCTAGATGAAACAATCCCAGTATCTGGTCCGCTGGGTAACAACAATGACAATGTAAATAAGTTAAAAATTAATAGTACTAAGACAAAGATAATGTTATTCAAAACAACTGCTCGTAATAAAGACACCATGGAAATAATATTAAATGAGGACAAAATTGAACTCGTGAGAGATGCTAAATTCTTGGGAGTACACATAGATGATTCATTGAATTGGAAAAAGGAACTAGGCGCTATTGATGCATCTATATCATCTGCGTGTTTTGCGTTAAGAACCCTCCGAGACGAAATTGACATAAAACATTTAAAAATCGTATACTATGCACTAATTGAGTCTAAATTAAGATATAGCATACAATTTTGGGGGAACAGCTATAATTATAACTGCCAAAGAGCTTTTGTCCTTCAGAAAAGAGCTATACGTACCATTGTCCGTATTTCACAAAGAGAGAGTTGTCGTCCACATTTCTTAGATTTAAACATCCTTACAGTACCCAGTCTCTATGTTCTAGTCCTTCTGACTAATCTTAAAAAGTACATGCATGAATATGAGACGGATGAGGAAAGACTGGTTAGAGAGAGCACACGTAGGAAAGAATTGAGAAATAAGATAAGTCCACACTTCGACATTGTAAAGCACAGTTCATATTATCAAGCAGTGCAATTATTCAATAGGTTACCACTGCACTTAAAAAGTATGATTTATACATCTGCATTTAAAACAAAGCTTCAAGCATTCCTACTAGATAAGTGTCTCTACTCCGTTGACGAAATGTAATATTATGTTGTGTTACCTTGTGTTTTCTCCTGTCAACTCAAGTAAATATGTTACTAGAACCGACTGTAATTGTTATTTTGTGTAATTATGACATTATTTTTAAATGACAAATGTATTATTATTCCTATTAATTATTTGAGTTGACATTAACTATTTCATTTAATTATATATAATTTTTTATTTTTTAAAAAATTTCTATTCCTAATCTTGAATTCTTAATGAGTTGACTTTGAATTTTTTTTTATTTTTATTGTAATAATTTTTTATATTTATCATATGAATGTATTTTTTTTTGTGTCTTTAGAATATTTCAAACACAATGTAAATTGTTTGTGAATAAAAATAATAATAATAATAATGAGTGGCAAGGAATGAAGGTCTGTCGGTGCCTCGCAGGCGTACTTACATACACGTTGTATTGTGTTGTACTACATCAGTACTCATGCAGCAGCAGCAGCCACACGCACGAACAGTGGCGCTTTGCTTAGCAAAGCGCCACTGACGCGCGCCTGGCACGCACTGAATGACACGGCTGACAGGATCGATCTATTTTCCTGTTCTTTAAACGAATTCACAAAAGAAATATGGTATGTGTTATGTTATTTAAGACACACTGGATCGTAAAAATTCCGGGTCGCTAATAAAAACCGTGATATCTCCATAAATTATATACCTATATCGCTAGAATAAAAAATAATATGTAGTAAGCAGGTTACTAATGCTTGAAACTACACGAGAAGACCGATTCATCGTGAGCACTATGTTAAGAAATCGAGATCTTACGGCTGTTCAGGTCCAAAACAGTCTTCAAGAAATTCACCACAATAATGTGAGCTCTGATACGATTCTGCGACATCTTCGTGAAGCTGATATAAAGCCTTATAGACCAGCAAACGGCCCCAAACTGCTCAGAGAACATCGAGTTGCCAGGTTACGGTTTGCTCGAGAACACATCCGATGGACAGCTGAAGATTGGTTTCCGATGAGTCCAGATTTTGTTTATTTACGCACGACGGCAGACGAAGAGTATTTAGATGACCAGGAGAACGGTATCATCAAGCGTGTTTTGAAGAAAAGGTGCCATTCGGTGGAGGATCAATAATAGTTTTGGCTGGGTTATCTTCAGAGGATCGCACGGAGTTAGTGATCATAGAAACCGGTTCTCTGACTGCTGTCAGATACGTAGAAGAGGTTTTAAATGAGCATGCTGGTCCTTTCTTAGTGAATATGGATGCAAATTCCATTTTTATGCACGATAATGCGCGACCACATACTGCTCGTTTGGTCAATATGTATATTCAAGACGTCGGTATTACCTGCATAGAGTGGCCAGCTCGTAGCCCAGAATTAAATCCCATAGAACATGCATGGGACGAGCTTGGGAGATGCGTGAGACAACGCTCTCCTGCTCCCGTTACCTTACACGAGTTAAGGAATGCGCTAGTGGAAGAATGGGCAAACATAGACCAAAATCGTATTAAAAATTTGGTTTACAGCATGCCACATCGTCTTAATGAAGTGATACGGGCTCGTGGAGGAAATACAAAATATTAAATTGACAAAAAGTCTTTTTAACCGACGAAAAAAAAAGGAGGAGGTTCTCAAGTCGACACGTATATATTATTTTTTTAAGATTTACTGCGTAGTGTCTTTTTAACCAACTTCACAAAAAGGAGGAGGTTCCCAATTCGTCTGTATGTTTTTTATATTTTTTATATGTGTTAGCTCATAACTTTTTTCTGGGTGAACCGATTTGGATGATTCTTTTTTTATTTGATAGCTGGTGCTTTACATGTAGTCCCATTCAAATTTGATCAAGGTCTGTACGGTAGTTTTTGAGTTATCCTTAATACTGCATATTTTTTCCACTTAGTTTATATTGATGATGTGTTAATAATTTCCTGTCACTGTTATTTACATACCAAGTAGTAGTATACGAATTTGTGTGGGGTAGGTACCGCAACTAAAAAGTAAAAAAAAAAATTTTTTTACAAAAAAAAACAACCGACATCCAAAAAAAAACACTAAAAGACGTGAAAAATAACTTTAATTTCGGAAGTCGGGGGCCAAAAACGAAGATACAAAACCAAAGTCACCGCCTTCCGAAATTAAAGTTATTTTTCACGTCTTTTAGTGTTTTTTTTGGAAGTCGGTTGTTTTTTTGTTGTTGTCATAAGTTAAAACCGATATTTCCTTATTTTTTTGTATTTCATTAAAGTTATATAGTGTACTAATCGTGTTACACATTTTTATATATATATTAATCAGTCATCTACAATATATTATACTATAGTTTCGCAAATTAGTCTTATGTGTTTAAGAAACTATCACAGAATTTTTGCGATCCAGTGTAGATCAATTAAATAATAAATAAATAAATAAATAATAATAAGCTTTATTTCATAAAAACAGTAGTTAGATTAAATTCCAGTTCGGTGCTATGATAAAACAGAAGTACACAAAAGTTTTAGCATCTGGAGCCGAACTAGGAGGAACCTGTATTTCGGCTAACAGCGCCAATCCCATCGAGTTACATTAGATTAGAGTTCTTAAATGCTAGCATTTTACAAAACAAAAGGAATAATTATAGTCTAAGGTTGTATTAATGGTCTGCACCTCTCTTTGTGTTGAGTGATATGGTGAATGAGTGAGTATGAGAGGGTGTGTCTATTTGTGAGTGTGCATGTGATTTGTATGAGTGAACACATGAATTAGTGAGATACGCGGATACAGTGAATATGTATATAATATATACGTACATATATTTGTATACAGGGTTAGTTTTCAAAGACCAGCCAAATTTAAGGATGTGGTACAGACCAGCGTACTGAACAATTTTCTCCTTGGGATCAAAATCGTAATCACGAAAAAAAAATCAGCGGTCCCATACATTTAGGTCAAGTAGGTATTGAAGTTTTTTATGGGACAGTTTATAAATTTTTCGCGATGATGATATTGGTCCCATGGAGAGAGTTGTTCAGTTTGATGGTCTGTACCACATCCTTAAATTTGGCTGGTCTTTGAAAACTAACCCTGTATAGATAAATAAATTTTGCTAACTTAATTAAGGCCACGCCACCGCATTAGGATTTTTCCTGTAATGATAGCAGTGATTGTGATAAATAAATAAATATATCAGCCTATAATGTTCCCACTGCTGGGACACAGGCCTCCTCAGGTGAGAGGGAGTGGGCCGAAATCCACCACGCGGGCCCAGTTGGTAGATGTCACATGTCTTCGAATTTTTGGTTTTAGGACATGCCGGTTTCCTCACGATGTTTTCCTTCACCGTTTTGAGAGCAGTGGTGATGGAATAATTTACACAAAGTAAAGCAACTGTGTGGGTTAGAACCTATGTCCTACAACTCGTAAGTCGCGGTCGTTACCACTGGGCCACCACTGCTATCTATATCGGTACTGCTGACTTCATTTACATCAGTACTGCTGACTTTTTGCGACACGTGCTGTGTCGCGCGGCGGCTGCGGCGGAGCAACATGACGCAGGGCATACAACGAGCGCACGAGCTGTGGAGAGGTGTATCTGTATACAGAGTGATTTGGTTTACTGGGCAGTATGGGGAAATCCGAATCCATAAAAGAATGGGGAAACTGTCTCCGGAACCATAAGCTCTTTTTTCATGAAAACAAAATTTGCATATTTTGTTCTTCAGTCAAGTGCGAGTTGTCCGTAAAAATGTGTAAAAATAAAATAATTACATTTTGAACATTGCAGCTGCGACGGGAGCAAGAGTGTTCCTTATGGGGAAAGGGCCAAGTCGACCGCGAAATTCAAATTTTCTTAAGTTTTTTGCAATTTGCAGGTCAGTGTCAGGTTGCATGTTGAACAAAATGTGATTCACGACCGTAACCGTAATTGATTGACGTTCAGTAGGATTGTATGAACTTAGAGGGTTGTATTGATAATTTTAATGATTATAATTCTGTAAATACATACTTGTTACGGTCGCAAATCATATTTTGTTCAACATGCAACCTGACACTGACCTGCAAATTGCAAAAATCGAAACAAAATTTGAATTTCGCGGGCAACCTGGCGCTTCGCTCTTAACCTGTGTGGGGCAATAACTTTTTTCCTGTGAGGATGGCGGTGCGAGCGCTCCCGCCCCCGGACAAAGGCAGTTAGAGGACTTGTAGGAACTGCGTGGATTTTAGATTCTTCCGTCCGTCTCAGGGAAAACAGCAGCTGTAATATAATTTATCATACGTAAATAAAGTGTTTGGGTAGGTCGCAGCGCTTGCAGTGAGCTAGCAAAAGGTGCGGCTGTTGAACGAAGTGGATGTAGGCAGTTATGTTATGTAGGTTATCTGGTTATACGCGATGATATATATTGCAGAGTTTACAGCGCGTCACGTAACACACATACTTGTAGGAAGTGCGGCGCAGCGCCCGAGATGCACCGGACAGTCGCACACCGCACGCGCACCCCGCGCCCGCGCGCTCTCGCTGACGTCACGCGCGACGTCGCGGGCGCCACTGAAGCCGCTGACGGCGCCACATTACGCACTGCTCTATATTGTGCGACATTCTTCTATAGTTGACTGTGTTCCAAATTAATCCAAATCAGTCTGGCTCGTTTGGCAAAGTGTCACAACAACCGAACTTTCTTATTATAATATTACACATAAACCTACTTGGGATTAACCGGTGCTTACGTAACGAGTTCAAATCACTACCGAGAAGTAAAGATGACGTGCCTCATAACGTTGTAATGATATACCCGATTCTATTAACTAATGTGGCACCTAGCAATGATTGCGTCAACAATAATTTATTATTAATAGTAAATTGTAGGAATGGGTCAACGTCGCTATTATAACACATTATCTAACAGAGAGCTCATCTCCAAGTCGATCTGACTCGAGTGCCATGGACACGATCGAAATGTCGATGGTAATGGTTGGGGTCGTGTAGTCGCTTGCTCGCGTGGTCACCTGGTCGCATAGTCACCTGGTTGCATAGTCACCTGGTAGCCCGGCAGCCCTACTCGCTCTGCAAGTCAGTTTGATCCGAAATGAAATAATCCAGTGAAGAGATTCCCAAATATTTATGTGGGCGCAGGACTATGTCCTGTGGTGAGGCTTTAAACAGGCCTTTATGAAACAGGGATCACAGAGCACTGTGTAGATAGTACGATCCCTTCAACTGCGTTTGTCGCCATTTCCTACTGGACGGTACCTAGGCGCCTCAGCTGGGTAGCCGCTTGAGGAGACAGCGTGTGACAGCCACCCTGCGGACACCAGGCCACCAGAATGCGACAAATAGTTCACAACGTGAAAACTAACAGCCAGAACAGTAACGTTACAACTTATAACAGCTGGACCGTCGAATTTTATGATATCATCTACTTAGAATGTAAACAAAGCAATATTTGGTAAGCGTCCTTGTACTGGTGAATAGTTTTCTACAGTTTGGCGGTAATGCGATAATAACTCGTAATTAATGTGATAAGCCGCGGTAATGGCCGATGCCGATACTAGATAGACACGCCGCAAGCCGCTCGTTATAATGGAAAATAACAACAGCTGCCGTGCTTCAGTGCGTGCTGTAGCTGCCTATATGTTTATTAATCTAGCATGTCCTTGGTCGGTGTATGGTAATAAAACAAAATAAAATTGACTGCTTCATTTAACCTTTAATCTATCGCAACATTTACTAGCAGTAACAGTAAGCCACCCGTCACAGCCAGCCAGCCAGTCGCGCCGCAGCCAACTGTCGACACATTCGGCAGACCGCATCATTTTGAAAAAACCTAGCAATAGTTCAGCTCCGGGACTAAATACTTATATTATGATTGAGAGGAGGCTTTATGTGACCGCTCCAAATAAATTGAGGTACCTCCGTTTCCAAGCTACTTAGACTAGTAGCCCAAAATAAAACCGGAATCCGCTGCGCGCCGACCTCTCGCGATGGGGTAACACAGAAGGACGGACAGACATCCGTTCTAAAAAGGATTTCGTGAGCTGTTGCTTTATTTCTAGTATCTATTTGAAACTGTTACCGCTATATTTTTTAATTTTAATGTCGTACGAGTATCCTAACTAATATTATAAATGCGAAAGTAAGTTTGTTTGTTACCTTTTCACGCCTAAACCAGTGAACCGATCATCCTGAAAATTTGCTTATACGTTGTCAGGTATCCAGAAATGGACATAGGGTACCTTTAATCCCGAAAAAGAACTGTTCCCGAGGAAAACAACAATAATGTTCTTATGAGAATACATGGGCGCCACGTGTCTTTCGAATCATGATTGAATTATATTAATATAGAAACTTTAGTAGTGTGTTAAGTTTTATTTTTTATTTTTTATTTAAGTACCTAATATATTTTGTGACTCTAGATTGTCGATAGACCGGAAAGTTTGTGTGGATGGATGGATGTTTGTTACTCTTTCACGCAAAAACTACTGAACGGATTAGGATGAAATTTGGCACACAGATAAACCATTGCCTGGTTAAGAACATAGGTTACTTTTCATCCTGGAACGCAGACGAAGTCGCGGGCAACAGGTATTAGTAAATATTTGCACGCATGTCGGATCACTATCCATATCTAGATTTATTTATATCTATATTATGTACATTTATATATGTAAATATATAAATAAATAAATATAAAAATATATTAAAAAAGGAGCCGCGACTGACTGACCTATCAACACATTGCTCAAACCACTGAACGGGTTGGGCTGAAAGGCACACCGACAGTTATTAAGATGGAAGCATCCGCTAATAACGGGTTTTTGAAAATTCGACCTTTAAGGGGGTGAAAAGGGGAATTTTGTTTGGCTTAATAATCTTATTCCTTGAGTTATCTAATAAACTTGAAACTTGGCACGAATACATATCTAAATAAATTATAAAGATTGACATTTTTTATTTTTCTTAACTAAAAAGGGGGATTGAAGGTTTCAAAGTTTTTATGGAAGAATTTGAACGTGCGGTCCGATTAGCTCGAAACTCAGTACTTACACTTTAAACCAAAAATGAAGAATAGCGTATATCAGGGTTTTTCTAAAATCGTCCCCGGAAGGGCACTGGGGTTATTAAATGTCTAAGGGGAGGATTTCACTCGAAACACACACATAATAAAGAGTATTCCCTGTTCAAGTGTCCAAGTTAAAACAGTTCGATGAATATTTTTAGTAAAAAAGTAATCGCTACGAGGAGTGGGAACGAGTCTGATGTCGGTGTCCTTGGTTTTGTATTTTCGTTTTTGGCCACCGACTTCCGAAATTAAAGTTATTTTTCACGTTTTTTTGTGTTTTTTTGGAAGACGGTTGTTTTTTTGTAAAAAACGTTTTTATTTTTCACTTTTTAGTTTTTCACACACAAATTCGTATTCCACGACTTGATTTGTAAATAATAGTGACAGGAAATGATTAAAACATCATCAAAAAAAATCAGTCAATCAGTGGAAAAATATGCAGTATTAAGGATAACTCAAAAACTACGGGTTAGAACTTGATCAAATTTAAATGGGCTCGCATGTGAAGCACCAGCTATCAAATAAAAAAGAATCATCCCAATCGGTGCACCCAAAAAACAGTTCTGAGCTAACACACATAAAAAAAAACAAGCAGTCGAATTGAGAACCACCTCCTTTTTAACCGACTTCACAAAAAGGAGGAGGTTCTCAATTCGCCTGTATGTATTTTTTATTTTTTTTATTTTTTATGTGTGTTAGCTCAGAACTCTTTCCTGGGTGAACCGATTTCGATGATTCTTTTTTTGTTAGAAAGGACATACCTCAAGGGTGGTCCCATGATAAGGAAACCAGGATCTGATGATGGAATCCCGGAGAAATTGAGGGGAACCTTCGAAAATCGTAGGAGCGCCTAGTGCGTTTGTTAATTTTTTCATTAAGTATTTTAAAGAACTACAATTTAATGAAGGTCTGGAATCGATCTGATGATGGAGCCGAAAGACAGTCGAGGGAATTCCTCAATGATTTACAGCAGGTACCTTGTGTTTGGGCTTGATTAATTTGTATTTATGAGAACTTTACACCTGAAGGGTTGTGACAGTCATTAGGGGTCTGATGATGAAGACAAAGGACAGTTAAGGGAACTCCTCAACGGTTTACAGTAGCTACCTTGTGTTTGGACTTAATTCATTTATATTGGTGAGAACTTTGCACCCATATGGGTTATAAGTGCCATTACAGGTCTGATGATGGAGACCATAGACAGTCGAGGGAATTCCTCAACGATTTACAGCAGTTACCTTTTGTTGGGCTTACTTCATTCGGTTCAATATTCCAAAATATTCAGGTCGTACAAAAATAATACCCAATTAAGATTGAAGTTTTTCATAGGGCAACCACTACGTACTAGTCATGCTGATGCGTCAATTTGAGAATTTAAGTTGCGTAATCGCGTCATCTCTAGCAATGCTCTTTCGTTGGTTGCTAAGCAATTTATGCTTGTCACAATGCATATGGTGAAATGGACCAGCTCCAGTTCCAGTTCTTCTGGTTTTTACCAAGAGAAATCCTCAACAATAAACTCTTCAATTCCTTGCATCGGGAAACGAAATATTTTGTAAAAAGTGATGAGCAGTTGACATTAGGCTATTGTAACTTCGATAAATTATTATCTAACCCACTAAAAAGTGAAAAATAAAAACTTTTTGACAAAAAAAAAACCGACTTCCAAAAAATACACTACAAAGTGAAAAATAACTTTAATTTCGGAAGTCGGTGGCAAAAAACTAAAACACCAAAGACACCGACATCCGAAATTAAAGTTATTTTTCACTTTGTAGTGTATTTTTTGGAAGTCGGTTTTTTTTTTGTCAAAAAGTTTTTGTTGAAGTCGATTAAAAATATAGTTCTTAGAACTTTGTCCGTTTGTCTGTTTGGCTGGATGTATGTTTCGGATTGGTGCAAAAACGGCTGAACGGAATCGAATGAAATTTGACACACGGATAGCTTGTAACCTTTTTTTTTTTTTTTGACGGCGTGGAAATCCTCATGGATGTCCTCCGCCCTGGGGCGGGTGGAGGGGTCTGTCAGACTTCTACTGACTAAAACCACCCCGTGTTCCCTCGCACACTTGCACCGGGGGCTACGGGGGCACTTAAGCACTCTTCAACGCAGCCCCCGACTGGTGCCGGCCCGCCTCTGCGGGCCCCGTCACGGGGGACGGGGGGAGAGAGGTGTTTGACTCCCCCCGCGACGTCTAAGAGAGGCGCGCGTGGAACATTATGCGCCAGCACCTCGGGTCTTATATGATAGGGGGCGGCGGACGTCCCCGAGTCCGCCGTCCCTGGACCCATTTAGGGGGGCCGGAAGAGAGCATTACCTGCCCTCTGCCGACGCCCGGTGCGCCTGCTACGGGCCGGGAGAGCACTCGACATCTCCCTCTCCCTTTCCGCTGCCTCCTTCTGCGACATGACATTTTCGCAGAAGGAGATCACCGCGTCCCACGACGCTGCGCTGCCGACCATAGAATTAATAACAGTCGGCAGCGACAGGTCGCTACCCACTTCCGATACAAGGTCACGGCGTGGCTCCTCCCAAGCTGCACACTCTGCAAGCGTATGCCACGCCGTATCCTCCCGGCAATGGACGCAGTGATGACACCGAGCGTCTGGCTCCCTGCCTATGCGATGCAGGTACCTCCCTAAGCAGCCGTGCCCGGAGAGCACCTGCGTCGCCCTAAATGACAGAGAGCCGTGCCTCCTCCCGAGCCAGTCGTCGAGCACTGGCCGGACCGCCCCGATAGTGACGAGGCCAGCGGTAGGGCGCAGAAGCCTGTCCCGCCATTCCGCCACCAAGACCTCACGGAGCTCGGACCGGCGCAGCGTGATCTGCTGCTGCACCAGTACCACGCCCCTCGTCCGCGCCTCCTCGCGCCACCGATGTAGTGACGCGAGGGCTCTCGCTTCCAGGTCCCACGGCGGGGATCCGGCCAGTGCGCAAGCCGCCTCGTAGGAGATCGTGCGATACCCTCTGATGACTCTGACGGCCATCGCCCTTTGCGGTACTCGCAACACTGCGATACTGCGGGCCGTGCGGGGGATACTGGGTGCCAAAATCTAGTAGTTATTATAATTTTACTGTGCTGTATGAATTAGGGTCCATTCACACGTACCACAACCACACCATATCGCAGTGACAAAATGTGGGCAACCAGTGGTTACGTGTGAATAGTGTCGGTGCAACTTCTTGCAGTTGTGCTGTGGTTGCGTTGAGCTAGTAGTTGCGATGTGGTTACGTTGTGGCTAGTGTTAGCAGACAAATAGATCGTTGTGGCTTTAAAGTGGCCTGGATGTGGTCGGTATCGCCCACACGGTTGATTTGGATAGTTGAATGAGATCCGTGTGAATAAACTGTTCATTTTCATAGAAGAATTAGCGGCCGTCCAAGTGTTGTCGTTGTGGTGTGGTTTTGGTACGTGCGATCGGGCCCTTATAACGATCGAGTTGTTCTAATCTAGAAATAATTTATACCTATGCCTTGCAGGTATTTCAACCAAAGTCGTGTTGAACATAATTCCATGAATTTTCGAATGATTGAAACAAGTATGTAGCGTCTATTCAATCTTAATACTCAACTTTAAAATGGAGGATCGCAATTCGTCCGCGACTGTTACGTATGTTCGGTGATAACTTCGGAAAGATCATGCGCATTATTACACTTTTTATTTTGTATTTTGTGTTTCATAAACTTTTGCCAAATACGCCCACGGTGAACGCTGTGTGAAGGTGCCTGGTACGTAAGTCGCAAGGTCTGTTCGGAGTTCGCAGCAAACTATCGTTTTCATGTATGATTTCCTTGACAATTCAAAAGTGGCAGTAAAGGGTTTAATTGAAATAAATACGCGGAGTTTGAGTTTGACCAGCACGCGGGTCACGTGTGTTGAGTCCGTGGCGCGAGTGAATGCTCTGCGGCATGCCTGTGGCGTGTGGCGTGGCACCCGGGTGTGTGCTGTACCCTGTACGCACTCACCGCCGCTGAGCGGATTTAGAAAGGACGTTTCCTTGCGCTTTACGTTGAAAGCGAAGTGCTGCGACCTTGCGCTGCGCGTAATTAGCACCTCACTCACTCACTAATGTACTCCCGCAATGTTACATATTTCTCTAATGCATGCATTATCATTACCGATGCCCGAGGACGACACGTTGTGACACAAGCGCCCTAACGCCGTCAATGGAATGTAGAAACTAAAATAACTAACTTTGAACAGAGTACGATGGAAATTGCTACATCAACAAGTGTCTGCACTTAAGGGCGCCCCGAACCTCTGGCGCTAATTAGAATAGCAACATAGAAGCTACAATAGGTGGTCTGCACGCAAATTTACGTATTTTCTTCGTACTATTAAAACAAATATACATTTTGAAAATTTAAAATGTAGTTTTATTATTATTAAAAAAACTGATGACCTTCCGTGAAGTATTTAAGCCGTACTAAGGGTTTTATTTTGTTTTTAGATTGGATTGTATCCTCATATAAACTGTATCCCCACTTCCCCCCCCCCCCCACACAGGGTGGAAATTCGGAAAACCTTTTGAGGTTGTTTCCATAACTTAAACTAAATAATTCTCATACCAATTTTTTAGTTAATCAAGCCACGCAGTGAAATCCACCCCATAAACATTTAATAACCCCAGTGCCCTTCAGGGGACGATTTTCATAAAACCCTGATATACGTTATTCTTTGTTTTCGGTTTCCAGTATCAGTACTAAGTTTCGAGTTAATCGGACGGCGCGTTAAAATTCTTCCATACAAACTTTGATACGCCTCAATTCCCCTTTTGGCTGTAGATTAGAAAAATAAAAAATGTTTTTTTTTTTTTTGTAAATTATAAGTTAATTGTTAGTTTTGTTCAGAATTCATTCAAAATTAATTTGTGTAAAGAACTATCCTAGTCGGTCCGGAGGAAGGTGGTGGCAGTCGTGGTACAGGGTAACGAGTGCGAAAGCACACGCTAACGCGCGGTGTGCTGTGACACCTGAGTGCACATTACATAAAACAAAAATTGTTTTTAGAAGATTTGCTTTATTACGAAAAGAATAGGTCTTTTCGTAATAAAGATTTATTATTATTTATTTATTTAATCTTTATAATTTATTTAGATATGTATTCGTGCCAAGTTTCAAGTTTATTAACTCAAGGACTGACTGACCTATCAGTCAGTCAGTCACGATTTCCTTTTATATTTATAATATAATAATAGTCCTCCAGACCTCATTTCGGCCATGGCGGCCAAGCTCAGCGGAGACTAGACGTCGACGTGGCAGATATTATAGTGCAAACGTGTGTGCGCAGACACAAGTTCACTCTCTCTTCGCTCACTCTTATTATTGTCCAACGGGACGGCAATCCGACACGACCAGAGAGAGATCAGGCGCAGAACCCAACAGCTTAACGTCCTTTCTGAGGCACGCGGGTATACCACCACCGCCTTCCAAACTCCGGTCTGTTACTGAGAAATTCTTGATAGAAAACCCAATAACACTTTGCCCGACCTGGGAAGCAAACCCAGAACTCCACCCTCAGCAGTCGCGCTAGTGACCACGAGACCTAATGAAATAAATAAAATAATAATACCAGCCTGTAAGTGTCTCACGGTGGATTGGCGATTTTAGACTTATATTCATTATAAGTCCGGGTTTCCTCACGATGTTTTTCTTCATCGATATCAGTGATGTCTAAGATAAACTAAGAAAGTACATACGATTTGAAAAAGGGACCTTGGTACTTACCGGGATTTGAACCCACAACCTCGTGTTTCGGCACTACCACTGGGCCATCACGACATCACGAAAGTTATACATTACTTAGATAAAACAATTGATAAATTTAGGTTTTAACTCGGAGTAGAGAATGACCACCGAAAATAAGGTTCAAGGATTTAATAAAATATGCACGACTAATTTGTGCCATACAAAAGACATCAACGCGCAACAGCAGTGCTATCTCAGCACGTGCGTGACGCGAGTACATTACAAAAGCGAATAAATTACCGCAACCTCCATCAATGTTCATAAGATCTGACACAAAACTGACTAAATTACTTGCTTCATTGATCTAAACTCAGATTTAACGTAAATAGGTTCGTTTACACGCACGCAACCACTTCAGAGCTTAAACTC
Source organism: Griposia aprilina (assembly GCA_916610205.1). Lineage (NCBI taxonomy): Eukaryota > Metazoa > Arthropoda > Insecta > Lepidoptera > Noctuidae > Griposia > Griposia aprilina. The sequence continues at coordinate 20,810,360 of OU744306.1, forward strand.
AGATGTTAGTTCTACTGTTGTCTTGAAAGCTAATATTATCATCTGTAGTTTATATTATTGTTCACGAATATCATTACTAAAAATAATCTACACATACTGAAATTAATTGGGTTTGGAGGTCACTACAGACAATGTTTCCTTATCAATAACAACGTGGTGTGAATGAATCCTGTAGGTAGGAGCTAGCAGCGCTGTGTTGTCGGGTGCTGGTGGTGGGCGTGCCCCCCCCCGGCGTGCTGCGGTGAGCGGCGCGGTGGCGCGGCTTGGTGCGGCAGTCTGCTCGCTCGCTCGACACACGATGGTCGCCACTCGCTCGCTCACGTCGCTCGCGCTCCTAGCGCTGCTCTGCGCCGCCGCCGCCGCGCCCCCCGCGCCCGCCCCCCGCGCCCTGCGCCTTCGCCGCCAGCTCGCCGATGACGACGTGCTGCAGCCCATCGAGGTACCACCCACACTGTGCTAGTACACACACCACCACACTGCACTGGCCCACTGCACAGATGGTGCTGTTGGATAAGTCCCAACTTGCGTTATTTACGTAAAGCTGAAGAAATATAGTTGAACAACAGTCTTGTCATATGTGCGAGTGTCGCGCTCTTGACCCGCTTGTGATGAAATATGTGTGTACTAGGACATCGAGATGTCTTACAATAATAATGTCATGAAAATCTTGGGTTTTCTAAGACATCGGTGGCCGCCATGTAGCGGCCGCAACGACGGCCGCCATGACAATGACCACACCGGTGTTTGAATATATGGTGTCAAAAAAATCTCATACACAAGACAGCTATGTCGTGGCGGCACCACTGTCTGAGGAAAGCCAAGCTTCCCATTGCGATCAGTGCAAATACTGTAAAATATAAAAGCAGCGACTATCGCAATAGGTCATACGTTGGCACACCGACCTAGCGCGGCCCGCTGTACATATTACTAATGCTTACTATTTACCATGACATCTACCGCTTGCGCCGCCGCTCGTCTCTCCCACCCCCACACCCGCTGCTGACCACTGATTAGTGTCACATGTGTGATGTGGTCAGTGGTCAGTGGTCGGTGGGTGACCGGGTTAAGTGTCCAATTTGACACAATGCAGAGTAAGCGGGCGATGGTGCTCGAGCGGCGGCGATGACGTAACGCGACCTGTGGCCTTATGTAACGAGCTGTGGGAACGCTGCAGCCGCTGCAGGCGACATTGCCCCGGTTCGCACGCGTGTCCCGTCGTGCCGTGCTCTGTCGCGTCGCGTCATATCGTGTTGCGTCTGTTTTTTGTATCTGTTCGCAGCGCATCGCAGTCCTGCTCGCCTCGCTCGACTCGCTTCACTCATAACGCTTACATCTCATTTAACATTTCCGATACACAATCTCCTGTGACGGGTTGCGTGGTTGATGCTCACCTGCGCACTAACTGCTGTCAGTTTAACGAACATTGTCGACACCCTGAACGTGTATATGATACTATGATAGTCAGTGTCGCGCTGAGCGGCGCGCGGCGGTGCGGCGGCGTCTTGTCGAGCTGCCGTCTCTCTCCGCTCGCGGACTGCAGCGCCGCGCGCGCATGCAAGTGCATGTCGTGCTCAAGGACATCATTTCAGTACTTGTTATAAATTAGCATAAGTGCGAAACTTCGTCCTCCTTTAGTTTTGTGTATTGGCAAAACGATATGAAACAAAGAGCAGCGCACAAGAGGCCGCAGTATGAAGTGTTGAAGCTGTTCCGTTGCGAAAGGAATACGTAGTGCTTTCCGTCCTGTAAAGCTCGATCCATTTCTCACATCTAAGTGCGACTGCGGCATTGACTACACAACTACTTGACACATAACCACATGATACATAAATTATTCTTATTGATTTTTGTTTATGGTTTTACTCGTGGGTACGTTTTACTCATGACTACGATCTCCATTCTAAGTTTAAACTACTTAGTCGCCAATACGAAATGAAAACAGAGTAAACCATGAACCACTACAACTACACTACCAGCTTCAATTAGTTATACATTCAAGCCCCCTCCGACCAGCTCGTACACACGCTTTTCGCACATGTTTACATGTTCTGCTCGTCAACGTATCGCGATTGCAATAAGTAGAGTACGTCCTGCGCTAAGAGCAGGTGCACCACCCGCAGAACATCGCGCAAGCAAAACGAATAGTAGTAGGCCTGTAAGCGCAGCACTCTCTCAATGTTAAAGACGCGACGCCCTGACATAGTAGACAAGCCTCAGGAGCTCGCCCGCCATGTCCTGGTGCCTGTAGTATCTCTGAATCTATCTCTGGATATATGTCGCTTCGACATAAATTCTCTGCTTCGACCACCGTATGTAACTGGCTGCCACAACACAAGCTAGCAGGTGTCGTTACTCCGGAGCCGTCTTGTTCGCATCACTAACAATTTCGTCACTCACATAGATACATACATGGAGTACTACTTATTGCACACCGTAGAAAAGAAACACAAACAATGGCCCGCTTACTTAATATTTCATTTCAAACTAACAGCACTACACAAGCTTCATCTTTCCTTCCTTATCATTAAAGACCGGATTATATGCAACTTAGGTTGGTCGAAATATGCATGCAAATATATGCATCATAAATACTCGAAATATGCAACAAGCTGCCATAAATTAACCAAAATATGCAACATAAAATTTTACGGCAGTGAGAAAATGAGTTTTTTTTAATGTGCTTACTTTAAATTAAACCAAATTACTTAATTTACTAAATTTTCGACGACGTAATCATTTTTGTTCTTGAAAACGCACTGTCCAAATGCTCAGTAATAAGATTGTTCCTGCCATCCCTTAAAATATTGTAACTAGTATTTTTATAATGCCTATGAGTAATATATATATATTATAGAAATACATATTATATGTTGATAACATTTTTGTATTTTTCTAGTTAGAGTTATAGAAAAAATGTCCCAATATACACGATCAGTAGATTCTAGGTGCAATGCAATGATATAAAAATATTGCCAAATTATGAAAATACATGTGCAAACAAACATTTACTTAAGAACCCGGTCTATACTTATCATTCAATTCCATAGTTAACCAGTTTCCTATTGAAAAGATTGGGCTCGGTATTACAAGCACAGCATTTGTAAAGCGTTAGTTCCGAAGCTAGGCGCGGCTGCAGGACGCGCATTATTAGCATGGGCGAGTGGCTGCCTTAGCATCACATTTGGTCATACTGATCACGTCAAGGCTCATTATAATAATTTACCAGTCTGTAAGCATTATGTACACGTCCGACGTTGTTTGAGGTGTGAACACTTGTGTGTGTGAGTGTGTGTGCGTCGGGACTCGAGGCGCCCGCTGGCGAACAGAGTTCGCTACTGCTTGCAAACTCTGGTAATTGTACCGGGTGTTGCGTGCAGACACGGTTGTGATGAGGAAGAAGCTGCTCTCGAGTGCTCCGCACATTCGGCATCACTCGGCGTCACTAGGTGGCTCTCGGCCACGCTCGCACGGGCCGCGCGGTTTACATGGTTCTTCTGGGTATTGCCCAACTATCAATTGTTACAGTTACAACACATCGGAGCCACAAGTTTAGCGTTTTTGCGCATTTCGGAACCGCGATTATATTACTATAATAATGGAGCGAACCAAGCATCTAATATCGCACGCTCTAGCTCTTGCGTCGGTTCCCACGGGGTGCGGGGCGCCCCTCCCCCCGCCCTCCCTCTACCGATGCGTTGCATTGCTTCCGTCTCTGGTTCCCTCTCCGTAGCTACTACATTGTATTATCTATGCTCTCCGTGTTGCAGTGAGCAATGTGCATATTATTATGTTTCGTATCTCTGCTGCGTTGAACTCCAACAAATTAGAAAGGCGCCTGAATTGTCCGCCTCGATGTCGATATACGATATAAATATCATGTGTCTGGTTGTGCAGCGCGTGTTTCATCATTATGTATTTCAAGAAATAGGTAGAAACCATGATAGCTTCTAGTCGTTGCGGCAATCTTCGAGGGCGACGATACGTCTCATCTATCGAGATTGTGTGACCTCCAAGACGTTCACTAGTGGCGAGGTGTCGGACACACCAGCGGGCATCGCTAGCAGCCATTATACACGTCAAATAGTGGCTTGTCAAATGATACGATAATAGGACGGAGGCGCGGTGGCAGGCGCAGATTAGATGTGATTACGTTAACATTACACTAGCGGCGCTGAGGGCCGCGAGAGGCGGGCGGCCTCGACCCGCGCGGGACCAGGACCGCTCGCGCCAGTTAGCTGCAACAGTTGCTGTACCAGTCACCTCGCGACATCATACCTTGATCTTTCTGATAGAGTGCAACGTAACATAGAACGTAACACTTCACGACACACTGCACGTTGTAATGAATAGCTTTATTATTTTTATTTTAAGGAACTCAAACTATATTGAAGCATGTTGATGCCATTGAAGTCCTATTCTTTCTCTTCCTGCACGATACAGCAAACTTAACTTCCTGGACATAACAATAACGCGCGGTATTAGAGCTCTTCGTTTATACTTTCAACACGTGGTTATAGATTTGACAAAGTTATTTATTTGAGCAAATTCCTTGTTCAGAAACGCGTTATCGAACCAATATGGCAGCTCTATCGATTAGCTGAACTCTGGCTAAATTAGCGCAGTATTCTGGTATACGTCACGCTTTATTTGCTCAAAGACCCGTATCTATTTATTTCGTATCTCTTATAAGTTTTGCCGCTCAAAAAGTGGTGATACTCACCATAATTACAAAAAATGCATTTTGTCTAGTTGCTGTGAGTTTTATTAGCGAGCGAGTGCTCTTGTAGTGCATTACAAGTATGATTACCCAGGCTTCTGTCCAGATGCTTGCCCAGTGCCCGGTATTGTAGACGATCGTCTTGCGGGGCCTCTTCATTGTTAAGTGTCTCCCGGTGGACAAGTATCTTTCCTGACACCAAACACTACATGTTCACTTACTTTCATTTACGGGAATTTTTCAGATTTCAAGCCATTTCACATTTTGAACATTTGTCACAAATAAGATCTAAGTATTGTCATCATTCTCATCATTTCATTTTATAAAGTAAGATTGAACTTTGGAACGCATTCTCACTCGTCATAAAAGCTACTCACTTGCGGAATGTTCCGGTATGATTACTTCGATGAAGAAATCTTGCCTTATTCTTGCTCGGCATATGTCGAAAAGTGCCAGCGAAGTATGCTGTGTTGCCCTTCTACCGCGCTGGTGCCATGCGGTGTCATCCCGTGTCGTCCTGAGAGGTCCCGACCTATCATTGTAACGAACTTATCCACGACAGTGCAGTAGTAAACCCGTGGCACGACGAGTACATACATTAAAAACAAAGTTAACATAACGTGGTGGAGCAGCGGTTGAAGGCTATGGTGACGGAGTGCTTTAGTGTAGTGGTGTGTGGGGTGTAGCGTGTAGTGTGTAGTGTAGTGACGCGGGTGTGTGTGTGTGCAGGACGGCGCCGGTGACGAGCAGGCACGCGAAAAGCGCAAGCTGGAGGGCGTCACGCAGGCCAAGTTCGGCATCAAGAACGCCGTGCTCGGCTTCGTGTTCGGGGTGAGTACCAACCCTGTCCCCTCACGTCCTCTCACCTCCGCCACACTGCACGGTGCGTCACTCGCTCTCTCTGTTGTAGAAAATCAACTCGCTGATTGACGCGAAGACGCGCTATGTGGACACCCTGGACCGACAGAACATTGAGCTGAACAAGCAGTACGGCATCGAGGCACCGCAGAACGGGTTGGCGTCGCTAAGCGGCATCGTGGGGCAGGTGATCGGGCCCAAGCTGCAGCTGCTGGGGCCCAAGATCCAGGCGGTGACCGGCTTACTGGGCGGCGCGTCCGGCGGCGGCGGCGGTGGCTCAGGTGGGGGAGGGCTCGGCTCCATCATCTCGCTCGTGACCTCGCTGTCGGGCTCCTCGTCGGGCGGCGCCGGCATCGGTGGCACCGTCGAGACCATTGACTCCTCCGAGGAGGACGACGCGTGAGCTCTCGCTCGCACGTACGCTCTTCCCGACGCGCTAACTTACACTTGGAGTCCGGCCACTAATCTCACACTAGCTCAGTGCGGCCGGACCGCGCTCGAGGACAACACTTCGCTGTGGTTAAATTTATGTCTTGACTAGTGGCTGGGACTCCATGTGTGTGGTAGTGTCGCATCCCTCCCACCTCCCCCTCCGGACCGCTTGTACAGTCCGCGGTCGCTCCTGTCTCCCTTCCTCCTACCTTTCCTCCCTCCACCCAGTGGCGACGGCGCGCCGTCTCTCTCTTCGTTTTGTATTTATATTGTAAATAGGTTTTAGGTGAGCGTTGGTGTTATTAAACGATTCCTCGGAAGTTGTGTTGTTTTACTGCACGCTGCACATCGCATGTCTCACCTCCCCGCGCTCCCTTGTCGTTTTATCCCTGACATGTACATAGTTCGGTTTACCCCGGTTTGCTCGCGCACCGTCCCGCATGATGCAATGGGTGCGAGTACATCATGTATGTAACATCAATATGTTACGTGGAAGAGTAAAGTTGTGGAATTCTTGCCCATGAGCATGTATGATAAGTTTAGTCAGCCTCTAGTCCGCGCTCGGCCGCCCTCGGCGCCTTCTCTGTTGTATCTAGTCACCGCTTGTCCTTAGCTTTATTTCCTAACCCGTCGCTGTAGTGAGTAGTGTCCAATTCACATAATATACTACATACATACGTGTAATTGCCTCACCGCTCGCGCAAGGTCGCACGCGCACGCGCTCCGCCGCGCGACCTCTGCTCGGCTTGAGCAACACGCACATGGATTTTAACTATTTTCACAACTTATGTACACAAAGTATGTATAGTCATTCTGCGCCGACCACACACATATCGGGATGAGCGCAGCAGAATGTTCACGATGCACACGCTGTACATATTATATGTACCCACTATTAACACAAAGGTCGTACAACGCTAAATATTAGGTATTAAGTTCTCTATGTTAATCCATTTCCAAACTCAACATTTCATATAGTAATGGATGTAGCAACAGATGTTTGATGTGTGGATTATGATGATTATTTAATACCTTGTATGTGTGTGTGTGTGTGTGTGTGTATATGTATATGTGTGTGTGATCGATTACTGAACAAAATTAAACGAATAAGCGCAACATAAACCGCAAACTATCAAACTCAAACTCAAAGAATTTATTTCAAATAAACCAATTACAGGCACTTTTGAATTATCAAAGGGTCAGAAAGATGTTGCTAGCTGTCCATTCCAAAGCGTAGTAGGTACCTATGTAGAAGAACGGGCAAGAAACTCCACAGACACTCTTTTAAATCAAAATATTGTTACAAAAAATTGGTTACATCATTCATGTCAAAATTATACATGTAAGAACGATGTAGAAAGTTGTGTACGTTAAAAGCGTCCGTAATAAAAAAAAAATCAAAGAAAAAACAGAAATTCAAATAAGCCGTGGCAGCTAAGAGATGACAAGTCACTGACGGCGCCCGTTCACGAACATGATGTATGGATCAGCACCATTCAGCTCAACCATTTTGAAGTGAGCTTAATGCTCCAACACATGCGCCACCACCAGCGAGACATTAGAGTGAGCGTGACATACTCTCAGCCGCCGCCGCCGGCACATTCAACTCAATGGAAGACGAACCATTATTAATTGTATTATTTAAGTCTACTGTAATATTTTTGTAATTATCATTTACGTTCTAAACATCCGTTATTATTTAGTTTGCTTATAATATACAGGATGCCAAAGTATCCGGCCAATTACCAACATCCGGTGTAACAGTTGTTTCGGGCCAATAGTGTATAACCGCGTCATGTCAAGTTGTCCCCCAACGTCCACGTCAGCGTCGTCTGGCACACGTCAGGTGCAGGACAACTGTTCGTCAGCTCCTACTGTTAGTTCGCGACTTTCATTTGGATCAGTGCATCTGTGGAGTGTAAATAAGTACATAAAAATTGTATAAAGTATGGTGTGTTTGTGGTTATCACCGGTGGCGGAATGAAGCAGCCCGCCGTGCCTTACATTGCTGCGCAGACAGGAAAGTATGATGTAGTTCTAGAAGCCGCGCGATGCACACAACATCCGCGGCGAGTAGCGCACGTAGCGCACGTAGCCTGTCGTAGCTCGTCGCTCGTAGCCCGTAGCCCTCGTAGCGCGCAGTAGCGGCGCCGCACGCACACACGCACCTCACTCCGTCTTACTTCCCCGAGACCATACGATACTGTACCTGCCTGTCGTTCATGTTTATATCTTTGTAATAAATTGTGACTCTTATTTTACTTGTTTCAATTTTATTCGTATACCTTATATTGCCATATCGAGGTCAAATTTTGCAGGTTCTTGCATTCACTTAAATCAACGTACCCACTTTGCTCGGATACAGATCAACAGTCCCCTGTCCAAGTTATTAATAATTGTATGTACTTATCTGTATCTGTATGTACTTGTCTTTGCATGTACTTATTCATAATCCTGTGAGCGATGTATTTGATTGGTTCATTATTTAACCCCTAAGTATTCAAATCTCAGTTTATCTGTGGTTGACTTCTTCTCTGACATCGCCTAAACAAATTAATTGAATATGTCATCTTAATATAATGATTATGCAAATGTTTTAAATCCGTACTTAACAAACGTGAGGCCGTACGTTGCACTGAGCGGGACAGGCGCGATGTGTTTCTTCAAAACTTCGGAACAGCGCCATACTGCGGTACTTCCTTACGGAGACTCGACACACGTGCTAAATGGCGGTCTACTTTGTTGTCTACGTCATCGTTAGTCAGATAATGAATTAGTAAAACTTATACATTAGTGTACCAGAGTACATGCACACGACACAAGTTGCACATAGTAGCGGCTGCGTTCAGTGCGGAGCCCGCGTCGGGTGAGCGGCCGCGCGCAGCGGGGCCGCAGCGTGCACGCGTGACTGCCGCCCGGCGCGGCTCGCGCTTGTCGCAGCGCTCGACCCGAGAGCGAGAGCGCAATGCACAACTTCACGGAACATTATATTCGCATAAACTCATACAACGCATACGCAAGCACCACACACGAGACAGCGAGGTGAGGCAAGGGCTGCGAGGCGCGAGCGACCCGATGCTCAGAGCGGCCCTGTCACAGAGTGGCACTACGTGGAGGCGCCGGGAGCTGGCGAGGGGGCCCCCATCGTGGTTGCGGAGCCCTGGCCGCCCGCTGAGCCCTGGGGGCCCGCACCGCCACCGTCGCCAGGCCGCGGCAGCCGACGACATCCCGGTGTTCGACCGGAACAAGGTCAGCCTGGACCTGCCGGGCAGCTTGTTTGGCCCGTCCGTGTCGCTGCTCATCCGCACTACTAAGATTATCGGTGACGTCATACAGGTGAGCCCCCCACACTGCTTGTACTGTACTGGATTGTGTACATGTGTTCCGTGTGTGACAGCGCGTCGTGTTGCAGAACTCGGCGGTGCGCTACCAGACGTTCCTGCGCCTGTTCCGGCCGCTGTTCCGCGGGCCCTTCGAGATCAAGGGCCTGGACCCGCCCACCACCACCACCACCACCACCACAGCGCGCACCACCACCACACCGGACAACGCCGCTGACAACGAAGTGCGCCGCCGCTGACAGCGCACTGCGTACTCTTTATTAGCGAATGTTAGAAAGAGACTGCTGCACTATACATACATACATCGTGCCATTTTTATCTTCTTGCAACTTCTCTCTCTTCTAATTATGCGTCAAAAATAAAACTGGCGAAAATAAAATAAAATTGGTTCGAATCGAGTAGCTGACGATATTCCTTTTTCATGCCAACAAATGGGAATTTATACACATGGTTATTACACAACTATACCAAATCATTATTTTTTGTATTATATTATATTATTTATATCACAAATAAGCGTGGTAATCTAAGCTGAACTTTTTTCGGATATTACCAAGAAATACGTTAGATCGGAATCATTGAAAATAAAAACGATAAAAATGGCACCGTGTATATCCTCCTTGTTACTGAACAGGAATACCCGACGTGCTGCAGCTATAGATAAGCTAAACATGTACCTATGCGCTGCTACCTGCAACCAAACAGCAGCAGTGAATTCAATGACAACTGTATTTAATGCTGTCAGAGCTATAGATGAACTACATACTATGCACTACTATGCACTGTGATGTATGAATGAAAGTTTGAAGCCAATCAAAACGCGATAAGACTGTAGATACTAGGTTATTAAAACAAATTCTAGGATAGTATCCAGGAGATTGTCATAGGGTTCAATACGCGATAAGGGGTCGCGATAAGAGTCAATCAGTTATCAAGACAATTATGGTTTGTTAGCTAGAATCAACTTGCGCACCAGGCACGCACTCATCGGTGCGCAACAACGCGCGCACTACTGGTGGAGGCGCCACATGCGGCGTCACACGATCACACGACTGACGTGACACTGTGCCCACATATTAGTTAGGGAAAATTATATGTAACATTGCTCAAGGTATTCGGGAAGTAAAAAAAAATACGACATAGTAAATATACGATAATGTTAAGATGTCTGACTTTCATTTAGCCTTCCCCCCACTCCCCTTAGTAACAGAACTTGGTGGCATTATTAATTCACTGGCAAAAATTGTCAGGAACTGTCACTTTGGCAATTATTTTGTTTTTTTTTTTTTTTTTTACATAATAAAATAGATACAGATATGACACATTAGTATTGAGCACAAAGGTACTGCTTATTTCTTAAGAATTTTCTTCCATCAGATCTGCGAAAGGAGAAATGAAAAAGAAATGTAGACAATAGTGTGTGAGAACAAGAAGAATAGAATTTGATTTTGTGACGACTTAAACTAGAATATTAAATATACTTACATATAATGCAAAAAAAATACCTAAACTTAAACAAATACAATGCTAAAAAAATAAACATAAATAAATTCTCACAGTTAGGAGGAAAGTTAATGCTCTTTTACTCGATATTTGAATTGAGAAATGGATTTTAAATCTCGAATGCTAGGTGGAAGTGAATTCCACAATCTTACAGCATGAACAGAGAAGGAATAAAAATAGTAGCTTGTTTTACGAGGGCTCGAAGGTGTGATCTACACGGTGCGTCCCTAGGGCGAGCGTAAGAAACTCGCTCACGCGGGCAGGACTAATGATACGACGGGTTGTGTAAGATGTTGAAGAGGAGACATAAAATCTGAGTGTTCCTGCGAAGGCGGATCGGGAGCCACTTGAGTTCCTTGTGAAGGTGACAAACGTGACCAGACCGAAAACAAAGCGAATACACAAGTTTTGCAAGCGCTCAAGCTTGTTTAATAGCTCCTCAGTAGCATCCAAGTACAAGGCGTAGCATATCTATAATCGGCTGAATAAATATATGTGCCAAAGAAATGTTTGTGTTTTGTGTCTTCAAGGGCCGGAGACTTTAAAGGCATTTCAGAGAATGAAACGAGAAATGTACCTTTCGAATGACCTCATTGACCTGAGGACGCCACGAAAGATTGGAGTCAATAATTACACCCAGATCTTTGGCAGTTTCGGTAAAGTCAATGAGAACACCATCTAGATATAAAGGCTTAAGAGATGCAATATAAGCCGCAATGCGAATGAATCTGCTGCCTATGATCATGGCCTGGGATTTAGGTGTAACTTGCAAACCTAAAGACTGCGCCTAAGCGCTGATACGAGCCAGGTCACGATTCATTGCAGCAACTGCAGAATTCACGTCAGCTACAGTGAAATGTCGGTACAGCTGCAAGTCAGTACAGTGCATTCATGTTTAATTTCAGTTTGAGTTATTTTTATTAATTTTATATAAAACTGCACTATTTTTTTAAATTTAATCCAACCACAGCAGACACAACTACAAGGTTGTTTATATATGTACAAGTAGTTACAAGGGCAAATTATTAAAAAAAAAATTGGCATGTCATGATGATCTGTCATGCAGAATCCTACTAACTCAGACACCTTTATCTGTTTATCCTCTCCTCCTACCTCTATTCTTCCAACAGCTATTTGCTGTGGGGAGCAACGCAAATTAGTAAATCAAAAATGTGTCACTTTCCACACGATAGCCTGCGAACGGTTGTGAATATCTATACAGGTCCAGGATCGCCACCTGAAATGTGTCACTTTCCACACGATAGCCTGCGAACGGTTGTGAATATCTATACAGGTCCAGGATCGCCACCTGAAATGTGTCACTTTCCACACGATAGCCTGCGAACGGTTGCGAATATCTATACAGGTCCAGGATCGCCACCTGAAATGTGTCACTTTCCACACGATAGCCTGCGAACGGTTGTGAATATCTATACAGGTCCAGGATCGCCACCTGAAATGTGTCACTTTCCACACGATAGCCTGCGAACGGTTGTGAATATCTATACAGGTCCAGGATCGCCACCTGAAATGGATATTTTGTATTACATACAGTTTGACTATGAAGACCGTTAAACAATTTTTCCTACAAAATGAAAATTCATAGCACTTACCTAATAAATTAAAATATTTATTGTTATATTGTTTTATTTATTACTAGCTGCGTCCCACGGCTTCACCCGCATAAGACTCGATCCCGTGGGAATAATGGGATAAAAGTATTCTATGTCATAACCCAGGTCATAGTCTACTCATGTGCCAATTTCATTCGAATCCGTTCTACCGTTTTAGCGTGAACACGTAACAAAAAAACATACAAAAAATCAAAGCAATTCTCTTTATAATTAGGTTAGACAATCAGTCTGATTCATGTACTTTTGAAATTACGGTTAATGGATCACATAATCACGTGATCCCTCTCCATTTAAGTTAGTATTGCATTCTGCTCCTCTTATAACTATATAAATAGTTATTACTGACCGAATTAAAAAGAACTCACTAAGTTCGTTCCAATTTCGTCATTATAAGAAAACTATAAAAATATGTAATTACAACACCAATTGCAGCTTATTACAAGCTTTTATTTAACTTGCAATGTTTGTATGTATGTATGTGCGGGCCAAATCTTGCAAGCGGAATTAAAGTCACTTCCTCTTACCCTACGAAATTGAAATTTCCCATGTTGATTGTGTTTCAAAGACAATGCATTTTTATGATGCATGACCTGATTATACATCGAAGATTGGCTCCAGACGAAGGAACTCCTTAACAGTCAACGGTACAGACACGAAAATTTAAACCTACTTAATTAGTTATGGTAGTTCCTTCTAAATTCCACCATGACGTGGCTGCTGCACCCAGGATTGGCTCCATTCGAGGGAATTCCTCAACGGCCGACAGCAGAGACAAAAAAAAAATAAGCCTACAATTATGATAGCTCGTTCTAAAGTTCACCATGATCTGGCTGCTGCACCCAGGATTGGCTTCATACGAGAGTTCTCCTCAGCAGTCAACAGCTCAGGCATGAAATTTTGTATAAGTACTCTAAAAATTATGATGCTAACCCGTTCTAAAGTATAGCATGACTTGGATAGTGCAACTCGGATGACTTCATACCATGACTTGTGTAAAGGCGTGTTTGGGTTCGTTGGATTTGTCTTTACAAGGTACCTTTTAAGAGAATGTGATAGAACGGATATTTAAACAAATTCTAATGCTAAAAAGTACAAAATAAAATGTAAGTAAAAACCTTTATTTTTTAAAAGCTTTCAATGAACTTAAAAGTACTAAATAAAACTTAAGTTCACTTAAAACTTTAATATTTTCTTAAAAGCTTGCGGCGTAAGATAACGCCTGAAGCTTTTAAGAAAATATTAAAGTTCTACAACAGCAGTTGAAAGCCACTAGTCCCAACTATAGCCAGCTACCGGTTGACCATGTCCTACAAGAAAACCAATATACTGAGTTTGTAGCACACGCACCAAACCGAAATAAGGGTGGCTTTAATACTACACTGGGAAATAACGATTTACGTATAATTACGATGTTCAATAACTCGACATAGGCCGCAGCGAATATTATGCACTCACGTACCTTGGAATGCTATGGCGCTCGTTGAGCTTCCACCTTCGATTGTCCATAAGCTAGCTTCAGGGTTTCACGTTTTAGGGGTTGATCACACGCGAAATAGGGGATGATTCGATTTCCCTTAGGATTTCGACCGATTTAAACGATGCGCGCGCGTCTTGCTTTTCACTCATACGACGTCTACCTTCGCTCAAAAAAAAAACCAGTACACGAGCACAATGACAGCTAAAAAAAATGCCTGCCTTCGGTGCTGCCATCTTGCAAAGAATTCAAAACATCGATACGTTTAGAAATTGATCTTTAACATTAGAAAAAACGTTACGGTGACGGAACAGAGTTCTTAATTCTGTATCTATTTCGCTTAATTCTGTATCAGTTAGCTGGCCGCCCTGAGTTACAGCAACAAGACGGTGTAGACTGTTAGCTGCGGGCCTATTACGAACTTTTAAACAACCAGGCAAGTTCCAGGCAATTCATTACACTGCCTGGTTAAATTTCGTATTATGACATTCCATAATCCTGACCGACTTCACGCTGGGTAGTTTGTCTATGGCTGGTTTGTAATTCTCTGCCGTAACGTTCAGAAACACAATAAAATATTTATCGGTAGGTTACGGTTTTATTATATCACGTATTCTATGATAAAAATAATAGATATATAATAATAATAATAATAACGATCGACGCGATCCATCAACGAAAATGTCATGCGCTCATACTATGGGGCTACAGAGGGGGGAAGCAATCTGACCGCGTACCGTGTTCGGATGCTCTCTCTTTTTCAGGTGCTTGAGCCAGCTGTCAACGTGTCGGCACAACGACTGTCGGATCAGGTGCGGGTCATCCAACGTAATCATATGTTGGATGACACTGTACTTGATCGCCTGCGAAATGAAATGCAGAGTAGTCATGTCATCGCCCCCCCGTCGCAGACTGTGGTAGTACTACCACAGTCTAACACAAGTCAAGCAGACGAGGAGAGTGCTGATAGGGCTACAAACGTAAGTACCCAGTGCAATGATGATTTGAGGAGTGCTTTGGAGGATGCGATTCGAGAATATCGGTTCATATCGCCCGACCTTAGACCACGTTTACCTCGTTTACCCATGCATAACAAAAATAGGGTGCTGGTGGCGGCACTGGATGCGCAGTTGTCAAATTATTTTGATGACTGCGTAGACCTCACCGATACCCATTCGATTCTGTACTGCGCGGCTGTAGCGGCATGTCGTGTAGCTCACGTCAAATTTGCTAATGATTCTAGAGCTACACGACCGAAACTAGCCGTACCAGCTTGGCAGTGCAGAATTGAGCGCCGTATTGGTGGGGCCAGAGCACTCATCGGCAAACTAATCTGCTTCAGGGAGGGCAATACTCGCCCTAGAGTGATGCGCTTTGTGAGACGCGCGTTCGCAGGGACCAATATTAGCCCTCAGGACTACATGTCCTGTGTCACAGAGCGCATCGACTTCCTGAAGCAGAAAGTGTATGCATAGGCGAAGGTATTCGTCGGTATAAGCGGCGAGTGGAGCGATACACTCAGAATCGCACCTTCCAGCGCGATGAAAGGTGGGTTTATAGGGGTTCGGAGCGACCGGATCAAGGTGTGGCTGACACGTGCCTGCCGGATGATGATGCCATGTGTTCTTTCTGGCGCAATAGCTGGTCGGTGCCTGTCAGTCACACCGAAGGTGATTGGGCTCGGGAAGCCGAGCGAGCCTGCGATCCAATACCAGAAATGGGGGCTATTTCCATCTGTCCCCAAGATATAACTCGTGCAGTCCGTCCGCTGCCTAACTGGAAGTCTCCAGGGCCGGACGGACTGCACAACTTCTGGATTAAATGGTTTGGTAGGTCGCACGCTCGCTTGGCGGCTCAGTACCAGGTTGCTTTAGAATCTGGTTCGCTACCCCAGTTCCTAACAACAGGAGTTACCCACCTGCTCCATAAATCAGGTAGTACTGCGGAACCCAAAAATTATAGGCCGATCACGTGTTTACCGACGGTCTATAAAGTTCTTACATCCATTTTGAGAGCTAAAATTAACAAACATATAGACACCAACTCCATCATGTCTCCTTCTCAAAATGGATGTAGGAACGGGTCCCGTGGTACTAAGGAGCTACTCCTCATTGATATGGCCATTAGCCAACAGGTTCGTCGTTCCCGAAAGGATTTGTTGACATGTTGGATAGATTACAAGAAGGCCTATGACTCGGTGCCACATACATGGCTTGTGAGGGTGCTGGAGTTGTATAAAGTAGATGCAACTCTGCGCACCTTCCTGAAGTCATGTATGGGGCAATGGAGAACGGTCCTTCACTATCCAGGATGTCGAAATATCCAGAGGGATAACGAACCGATAAGGATCGAGCGAGGCATATTTCAGGGTGATAGTTTGAGTCCGCTTTGGTTCTGCTTAGCCTTGAATCCTCTAAGCACACTGTTGGAGGATTCAGGTCTAGGCTATCGGCTGAGGAGAGGTGGTCAGGTTATATCTCACCTCCTCTACATGGATGACCTAAAACTCTTTGCCCCCAACAATTTTCAACTGATGGAGCTACTGAAAGTAACTGAAACTTTCAGTAGCGCCATCAGGATGGAATTTGGTGTGGACAAATGTGCGGTCATGCATGTAAAGCGAGGGGAGATTGTGGAATCCGTCGGAACCCAACTCTCGGATTCCATAAACCTTAGAGCCCTCTCCGCATCCGAAACCTATAAGTATTTGGGTATGTCGGAAGCGTTGGGCATCAATGGTACTGACATGAAGCAGTCGTTAAAGGAACGCTTCTTAGGCCGTCTGAAAAAAGTATTTAATAGTCTTTTATCAGGTGGAAACAAGGTGCGCGCCTTTAACGGTTGGGTCATGCCGGTTTTGAGTGTACTCTTTCGGCATACTTAAATGGACTCAGACCGAACTCGACGCCCTGGATAGGAAGGTCCGTACACTGCTGACTGCAAATCGAATGCATCACCCACGATCATCGGTAATGAGGCTGTATATCCCGCGAAAGTTTGGAGGTCGAGGCTTTTTAAATGCTAAGACCCTCCACAATCGTGAGATATGCAGTCTCAGGGAATATTTCTTAGAAGCCGCCGTGGGGATGCATCGAGATGTAGTCACAGTGGACAAGGGCCTCACCCCGCTCTCCTTAGCTAAAGAGAACTGGCGCAAACCAGTAGTGCTTGACACTAATGATCGCATGGAAGTATGGCAGAGTAAGGAGCTTCACGGACGCTTTTTTCGGGCTCTACATGGGCCCGATGTAGACCAACTAGCGTCCGTAGCCTGGCTGCGTTT
The DNA here is from genome assembly GCA_916610205.1 of Griposia aprilina. NCBI lineage: Eukaryota > Metazoa > Arthropoda > Insecta > Lepidoptera > Noctuidae > Griposia > Griposia aprilina. Next base: position 20,827,602 of record OU744306.1, read on the forward strand.
CGGTGACCTCTTTGGAGAAACCGAAGGTTTTGTCTGTGCAATTATGGACGAAGTTATCTTAACGAATAACTACCGGAGACATATTACGAAGGACGGGACGGTTGACGTGTGTCGGGCATGCCATCGTCCGGGTGAGTCCATCAGACATATTATCTCCGGATGTTCTCGTCTAGCTAACGAAGAGTACTTGCATAGACACAACCTTGTAGCCAGGATTATCCATCAGCAACTTGCTCTGAAATACAGCCTTATAGAATCGGAAGTGCCGTACTACAGGTATGTGCCCGACCCAGTTCTCGAAAATGGACATATCACATTGTACTGGGATCGATCCATCATCACTGACAGGACTATTGTTGCCAATAAGCCTGATATAGTGGTGGTGGATCGATTAGAGCGGCGCGCAATGATTGTTGACATAACGGTCCCGCATGATGGGAACCTCGTGAAAGCCGAGAAAGATAAACAAATCAAGTATCTTGACTTGGCTCGCGAGGTTGTCGACATGTGGGATGTGGACTCAACGATCATTGTGCCGATAGTCGTAACAGCCAATGGCTTAATAGCCAAGAGCCTCGACCAACACCTGAGGAGGCTCTCGTTAGGCAGCTGGATCAAGGGCTTGATTCAGAAAGCGGTACTTCTTGACACGGCTCGCATTGTTAGGAGGTTCCTCTCTCTGGAGCCCTGACCGCCGGTAGCTTGGACCCTGTTCCCGATACCGGTGGGTTACTATTTTTTATATTTTTAAATGTTTTTATATTTTTTATATTCTAATATTTAATAATGTAATTTATATGTATATAATGGAATAAAGGAAATAATAATAATAATAAAAATGTTTATTTGTACAAAAACCTTCAACAATGATTAAAAACTAGGATGCATGAAACTAGTAGTAGTGGTAGTAGTAGTTAAACTAGTATAAAAGTATGTGAAAATATGAACGCAATGTATATTGTGCTATTTAATTAATTCATAATAGATAGTTTTCTGTTTGTAAATTGTAACGCGAGATTAAGTTTCCGAACGTACTCCACTTGATGTTCAGCGAGCGGGGAATTCCAAAATCGACCACTTCAATGAAAGTATTGTTTCACAAACTTTCACTATCGTATTGTTTGTTTAAACTTCCATTCGTAAGATTTTCGGAGTATCTCTAAACAAAGATAAGGCGTAAGTATTATTGAGTGGCTTTTAACTAATATTCAGTTTTTAACATGATTTAATATTAATACAATTGTAATTATTATAGTTCAGTGGATGAGAGTTCTCGCCCTCGTCGGCGCGTAACTTATGTTCAGCTAGAAACATTGTGGGAGTTTTTACATTCCGAACGCATTAAATTGATCATGAAGTCGTCATCTTTTGTTCCTTGATTTACTATTTTGATGCGACAAATCACTTTCCATGAACTCAAACAATTCATTTTCGTCACACATGATATTTTCTTTTTTTACCCAAATAACACTCGAATAATTTCTCCAAATAAACCCAAAACAATTCAATGAAAGCTCTTCTGAAGCAGCGTAAATTGAATGGATTGTGAGGTCAGTTTTAATAGGACAAGAAATGTCAAACGAGCGTTCGTAATACGGTATTGCCAGGCAATATTCGGGCAGAAGTCAGCCAGAGTGTCACGTGACCGCTGACTGGCTTGTTTGACGAGTTCATAATACGAAATTGCAAGGCAATTCTGTTTACGCCGTAAACTGTCTGGAAATAGGAGTTCATAATAGGCCCCCTGGCCGTTCTGAGCCACAGCAACGAGACGGTGTAGACTGTTACCTGGCCGCCCTGAGCCACAGCAACAAGACGGTGTAGACTGTTAGCTGGCCGCCCTGAGCCACAGCAACGAGACGGTGTAGACTGTTACCTGGCCACCCTGAGCCACAGCAACGAGACGATGTAGACTGTTAGCTGGCCGCCCTGAGCCACAGCAAGGAGACGGTGTAGACTCTTAGCTGGCCGCCCTGAGCCACAGCAACGAGACGGAGTAGACTGTTACCTGGCCGCCCTGAGCCACAGCAACGAGACGGTGTAGACTGTTAGCTGGCCGCCCTGAGCACACCAAGGAGACGGTGTTGACTGTTAGCTGGCCGCCCTGAGCCACAGTAACGAGACGATGTAGACTGTTAGCTGGCCGCCCTGAGCCACAGCAACGAGATGGTGTAGATTGTTAGCTTGTCGAATGTACTTGTCTAATCGAACGAAAATATTCAATGTATCTCCGCCAAAAAGGCAACAAGGCGTTAAAAAAAAAACTGACAAAACCCATATTCCATAAATTAAATTAAATTTCACAATACTGCAACAAAATAGATTAAAATACGAGTATAATAAAATGTAAATATAATCAAAATAAACGAATGAGTAAGTAGTACAAATTAAGGACACAATAAAAATAAAAATCAAATCAAGGCTCAAATCAAATCAAGTGCTCGATTTGATACTGGGCAAGCCGTATAGATTTCCCACAAGTGAATTGTACGCGGATACTTACTGTGCGGCAGCTCTTTGTGCTCAATGCCACTCCCCTCAAGAAGCATAGTCAGGTTCGTCTATTATATCCAACCACTCGTAAAGCCAAATCTGCATTATGCCCATCTGTTTCTCACAAAACAGCTCTCGCTTGCCGCCACCTTTATGTAATAACCTCGCTCATTTACAGGAGGGTCAACAAACATATCCAAATAAGTAATTTAAACAAACACGAAGTCAAAACCAAATTACAAAACTGGCTGTATAAGAGATAGGAGAGATAAGAGATCATTTATTTGTCAGAAACATGAGTATACACACACAAAGCATGCTAGATGTTAATTACATTGCAGAAAGGATCACAGTCATGTTTTACCTTAACGGCGTACAAATATGTATTATAATATTAACTAGATGAAAACCCGGCTTCGCTTGGGTGAAATGTGACTCATAATTAGGTTAGGTTAGGTTAGGTTAGGTTGGGGTGCATGTTGAAGAGCCTCCTCGTGGCGCACCCTGGGCAACGTCAGGTCCAATTGCCCACCTGCTCTTGGTGGTGGACAATTGGGGCTGGCGGCTAATCTTTAACAGACGGGGAAGGGTCATGGTTCCAATCACCCATCATCGTTGTTGGTCGGTGATGGGAACCGGGCTAGGGGCGGGACGGCTTGTCCGTCATAGGGGTCATCTAACGTCTACACCTCCTCTGGTTGCAGAGGGTAGGTCGTAGGCGTATAGTGGGAGAGGGAGAGGAAGACAACCTCTTTAAAAAATTACCTCAATCCCTGCTTAGGGGATGAATGGCCGGTAAGGCCTGGTGGCCAACAGACGTCTACACCCCCTCTGGTTGCAGAGGGTTGGTCGTAGGCGTATATTGGGAGAAGGAGAGGAAGACAACCTCTGTAAAAAATTACCTCAATCCCAAGGTCGAGCGTGCCGAGGAGATGGATGGCCGGAGAGGTTCCGGTCGCTAGCGCTGGGGGGGTTCATCGGGGAGAATAGGGACCATACCCTTCAAAGGAACAAAATAAAAAAATGGACAAACAGACAGAGGGAAATAAACTACCCCAGGGCGGTACCGGCTGCTCAGCAGCCGGAGAATCCGTCACGTTCTCTTCAGGAACGTCAAGCCCCCAATCGTATTCTGGGGGGGGCAACCAATGTCTTCCATCAGGTTCTCGAACATTCGAGGACTTGATTAGTTTTAATTTTAATGCCGACACCACCGGCCAGCGAGAGAAGGAGCTTAAGAAGTTCCTGAAGCCCCTGCGCGTCGTGGTCACGCCGATTGTTGTCTCCGACAGCAACAAGAGCCGAGGAGGCTCAAGTCCTGAAAGGGACCGGTCCGACAGAGAGGACTCTAGGAGGAAGCGCAGTCTCTCCTCTAGTGAGGAGAACCTGTCGGCTGCGAAGGTGCCAACGGCACAGAGAGGGCGAGGTCGTGCGGTGGCGGGCGGAGTCCCCGCTCGGGTGACGGAGCGTGACGGGCGGGGTCGCTCTGCACTGATACGCAGGAGCACTACGCCAGCTCCAGTGGAGCGCGTGGAAAGTGCGGAGAGCGGCCCCGAGCCCATGGAGGCGGACCTGAGCGGGGGCTCCACCATGTCCCTGCTGGGATCTAATAAAGCGGAGGCGAATGCTGCAAAACGGGCGCAGCGAAAAACTGTTGCGGCTGACGAAGTCAGCGAGTTGGCCCGACAGGCCCGTGAGCGGCGCTCTGCTCGGATGGCTGCCGGGGGGGGCATCACAGCGGTAGCACTCAGTCGCCAAGTTTTGGACGGCGTGGATGTCGTCCTGAAGGTTGCCACCAAATCGGGCAACCTGAAGGGCACATTCACCCGTGCCCTGAAAGAGGCGGCTGACGGAATTAAGGAGGCGGTTGAGGTCCTCGTTAACCGCACTAGCACGGAGGAGACGGCGAAGCTATGGGAGGAGAATGGCCGTCTCCGATCCGAGTTGGAGGACCTCAAGCGGCAGTTTGCCGCCCTGAAGGCAGCACCCGCGGACACGGGCTCGTCTTCCGTCGCGGTCCAGTCATCGGTTCCATTGCCGGTCCCGTCGTCGGCCCCTGCACTTGCGGATGCCGAGATTGAGAAGATCGCGCGCATCTGCATGATGCAGTGTGGGACGATGGTGGGTGCCCGCATGGAGGCCATAGAGGCAAGGCTCCTGCCGGCGGAAACCCTCCGCTTACCGCTCGCTGCGGACAGGCGGAGGAAGGAGGGGCCTGCTAAGCGGGGGCCGGTAACGGCCGCGACGGCAGAGGCAAGCCGGTCCGGGAAGGGGACTAAAAAGCCCACCGAGGGTACGTCCGCGTCCACTTCCGGGGCGGCTGTACCGGCGGCGGCCGCGCCGGGCCCTACCTCGGAGGCCTGGACGACGGTAGTCAAAAAGGCCCGCCGTCACGGGAAGAAGACGGCGCCACCGGCACCCGCTGGAGCTCCGGCACCGGCAGCCAAGAAGGCCCAGGGACCGCCTAGGGTCAGAGCCCCACGCTCCGCGGCTGTAGTGATTACGCTGCAGCCCGGAGCCGTCGAAAGGGGCATCACCTACAAGGCGGTCCTGACTGAGGCAAAAGCCAAAGTCGCGTTCCCCGACCTTGGCACACCGTCCGGCTTCAGAATGAAGCCGGCGATTACGGGGGCGCGGCTGCTCGAGGTGTCGGGTGCCTCTAGCGGCGAGAAGGCAGATATCCTGGCTGCCAAGTTACGTGAGGTCCTCAACCCGGAGGATGTCCGGGTGTCCAGGCCAATGAAGACCGCTGAGCTGCGCGTCGGTGGCCTGGACGACTCGACAACCACGGCCGAGGTCGCGGCGGCCGTCGCCAGAGTCGGTGGATGTCCGCCCGACGACGTGCGGACGGGCGAGATTCGCGCTGACGCTTCCGGGCTCGGCACGATTTGGGTACGGTGCCCGGTGGTGGCGGCGAACAAGGTCGCTGACGGTGGGCGTTTGTTGGTGGGATGGGTTGCAGCGAGTGTCAAGCTGCTGCAGCCCAGGGCCATGCGGTGCTACCGGTGCCTTGACATTGGGCATGTTAAGGCACGGTGCACCGCCGAAGTGGACCGCAGCGAGCAGTGCTATCGCTGCGGCCAGCCCGGCCACAAGGCGGCCCAGTGCTCCGCGGCGCCAAACTGCAGCCTCTGTACAGCTGCAGGGAGGCCCGCCGGGCACAGAGCGGGCGGAAAAGCCTGTGGCGCCCCCGCCAGCAAGAGGAAAAGGGGTGCCAAGGCTGCGGGGGGCTCTTTACCCCCCCCTCAGCCTGGCTGCCCTTCGGTCGACTCCCGGCCTAGGAATGGTGCGGAGGGAATGGATTGCGCCTAATGGCGCTCTACCATTTCCTCCAGGGCAATCTCAACCACTGTGCCAGAGCTCAGGATCTCTTGCTCCAGAGCATGGCGGAGTGGTTGATTCGCGTGGCTGTGGTCGCTGAGCCGTACTTTGTCCCCCCCCGGGATAACTGGGTGGGGGACCTGGACGGCTTGGTGGCCATCATCGGCGGGGCTCTCGTCAACCCGTCCCGAGGACACGGCTGGGTGGCCGCCCTCGCGGACGGCATTGGCGTGGTTGGGGCGTATTTTTCGCCCAACAAGAGTCTCGCCGACTTCGAAAGCTTCCTTGTCGAGTTGGGTGCCGTCGTGGGCCGACTCCACCCTCGCCCCGTGCTGTTGCTAGCCGCTGCCAGGTCCAGCATTTTCGCGTGCGGGCGTGTCCAACGTCCAAGCAACAAAAAATGCTGAAAATCGCGCGTGCGCACCGGTCATTTCTAACATAAAGTGTAATAACTTGAAAACTACCAAACTTATACCTAAATAAAAAATCGTGTGTGTAGCTGAAACCATACAGAATCAACAGGTGTTAAAACTACATTACAACTTCATAGTCGAAAGAACTGTAAAAAAATGTTAAAATAAGAATATGTGTTGAATTTCCGTAAAATATTTGTTCTTACTGAATTTTTGTACATTAATTTGTAGTTTGCGTCAATAAAACCTATTTATTATTAAACTAGACTATCTAAGCTTTTTTTTGATACCCATATGTCCATAATTGGTTTGCTCAGAGTAGCACAATACACCAAAACAAACACCCCATTCCCGCAACAATTTTGATGCCCCCTGCGAGGTCCAGAGGGCCGACATAAGGGTCCTCTCACCTGTGATTTACGAATAAGATTTAATTTATTTTAGATGATTATTGTGTGATTATATTTGGAATGATAGGTATTCATTTGTATGTAATAATTATATATATTTAACAACAATTCAATACCAGCATACCAAAAGATTTGGAAATAAAACGAAGCGTGTGTGCATTTAACATTTGGCCGATGCCTATTCGCCGTCTATGAAAACTGCCCACGGCCACTATTGTTGCCTATCAAAATGTCTTGCGGAACGAAATTAGATTACTGGTGATCTTGAACTATCTTCATAGTATTAAAACTTTCTTAGCGTTTTTAAATACTAATAATTAACTTATGTCCATATTACAAGCATTACATTATAGATTATTTAGTAAAAAATACGTAATTTAATACGAAAATGCCGGCGCGTAGCGTGTCGCTACGGCCTCAATTTTTCATAACGAGTTTAACACAATAATACTGATTCAAAACCTATGACACATATAGATATTCTAAAACCTTGATTAATGAGGATTTTTACGGTATATAACACTAATACATTGGGTTATTAATTAAGTCACCAACACATAATATCTAGGGAGCGCGCATCGTTCGTAAAAAATTTTGAAGAAATTGACGGAGCGCTGACATTCAACTTTTTTTTTGCAAAAAATATTTATGGTCGACACAGATTATATCATACTATTGTACGCGGAAACTAATAAGGAGCCACCTGGTGTAATTTTTTGGCATCTGTACAGTGTGCCCACGGTATTCTACCGACCCAAAACGCAACAATCGACTGAAGCCACAAATGTGGCTGGGACGTTTACGCTCACTGCAACTAAAGTCACAATTGTGACTGCAGACGTGTCAGCGGATCTCGGATCGGGCGATCGGGGATCTCAACGCCAAGTCTGCGGCGTGGGGATCTCCGGTGACCGATGCAAGGGGTGAGGCGCTGGAGGAGTGGGCGGTCACGACTGGCCTGGTCGTCCTGAACGTGGGCTCGGTCCACACGTGCGTGCGGCAGCGGGGCGGGTCAATAGTGGACGTCTCGTTCGCTAGCCCTGCTGTTGCGAGCCGTGTTCGCAGCTGGCGTGTTGCCGCGGAGGTGGAGACGTTGTCGGATCACCGATACATCCGTTTCGACGTCTCCGCCCAGACCGCCGGCGGCCGCAGTTCATCGGGCCTGCGAACGGATGGCCCGCGCTGGGCGCTCAAGCGCATCGACAGGGAGCTTCTCGAGGAGGCCGCTATTGTCCAGGCCTGGATCCGGGAGTCGGCAATGAGCGGACCCATCGACGTCGAACAGGAGGCGCTGTGGTTCCGCGGGGCGATGACG